>JACVVK020000458.1:122500-127500 GCA_018292915.2 Batillaria attramentaria | reverse complement strand
TACTTCTAATATGTTCACTTCCACTACTACTACTACTACTACCATAACCACTACTACTACTACTGACTTCCTCCATCACCATAACTACTACTACTGCTACCACCACTACTACTAGCAGTGCTACTGCTGCTGCTCAATGCTGCCTACTACCATTACTGCTATCACTACTACTAAACTATGTCTAGTACTTGTATTTCTACTGAATGTACTACTCCTGAATCTACTACAACTGAATCTACTATTACTACTACTGCCTTAGTCCACCACCACCACCACCACCACCACCACTACTACTACTACTACTACTACTACTACTACTACTACTAAATGATATTTGCAGGGCGCATTTCTTTAAATAAAACTCACAGCGCCGATCACTCACAGACACTCACGCACATTTTACAGCGATGGACAGACAGACGACGTATTGAACTGCACTACAAAAACACAGGCAAAATTTAAAACTAAAATACGGCTTTATACCGCAAGTGTTCAGCTGGTGCGTCAAACTCTGTATCGTGGCTGTTTGTTGTTGACTCGTGGTGGAGAGGGACGCGAGTCTGCTGGTCATGTCACTCTTGGACGCTTGACATTTCGTGAGGCGCTCTGCAGGGGTGAGGCATTCCTCTGGACCTGAATGAACATGCAATGATGAAAATGATAACCATAAACGTTAGTTAGTTAGTTAGTTAGTTAGTTAGTTAGTTAGTTTGTTAGGGCTTTACGCCGCGCAAGCAACAGAGACTATTTCGCGGCTAAGCTAAGTCTTTCCCTGCCAGGTCATTTAAAATAAAAGACAGGAGATAAAACAGGATGTAAATATATATTAAAAATATGTGTGGCTTAAATCAGATTCCGTACAAGGTTGATTTCTTAAGAGCTATATACAATATCACAGACTGTTATAACGAGAGACTATATTTTAAAAAAGAGGTTGGACTCCTTCAAGAAGCTGAAGATGTTGTCAGGGGGAACATCCCTGAACAACACCTTCAGTGAGTCCGCAGAATAGTGCTTGTCACGAATCTCACTGAGATCCGTGCATGAAATTAAAAAATGCGAAACAGAAAATGGCTCATGGCACGGAATACACCAAGGGGGGTCCTCCCCCGACCATAAACGTAAATGGAAGGAAAGGAAACGGTAATGACTGCGAAGTGGTTACAAGTTAAGCAAATAAAAGCGACATAAAAGGGACAGAAACCACTTAACTTTCACAAAGGACGGCACGGGTCACGGTTTCGGCTTTCGCCTTCCTTTGTTTGTGTCCTGAGGAAGGCGAAAGCCGAAACGTTGACCCGTGCCGTCCTTTGTGGAAGTTAAGTAGTTTCTGTTCCTTTTATGTTGCTTTTATTTGTAAATGGTAGGATAATCATAAACGGAGTAATCAATATAAAATAAATTTAAAAGATTTCAGCGGAAACATGATCGTGAACATGAGCATCAACAGAAAGTATTAACACAGGTATAAGCATAAACATAAACATAAGCATAAACATAAGCAATATCATAAGCATAAACATAACCATAAACATAATCACAACGAAAAGAATTCAGCAACGGCATGAGCACTGACATAATTATGGTAAACATAATCACGGAAACACCTATAACAGTAATAATAAGAACAAAGCATAAACATAAACATAAACATGATAATTATTAACCCTTATCCTGGTTTACAGACAGACAGGCAGACAGACAAAGGCAAGGAGGGAGGGAGTTAGGCACGGACGAACAGACAGTCAGACAGACAGACAGACGGACAGACAAGACTCACCTGCTACTTTCAGGTCAGCCGTCTGGATGTCCGTGGTAATGGAGCCATGAAGGTTGACGTTCATGCGCACCGAGTATGTACCAGCGTCCTGTGACGTCACGTTAACTAAGCGGATGCCGGCGTTAGAGACAAACTGTAGCTGTTTACTGGCTCCCGGTACTGGCAGAACACTGCCCTCCACCAGGATCGCTTGCATCTCGTCCGAATGGCCTGCCAACATATTTTACATAAAAACTCATTAATACCATTGCCGGCGTTGTTGTCAGTGTCGTTATCGTATAACCACCACCACTACCATCACCATCGTCGTCGTCGTCGTCGTAGTCGTCGTCATCGCCTTCGTATTCGTCCTCTTCCTCCTCCTCCCCCCCTCTTCGTCGTCGTCATCATCATTATCATGATCGTGTCGTCGTCATCATCATCAACTTCATCAGTTACTGCGTCTAGTGAATCCTCCTCCTCTTCCTCCTTCTCCTCGTCGTCCTCCACATCCTCCGCCTCGTCGCCGTCGTCGTCACCATCATCGTCGTCGTCGTTCAGCTCGTCATCATCATCATCATCATCATCATCATCATCATCATCATCATCAGTTACTGCATCTAATGAATCCTCCTCCTCCTCCTCGTCGTCCTTCACATCCTCCGCCTCGTCGCCGTCGTCGTCACCATCATCGTCGTCGTTCTTCACCTCGTCGTCGTCGTTGTCGTCACCATCATTATCATCAGCATCATCGGCTACCCCATCTAATGAAACAGCAGAGGGCGATTTCCCACCCTCGGTGCAAAGTTCCCTGCGTTACACCCGTCTAACAATTAATTTTCAAGTGATTTTTTTCATCAATAGCTCCCCAGGTAAAATCTTCAAACCGGCTCAAATTGTGCCTACCAGGGACACGGGATTTGGTCTAGTGGTTAAGGCATCCGACCGGATCCTGGGCTGCCTGGTTCGAGTCCCCGGTGGGCAGGAATATGGTGGGGGTTTTCCTTACCATATCGAGTCAAATCCATGTGCAGACCCGTTTACGGTGCCTGTCTCGCCTTCGTGTACACACGCACGCACATACATCATCAAATGTGCACGCTAAAAATCCCACGTTCATCTTTCGAAGAAGAGCAGGCTGTGGCCGGTGTCGTGGTAAACAGAAATACTGTCGCACGCACCAGAGTGAATAGCAGGGTAGAAGTTTGCACATAAAGTAGCGCTTAGCGTTAGCAGGCGTTCGCTGATTCGTCCCCCAGCCCTGCGGCGCCATGAGCATTTCAGCAGAGACGGATACGTGCGCCGAGGAAACGTCTACCATACCATACCATACCATACCATACCATACCATACCATACCTGGAGCTTTGTAGTACCACTGGATATCCTCAATGTGCTCGCCAGCATCCAGGACATAGGTCCAGTTTAACAACACTGTCTGACCAACACACGCGGTCACCGTGGCTCCATGGGAAAGACCCGTGTTGGAGGATTCCCACTGGAGTCCTTCCGATCCTGCGAGGTGTGAGTGAATTTTTAGGGCTGAATGCCGCGCAAGCCACAAAGACTAATTCGCGGCTGAGTGTGTCTGCACTACATTAAAAAAAATGTAACGTTGGACAAAGGATGCAAACCGGCCTACAGGGCAATATAAACCCAGGACATGCAGGAGACGCTTCACATTCAATCTAATGTGTCGAATTCCTGATTACAAAAAAGCGTAGATAACAAATAACAATTACAACTAGGTAAAACAACGATTAATACTAAGCGCATATACATCAAATATTGCAACTTATCATCGATCCTGAAAGGAAAGTGTTAAAACCACTGACAGCATTTTCGTCTCGCCGTTGAAATAAATTCAATTCGATTCAATTCAATAAATCTTTATTGTCCCAAAAGGGCAATTTGTTTTGCGGCTGTAAAATATATTACCTATAATGAAAATAAAAATAAAAGTAAAACAAGATAGGGTATTAAACTGGATTAAATTAATTAAACGGTAAGTAAAAACAACAGCATATATTATCACAAATCCTTACTCAGTCCCTCCCTCCCCCACCCCCCTGCTCCTCTCTTCAAAAGGCACAGCCACCACACCCTCACGCACGCACCAAGCACACATTTAGTATGCACTAAACATCCGCAAACTAACCACACACACAATAAACACAAAACACACATGATTTACGAGCCAAACACTGGAGCTGAAACTGTGCCTTACAAGTCAGAGTTAACCAGGATGTAGTGGAAAGGAAGTATTAACTCCTACTAGTTCACTCCCCTTAATATCCGAGACTGCATGAAGTCGGATGGTCTATCCAAATTCCCAAACAAAAACTTACTGCATAATTCTTCAAGCTTACTGTGTAGCTGCACCGAAAATACTCACAGATGACCAGCGAAAGCGTTGGTTCGAGTAAAAATGACAAAAGACGAGCCTAACCCAACTAAACCTTAAACCCAACTTTTGTCCAAAACTCGTACGCACGCACGCACGCACGCACGCACTCACACACGCGCGCGCGCACACACACACACACACACACACACACACACACAAGCAAAATGTGGCTGAAGTTATTAAAACATTCGACAGTTTTCATTCCGTTCATGGCCAGATCTCTTACCAGGAATGCCGCAGAAGCCGACAAGAAAGGAGAATAACACTTGGGTGATAGTCCTTAGCATTGTTGCCCGCGTCTGTACATGGGTGGTTGTACGGAACAGGACGTCGACTTTCAATGGGTGTGTCGCCTGTGAAGATTGTGTCAGCAGTTCAGGGGTCTTATGCATGAAAAGCGACTAGACTAGTCTGAGTCTTAGATCTAATCACAGACGTGTTACGTCGGGACTATGATCAGCGTGCATATTTTATGGGTCGAGGGAGACTTGTCCTAGCCTCCGCTAATGCATCTCGTACAATCTCAGTGTCAGCGTTTCAGAGAAGTCAGGTTCGAGTCCCACTCGGGGTGAAGAATTTTGTCCTTCTCCTACGTGGAACCGTTCATTCGAGTCGATCGTCAGGGGTTCTCTCCGTGTACTCCAGCTTCCTCCCCCCTCTGCTTTGGAAATGTGCAGCCCGCCAAATTTGACAATAAATGCAATTCTGAACCCCGAAACTTAAATAGCCGACTTGTCCTTGGCACCACGTGATTGTAATGTGTTCATGTCCAGTGTGTGAGAGAATGCGTGTGATTCACGTGAGCGTGAGTGTTGGGTTCAGCTCGCGACGCTTT
>JACVVK020000458.1:105000-117500 GCA_018292915.2 Batillaria attramentaria | reverse complement strand
TTCTGATAATAATTTTTACTCTGATGCTTAATCTAATTTTAATTCTAATTCTTACTCTGATTCTGATCATAAATTTTACTCGGAACTGTAGTCTAATTCTGATTCTAATTCTTACTCCGATTCTGATCATAATTTTTTTTGGATCTTTAGTCTAATTCTGAATATGATTCTTACTCTGATCCTGGTGATAATTTTCTTAAGTCTTAAAGAGTCTAAATTTCATTCTGATTCTGCTTCTTGTTCTTATTCTCACTCTGATTTTTATTTTGATTCTGTTTTTTCCTCTTGCTCTGTTTCTGAATCTGATTCTAATTTTTACTCTTATTCTTACTCTGATTCTTTTTCTTAGAAGAAAATTCAGGAAAATCAAGAAAGAGATTGAGACTAACCATATTTGTCTTTTTCGACGGAGAACTCTGTGAGGTCGTTAATTATGTAGTCGTACTTATCTCCCCTGTCCGCACTCTCCTTCAACACTTGAACACAGTCTCGGACCTCGATCTGAAAAAAATATCAAATTCTGAAAGTTAAAGAGCTGCGCTGACTCTTGGCATCAGTTGATTGTAATGTGTGTGTGTGTGTGTGTGTGTGTGTGTGTGTGTGTGTGTGTGTGTGTGTGTGTGTGTGTGTGTGTGTGTGTGTGTGTGTGTGTGTGTTCTGTTTGGATTCTCTTTGTGCTTGGCGTCTTTCACGTATTTTTCATTCCATGTCCCGGGCGCACCCCGTGAACACTTGATATTTGTGCGTATGTGTGTCCAGGAAGGCACGAGAGCTCCCCGAAAGGTCAATTCTGCAAATGAATAATTAGTTTACAGAAGTAATGAACACATTAAAAGTTGAACGCAATTAAAATAGATAATTAATGATATAGATGTGAGATCTTACCGTGTACTTGTCTGTTCTGTACGTGTCCAACACATTCCCACACACAGAACGCATGTGTTGGCTGCAGGCTTTCATCACTTCATCATCAATCTTTGGAAATCTTAAGGAATTGGAAATTATTCAGATTTTTTTTGGTCATGTCGTTGAAGAGTCGAAAAGAAGAGCTGTTTGACTAAGGTCACCTTTCCCCCTCCCCCGACCTTCCCGTGTGTCTGTCAGTCTGTTCGTCCATCCGCTTGGCGCACGTCTGCCTGTCTATGTCTGTCTTTCTGTCTCTGTCTGTCTGTCTGTCCGTCTCCCTCCCTCTAAAGCTTTTCCATGCTAATGTCAAACTCTCTTAGACCCATTTAACACGCTATTCTGATCCCCACAAATATAGCTGTCATCAGGGTCACGTGACGAAAGATACTTCTGCCATAAGCACATGACGTGGTGGTTCCGGAAGGGAGGTAAGCACGTGCAGAATACCACCATCTCCCCCGCCCAAAATCAGGACGGAAGTGTTGCGAAATTTATTTCCCCTGTCAAGGCCGAGCACTGTGGTCGTGTATATGTCGTCGCTCTCTCCCAACACTGAAATAAAACAACAGCAACAATAATAATAATAATAATAATAATACATTTATAAATAGGCAAATGAATGAATGAATGAGTAGGTTGGTATGTACTGCAAAGATGTAGTAATGTCATTAATTTTTTGCCTGATGCCACACGCTCATCCTCGGGTTCTTTGAAGTAGGATATCCTGACCGTTTAAGCATCCGCTGAATCCCTCCATCCCCACCCCCACACCCCCTCCCTCACTAGATACTGTGACTGTGTGTTTGTAACGGGTTTGCTATTATAAGGCGCCCAGAGCTCCAGCCCCCTCCCCCCCCCCTCACTCACACACACACACATCCGTACGTACTGACGTCCTCATCCAGCAGAAGCACACGGCCAAACTGACGTGACTGCATGATGGACACTCGCTGGAAGGGCGAAATGACGTCACACACTTCTTGCGAATAGTCAGTTTCCACTAACGTGTCGTCAGCCAGTGTTGCGTAGTTCTTTGGCAATCTGCACGGGCGGCGGATCGGGGCATGCAAGCTTAAAAAAAGACAAAGTATTGTTTTAACTCATTTAGCTTTGAAATAAGACAAAGATTGTTTTAACTCACTTAACTTGGAAATAAGACAAAGATTGTTTTAAATCATTTAGCTTGGAAATCAGACAAAGATTGTTTTAACTCATTAATTAACAAGGAAATAAGACAAAGATTGTTTTAACTCATTTAGCTTGGAAATAAGACAAAGGTTGTTTTAACTCTATTAGCTTGGAAATCAGACAAAGATTGTTTTAACTCATTTAGGACTGAATGTGTTAAAACATTTTTTGTCTGGGTTGTGTGTGTGTGTGTGTGTGGGGGGGGGGGGGGTACCATGTTGACTGGTTCTGCAGCTTTACACCCCCCTCCCCCCCCCCCCCCAAAAAAAAACCCACCCAACAACAAAAACCAAACAAACAAACAAACAACGACAACAACCAACAACACACCACCCCCAACAACACACCACCCCCAACAACACACCACCCCCAACAACACACCACCCCCAACAACAACAACAACAATAAAACAACAACAACAACAACAACAAAAACAATCAAAGAATGTTAATAAAACAATTTTGATACTTTACAGTCCCCTAAAGAGAAAGGGAGAGAGAGAGAGAGAGGGGGGGGGGAACAAACACAGAAATGAATTAAGAAGCATGATTATGCATAAAGAAGTTCAGTACCTTTTTGATCGAAGTAACAGCTCTCCCAGTCGGATCTCGATGTTTCTGTCGATGGTTCTGATGTACTGAAACGAGATGAACGTGTGGACACTGAAATCATCATTTAAAATCCAGACGACTACTCAGTTAAATAAGTAAGTGTAGTGTCTACATAATATACATAATCTGCATGGACAAGACTGACTTGAAGCAATGAACGGCACACAGGCAAAGACGGTAATGTTCTTGTTGATGATGGTCACTACCCGGCTTGACATCATCTGGCGTATAAGCAAAGTACTATTCGGGATGGCTTCCATGGGGTGAAGGATGATGAAAGATGATGATGTTGACGACAGTGATGGTGTACTACTCGGGCTGACTTCCCTGAATTGAAAAACGACGACGACGACGACGACGACGATGATGATGATGATGATGATGATGACGACGACAACGACGACGACGATGTACCTCGCAGTCTAGCACGCCGCGGCTTGGTTCAAAGAGCCTACAATCTGCTTCTTACCGATAACTGGATGCAGAGAGAGAGAGAGAGAGAGAGAGAGAGAGAGAGAGAGAGAGAGAGAGAGAGAGAGAGAGAGAGTTAGTTAGTTAGTTATTTAGGGCTTAACGCCGCGCAAGCGAGAGAGAGAGAGAGAGAGAGGGGGGGGGGGTATCACGCACATCTAGAGTGTAAGGTTTGTTCAGTGGAATTAACTCCTCCTCCTCGCATTCGTGTTGTACGTCGAATGTCAGAAGTCCACTCTGATGGTAGCATAATGTCCCTTGACTCCTAAAAACAAACAAACAAAAATTACCATCAATAGAGAACAAATTGTACAAGAAAAACGAAAAGAAATAGTTACACTGCGACAAAAGGTACACACCCCGATATTCAGTGTTGAAGCGTTTACAGACTGCAGTCTTCTGATCACTTGTATCAAGACATAACAGTACACAAAACCATGAGGGGGTGGGGGTGGGGGTGGGGGGAGGGGGGTCAACGTCCTTTTCCACGACATGTGGGTGATATCAAAGACGGGGCAACGAGAAATATTTGGCCCGAGTCGGGATTCGAAAGACCGGAGTATTGAAAATCAAACGCTCTACCATTCGGCTATCCCGGCTCTCGTGACCATCGCAAAGACTGGCTTTGAAGTAATTTCGCCCTAAACGCTTGCTTTGCAGCAAAGACGCTGGCTGCTGAGTCTGGTTCTCTTCAGCCCTATCTGTCGGTTTTACTCTGTGCGTATCAACAGTCGCGCACCCTGCATTCCGCCAGCGAAAACCTTCTCAAAATTCCGAAGCGTAACATGAAAACTTCCGGAGAGCGCTCGTTCAGCTTCTTGGCCCCGACTGTCTGGAACTCCTTGCCAATCGAACTCCGCCTTCAGCCTTCACTGCCCATGTTTAAATCCCATCTGAAAACTTATCTCTTCTGTCAAGCCTTTGATGGTTAACTACTGTTGAGTCTGTTTGTGTGTACCGTGAGTCGTTGGATAGATACATCTGCCGGATCGAATGTTGGAGTGCGTGCAAAGAGACTCTGTGTGTGTGTGTGTGTGTGTGTGTGTGTGTGTGTGTGTGTGTGTGTGTGTGTGTGTGTGAGCCTCAGAACTTCGTAAATCGACATTGTCATCTCCACTCAACGCGCAAAGTGTTAAGAAATTTGTGCCGTTTCCTGAATCCAAAAACAAAACAAACAAACAAACAAACAAACAAACAAACAAAAACAAGCAAACAAACAACAAAACAAACAAACAACGACGACAACAACAACAACAAAAAACCCAAACAATCCTTGTCACCTCGGAGGCTACGGCAAAAATGGACGCGTCTGGTGTTTTATCTCGCGGTAATCATGCGGAACCGTGAGGCTCTACACAAAAAAAGGAAACGTTAATGACTGCGAAGTGGTTACAAGTTAAACAAATAAAAGCGACATAAAAGGGACAGAAACCTTTTTTTTGGTTGTGTGTGGTTTGTGTCCTGAGGAAGGCGAAAGCCGAAACGTTGACCCGTGCCGTCCTTTGTGAAAGTTAAGTGGTTTCTGTCCCTTTTATGTCGCTTTTATTTGTCTACATAAAAACATAAAAAGGTCGAAATGAAAAATAAAATAAAACCCCGCCTATACTTGCATTGCATGTGAAATAAAGTGTTGATAAGTAGTCATTGACTCATTGTACATACCTTCCTGTCTTTCCCACAACAACCACAAGGTTCCCTTTTGATGCTTTCAGTCCGTTGCTAGGATACACGACTGTGACGTCACCCATTGCCAAAGACATGATATCGGGCACAACGGGCCATATATCTGAAAAAAAAAATCATACTTTTTTTGCAATAAAAAATAATAAAACAACTGTTATCAATATCTCAGAAGGGTCCTTATTGTTGCATTGGTTTATTTACGGATGAAAATAATATTAAAGACCAACTATGCGACTGAAACATCAAAAAAGATCTACAGACGCAAAACATAGTTTGAGCACTGCAGATTGGTGTATCATGTCCCTTTATAAGCATTGTTTTCTCGATTTATCTCCCCTGAAGTGTTCAAAGAGCCCTGTTTCTGTCTTTCAATAAAACGAAGCAAAATTTATTGTCCGTATTTCGGAATCAGATTTCGTGTTTCCAGTTCATTTTAATGACAAACAATTACTTCAGACTCTCTGGTGTGTGTGTGTGTGTGTGTGTGTGTGTGTGTGTGTGTGTGTGTGTGTGTGTGTGTGTGTGTGTGTGTGTGTGTGTGCGCGCGCGCGCGCGCGCACGTTACAATGAACGGATAAATGAAAGATTAAGTATTCCAATGCGTTGATCAGCTTAGCATATTTCAGGGGCTCTGATGCACGGAGGGAGACTAGCATGACTAAACTGAGAGATTAGTACGAGATGCAAACAGGGAGACAAAGGCAAGTTTGCAACTAAATCAAGGACTAGTTAGCACACTGATAAATAATATTAGCATCAAAGAGGGATTTGAACTTTCACTCACCATCTCTGGTCGTGCCATCCTTCATTTGGAAAGCAAACATCAAAGTACAAGTTCCCATAATTATTTCTTCCTTGTTTTTGCTATTCTTCTTTTTCTTGTTCTTAGTATTTTTGTCGTCGCTGTTGTATTTATCGTCCTTCTTCTTCTTCTTCTGTTCTTGTTGATGTCCTTGATAATTTTTCGCTGTTGTCACCGCTGTTGCTTCTTGCCGACTCCTTTTGCAGATGATATCGATGAAATTAGTATGTCCTCGTCGCTCTCCCTCTATTTTTTGATATTTACCCTCTCTACGTGCACGAGTTTCCTTCAGCGTTCAGACAAGACCTCACACATCCGCGTTGCTCCTTCGTAGACGCTGATGATTAGTGTGTGATAATCTGAAATACAACGAGCTGTTTCATTTAATATCCGTGACAAGAGGTCGATTCGTATTGATTGCACATACGTGGCAGCGTATTGTTTCAGCGTATCATGATTTGTTGGGAATCTCATAAACGTGGGCAAGGCGTGTGTGTATATGTGTGTGCATGAGGGGGTGAGGGGTGGCGGGTGGGGTGGGGGAGGGGGGAGGGGCTGGTGAGGTGATGGGTGAGATGAGAGGGGTGGGGAGGGGTGTGTGTGAAGGGGGGAGGGAGGGTGAAGGGGGGAGGGGGGCGGATATAGGAGGAGGTTGTGTGTGTGTGTGTGTGTGTGTGTGTGTGTGTGTGTGTGTGTGTGTGTGTGTGTGTGTGTGTGTGTGTGTGTGTGTACGTGCGTGCGTGCGAGCGTACGTCTACTTACCTGACTAAGTCACCCGCACAGGACGTGGACACCGAACAAGTTCAAACAAGTTATGCACAATAAAAGCCATAACTGACCATAACACACTCTGTTACACTCGACTATGCCAAGACTTGTCCTAAGCAGCACATACCTTACATGTGTCATGGCTTGGTCCAGGTGGATAAAACAGGCAATGTAAATTCTGACCTTAATGCTTACGCCTCAAACACCCATTATTTAGCAGCGATCGAGCGAATGAACAGAGCGTGTTTGTATCTGATACGCACAGTCATTTGTCAGATTAGCTGGCTGTACGAAGTACTGTAATCTGGTGTAAAAGACTGCTCTCGCTTTGACTATACGCTGTTGGCATTGCCCGTTAAACTCACTCTGTCTGTGTGTGTGTGTGTGCGTGCGTGCGTGCGTGCGTGTGCCTGTGTGTGTGTGTGTGTGTGTGTGTGTGTGTGTGTGTGTGTGTGTGTGTGTGTGTGTGTGTGTGTGTGTGTACTCACACAGTTAAAGAAACGAACTCTCTTTTTGTCTATCGATACGTACCACACGCGCGCGCGCGCGCGCGCACACACACACACACACACACACACACACACACACACACACACACACACACACACACAAAACTAGTGCTCAAGAATTTTTTTAAAAGCTAATGGGATTAAAACGAAAAACAAACAAACAAATAAATAAACAGACAAGTAAACAAACAAACAAACAAGCAAACAAAAAACCCAAATAATTTGACTCAAGTAATAGCTCCAAAACTACTTTGCTTAAATTACAAAGAAAATCAAATTAATCAAATATATTTGAAATTTAATGACTTGTCTTAAAACGCTCGTTAAATATCCCATACAGTCATCTGGTGGCAGAGCCACATGGATTAATTACAGAAACAGCTGCGGTGCTGATTGGGACTTTAATATTTTTCTACACTTTTAACACATGCGTAGTTCGATCGGGTAACAATCTGTTGCAAGGCCTTTCTGACATGACTTTTTTGTACTCAGAGATTTGAGTCTACAACTCACCACAGTATTAAGCTGCTTTGGATTTTGTTCAAAGCGCGAAGTGCGTGATAGTTAGACTTCAAAGAAGGCCCCCGTAGTGTGGTGGTTACATTTCGGACCATGGACCGGGAGACCCGGGTTCGATTCCCTGCCGAGGCAAGCGGGATTTTTCCTACCTAGGTCGGCTCCTACCCAGAGCGGGTGTGCTATGGGGACAATGGGGAGGCTGTTGCCACACAGCCGAGATTCACCCACTTCACGGGTGCGACTTTGGGGGTGCTTCCCTTGGTATGACACGTCTTATGATGTGGATGCATGATTACACGGCCGGCACCGCAGTTGCCGTTGTTTCAGGGACTGATTAATGCCAGAATATTTATGACAGGAAGCGTGGAATGCGGCCCTGTCCCGCAGTCTCAAACCACACGGACCTCCATAGCGTCTGATGATCATCTTACCATCATCCTCATTTCTATCATCATGCACAATAAAAATTGCCCCAGCTTCCGAGCCCTCCGTGGATTCCACCCACTACCTGGGAGGAACACCACTGGAGCCGGCAAAGAGTTGTGGCAAAAAAAAAAAAAAAAAAAATCTCGCCTCGCCTTCAGTACTTTGGTGAATTTTTCTTGCAAAGAGTTGAGGCAAAAAAAATCACAGAAGACATTAATTTTGTTTTAAAACTGCGTTTGAGAGTATGCATACACGCTCGAGCTAGACTTCTAGCTAAAACTAATTCCGTCACGTTCCTCTTTGACAGCTTCATTACATATACGACACAACTTCAAAATGGATACTTGGCGTTTTTTCCTTCTCGTTGTCAACGTCGCTCTCTTTAATTAAAAAGAAGCACACAGACACAGACACACACACACACACACACACACACACACACACACACACACACACACACACACACACACACACACACACACACACACACACACACACACGCACGCACGCACACACAAATACCAAGAAAAATATCATCTGTTTCAATATGTAAGTAAATTTTGGTGTTTTAACACTTCTTCGCACTTTTCGCACTTCTTCGCACTATTTGGACGGACCGTTCCACTTTGAGAAAAAGAGTGTTTTAACACCTGCTTGAAACTGAAACACCGAGTCAGACGTATGCAACTCGTAAATAGGAAAGTGTCCTGTGTGCGTCCCTTTGTTCTATAATCTGAACAAACCATGTCAGTTGTGTGTGTGTGTGTGTGTGTGTGTGTGTGTGTGTGTGTGTGTGTGTGTGTGTGTGTGTGTGTGTGTGTGTGTGTGTGTGTGTGTTTGAGAGAGAGAGAGAGAGAGAGAGAGAGAGAGAGAGAGACAGACAGAGACAGTGACAGTGACAGAGAGACAGAGACAGACATAGTGTACATCTCTTATAGTGCTACTTTAGCCTTGCCATTTTTAGTTTTGTTTCTTTTGTTGTTTTCCTTTTTATCTTTGCTTGTGTTGTCTTTTTATTTATTCATTTTCTTGTTGATTGAAAATTAATCATTCTTTGGTTGAATCACTTCCGTTGGAAAATAAAGTTCGTTCGTTCGTTCGTTTGTTCGATGTGCAGAGCTGGGTTTCTTCTCCAGTTTTCTTTTGCTACGTGCACAAAAAGTCGTCTTCCCGGGTTCAGCTTTAGTAAGAACGCCAGGTGTCACAAGCCTCACGTCGATGTTTAATTGTTTCTGACAAGACAATGCAGTCAAGTCATTGGAGGCAACAGACTGCCACCAGGTGCGGAGGTAATATTGACCCGATAATTGTTCGAGGATTGGGAGTGCACGTTTGAACTGTACGTGACACTCCGAAATCATTGCTTATTTCCATGTGCCAGGTTGACTCGACTTTTTTTTTTTTTTGTCATATCGAGTTAACCACTTTGTCCCGCGAGATACGCAATTTTGAATAACCAATTATTTTTGTCTCTGTATAGTCTTTATTGGCTGAATTAACAATGAGTTGGACCATGTCTGTTTTTTTTTTTTTTTTAACTACATGTCTCTTCGGTCAGCTCACGAGACGTCACTGCTGAATCGATGCAGTTGTGTGTGTGTGTGTGTGTGTGTGTGTGTGTGTGTGTGTGTGTGTGTGTGTGTGTGTGTGTGTGTGTGAAAACCTAACAAGGCATTGCAAGTTAACACAACACAACATAACAGAACATAACACATCACAACACAAGAAACCACAACACAACACAACGCAACGCGACGCAACACGTCACGTCACGTCAGTCCCATCCCATCCCATCCCATCGCAACGCAACGCAACGCAACGCAACGCAACGCAACGCAACGCAACGCAACACAAGATAAGTTACGTCGCTTCCAGACTGCGCGCGTAATATTCATAAACAAGTTGGGCCATGTTTAAGTAGTTCACCCTTTCAATACCTGGACAGCCAAACTCCATCACTGTGTTTTACAGGCATCCGGGACACTGAAGGCCGTGGGCGGAAAAGTGGTGGCAGTTGCGTTGAAGAAGTAAAGATTCTGGAAGAATGGAACTGTGGGAAAAGAAAAACGTTAACAACAGTTGATGTTCACCCGACGGGAATACATTTTGCAGTGATGTCAGGTGTGTAAGGTATAAAGGTGGTTGATAGCTACACAGAATTGAATTGAACCCATCATTTTCAATGATTGGGTGACAGGGAAAGTGAAGGGGGTGGAGGGAAGGGTGCGGTAAACTAACGAACGAAAGAAAGAATTAAGTAAAAAAGTAATTTAGTGACTGGTGATTACTAAGTACATACCTGCCTACCTACCTACCTATCTATACCACCTACACACCTACCTACCTATACAGACATCCCTACCTACCTGCCTACCTACTTGTACCTGCTTACCTACTTGTACATACCTTTACCTACCTTCCAATACCTACCTAAACCTACCTATACCTACCTGTACCTACCTCTGCCTATGTATCTACGTTTGTCCCTGCCCACCTACCAATACGTACCTACTACCTATATCTACCTATCTATCTACCTAGACCTACCTACCTATACCTACCTTAATTTTAACCAACCAATTGACCTTCTAACTAACCTCCTAACTAACTACTTAACGAACTTGCTAACCAGATAAGTAACCAGCAAACTAACTGACTACTTAACTCAGTGACTAACCTACCTAAAGACGATACCTACATCAGAAACAAATGAACAAATAAATGCATACCTCCATCTTTGGTTCCGTAGATTTCTTCGAACATCGGCAGCATGTTGTTGGACATGGTGACGTGGTACGTGAAATCTCCCAGCGTGCCACGCGCTTCCCAGCCATATGTGACGTAAGTTCCGGCGCCAAATGACGTGTGGGGGTCCACGGTGACTGTGTAGTTGTCTGCGTGAAGAAGTGAAGGTGACAGATTAACTCTTAAATGCCCATACAAAAGTCGCAATTGTATTTGAAATCGTCTGATCACTAGATGCCTCTTCAAGCCACTGTTACGCAATCTGCAGGGCTCTTGGGCATGGCTGGGAAGGCCCACGAATTGTGTAATTGTGGTTTGAAGTGGCTCCAACTGGTGCGCAGTGGCTTGTTCTTTTCAACCAATCTCATCATAGAGTGGGCGGGGGATGCTCGGGCACGGGCTATTAAGGGTGGGAGGAGGGGGGGGGGGTGGGAATTAAACGTCCTTTTTCACCACATACGGGTGATATCAAAGACGGGGAAACGATGAAAAAGGCAGCGCAGATATTTGGCCCCAGCCGGGATTCGAACTCACGACCCGAGTATTGGAAGTCCAACGCTCTTCCACTCGGCCACACCGGCTCTTAGGAGTTAACAAAGTAACGTTATAATGAATAGTAATTAAGTGTATTTTTCATATCAAATCATATCATATCATTCGGGCCGATCATCGGGGGTTCTCTCCGGGTACTCCGGCTTCCTCCCCCTCTGCTTTGGAAATGTTCAGCCCACCAAATTTGAAAAATAAATGTAATTCTAAATTCCGAAATTTAAATAGCTGAGCTGACCCTTCGCACCACGTGATTGTAATGTGTTTACGTCCAGTGTGTGAGAGAATGCGTGTGATTCACGTGAGCGTGCGTGTTGGGTTCAGTTCGCGGCGCTTTGAGCCGATTCATGAAATTGGGTAAAGCGCCTATACAATACTCATTATTATTATTATTATTATCAAAAGAAAGCTTATTTTCTTTGCACTTTGCAGAATAACTGTATTTGCACAAGATCATCCTTTCTCCCTCTTTCGTCGGCACCCATCACAATTCTACGTTTTCTCTGCGTGAAAGGGCTTCACAATTCTGCTTTTACTCTGCGTGAAAGGGCTTCACAATTCCACATCTACTCTGCGTGAAAAGGCTTCGCAGTTGTACTTTGAGTTTGCTTGAAAGGGCTTCCTCAGCCATGAACCTTAACTTTATCTGCTCGATGAATGAACCTCTGACTATGGAACTGACGTCCCGGAGTTCCCACTTGTAAAGAAAGAAGTCTATGGAAGAATGATAAAGTCCAGTACTTTCTGCTGTCATTCTAAGCGCAACGAAAAGGAATTGTTATTAGCCAGATTTCGTAGGACTTCGTAAAGAGGACTTCGCCGAGCAGCGTAACCCATTTACATGTAAATTAGGCTCACACGGCAGAGGCCGCGAGCTGCTAACGCGTTGCGATTGGCAAATAGCACCCATAATGTGCCTAATTTACATGCAAATGGGTTACGGTGCTCAGCGAAGTCCTCCGTACGAAGTCCTACTAATTCTCACTATTGTTTCTGCGCTGTATGCGTGGACTTTGGATCGGATTGGACTGGCTGTCATAAATTATCACAAAGTAATACACGTTGTACATTTATAACTGCTGGCACAGGAGGGCAATATCAAAATATATTCAGAGTTGGAAAAGGCATACACTAGCTACAACAGGCAATACCAAGACGTTACCCGGTATGCATTGTTCCTTGAAAGGACCAGGTAGTGGGGTTGTTTTGCAGACGGGTTTGGCACTGGACTGGGGATAAGTGACAGTGTACTGGATTCCCTGGTATGAGAGAAGACAGTAGTAGTAGTAGTAGTAGTAGTAGTAGTAGTAGTAGTAGTAGTAG
>JACVVK020000458.1:90000-100000 GCA_018292915.2 Batillaria attramentaria | reverse complement strand
ATAGGTCAAATCCCCCACAATGCTTCGCACCTCCATCCCGCCCGTCACCTGACTTCCGGCGCCGAAGTTTGTGTTTGGGTCCACCGTGATATTGTACTCACCTGTGTAAGGCATTCAACATAATCATCAGTTTTTTTGTTACCCCTGTCTCAGCAGGCATCGTGTTTCTAATATCTGGCGTTGCACCTCAAAGACAAGTAATCTCTCTCTCTCTCTCTCTCTTTAACGGCAGGTATGAAAACTGACTTTTTGACACCAACTGCCTCTACCGTGGTAAAATAAAGTTTCATTGATCTATTCATTCTCTCTCTCTCTCTCTCTCTCTCTCTCTCTCTCTCTCTCTCTCTCTCTCTCTCTCTCACTGTGTGCGTGTGCGTGTGCCGGCGTGTTCATGTGTGCGTGCGTATTTACCTGGAACGCACCATTCCATAAACGGGCTCGTCAGAGGAGAGACCTTGCATGTCTCGCTGGTTGAATTATACATGATCGTGTACAACTTGCCCTAGGTGGACACAGAACATCATGAGCAGACTAACGTATAACAGTATGTCAGTTTTACTGAGATGTATGCCGATGTAATGTTGAAACACACACACACACACACACACACACACACACACACACACACACACACACACACACACACACACACACACACACACACACACGCCCTCTCCCACTGAAGCCTTTTGTCCGTTATGTGGGGAGTCGTGGTGGCCGAATGGTAGAGCGTTGGACTTCTAATGCTCGGGTCAGTCGTGAGTTCGTATCCCGGCTGGGGCCAAATATTTGTGTTGGCTTTTTATCGTTGCCCCGTCTTTTGTATCACCCGTATGTGGTGGAAAAGGACGTTAACCCCCCCCCCCCCCCCAGCCCTCCCCTGTCCGTTATGTACCAGCCTTGTATTGTAACGGTTCGAGTATGTAAATGGTTAAGACAACACCAGAACAGAAAAGCAAGGTTTCTCATAATAAAGCTTTCCTGTTTTATGTCTGTCTGTGTGTAATGGAACCGAATGTGTTTAATTAATAAAACTATTTTCGTATCCTGCATCTTATTCCTCAGCTCAGTACCACTTCAAACCAAGGGAGATAATTTTCGAGGAACATTCAGACATCACAACCAAATCATCTCCCTCTGTTACACATCTCCCGCACACATGCAAGGCATGGCACATTGTATGGTCACCTCACAAAAACTGCAGTCAAAACGTACTTGTCCTCAACCCAGCAACAGTAATAAGGGATTAACACAACTCTCTCTCTCTCTCTCCCCCCCCCCCCCCTCTCTCTCTCCGCTCCGCGTGCGCGCGCCTGTGTGTGTGTGTGTGTGTGTGTGTGTGTGTGTGTGTGTGTGTGTGTGTGTGTGTGTGTGTGTGTGTGTGTGTGTTTTATTCTTCTTATTGGCATGATTTTCATGCCATTTCATTTTATTTGAGCTTTCATAACCCTGGAAGCGCTCTCTCCTTCTTCTTCTCCTCCTTCTTCTTCTTATTATCTAGAGGGAGGTTCTTTGGTTGTGATGTCTATCTGTTCGCTCTAAATTACCTACCTTGGTCTGAAATCTAGCGCATGCCCTTAACACTTAAGAGACTAAGCGCGACCGCTCCCTGCCCACTATATGAAAAAAAAAAAAACTTGTTTAACCTTCGGACGACGTGGGTAAAAAGTTGCACACACATTGCTTCAGATGAACGTATCTCGGTCAATATATACCTTTGAAATTTCATGACTTTGTCAATAAATGGTTTGACTATGTTCATGCCAAAAATTGTGTTGTTTAACTTGTAATTAGCAGAGTAATTAAAGAATAAGTTGTGAATTGCCTATATAAAAACCATGGATAATTTGTTTCCCACGATGTAGGACTAGGAATAAGCTGCAATCTGCCTATATAAAAACCATTGGTAATTTGTTTCCCACGACGTAGGACTAGGAATAAGTCGAAAATTACCTATTTAAAAACCATGGGTAAGTTGTTTCACACGATGTAGGACTAAGAAGTTTTTTTTTAGCGACGTAGCCGGAAGGTTAAAAGAAACGGCCACTGCACACGAGTTGGAGCCACATAAAGCCACTATTACGCAAGGCGTGGGTCATCCCCGCCATAGGCCCACGACCGATGCAGACTGCACAGTAGTGGCTTGAAGTGGCTCCTTGTAATAAATTATGAAGATTTCAAGTAAAAACGCGGCTTTTAACCCTTTCACTGCCGCACACGTTTGGGTCCACGCATGGATAACATCTCTTCACGTCAGTCTGCTGTAAACAGGTATCAAAATCTATATTGCATCCAGAGTGCTCCCCCCCCCCCCCCCCAACTACTGGAAAGTCTAGATTTAACATTTTAACTAATTTGACAGTGAGGCTACTGGTGCGATTCATGAAATCCTGTGACAGCGACAGTGAAAGGGTTAAAAGCTAATTCTGGTTTACTTGAGTCAACTCAGAACGCTTTGTGAGCATGAGAAATGTTGGTACACGCAGCTTTAAACTTAACGTACTGACTTAGAAGAGACTCACAGCCGGGTAATCGTACAGCAAGGCTCTGTTTTGGAAATACGGTGTCTCCCTTATCATCTTCAGAACAGCCGAATACATCACCAGCGTCATCCCCTGAAACACACACACACACACACACACACACACACACACACACACACACACACACACACACACACACACACACACACACACATTCACGCCCTCTCTTACTCAAACCTTCCTGGCTTCCGGGCTGCTCATCGGGGGTTTCTCTCCGAGTTATCCGGCTTTCCTCCCCAAGCAAAATTGTTTTCAAAGAAAAGGATAGGTATTGGGTGGCGCTGCACCGCGGCGACTCGCTTCCCTCGGGGAAAGCAGCCCGAATTTCCCGAAAGAGACAATAAAGTAAAAAACAAAAAAAAACAAAAAAACCTGAAGCCTTCTGTCCGTTGTATACCAGCTTGGTGTTGTAACGGTCCGCGTATGTAAATGGTTAAGACAACACCAGAACAGAAACTACGTTCATTTAGTGCACCGATAAAAATAAACAGATTTAAAAAAATGATAATAATGTGTATTGTGCAGGAGCTTTACCAAATTGGACCAAAGCGCCGCGAACGGAACCCAACAAGCACGCTCACGTGAATTACACGCGTTCGCGCAGACATTGGAAATGAACACATTTACAATCACGTTGTGAGAAGGGGCAGTTCAGAATCTTAAACGAGCTATGTAATTCCATTTTTGCTAAAGCAACTTTGTGTTTTTAAACGGTTTCGCTCGTGAGTGCGCCTGTACGCTCGAAATACTCTATCTTGATGATTAGTAAAGCTCTTAATGCGATACAATGTTGTTTACACTTTGCGCGAGCGGTCGAACATTCAAATTCTAACGACTGTTGCTACAAATGTCAACAACAACAATATCCATATACATGTAGAATGGGTTTTTGGTAAAGTGAATTCATGTGTGCACTTTTAAGTTGTGGCATCCCTCTATTGTGCTTGATACAGCTGTAAAACCAGTAAGCCTTCCAGCCTCCACCCCTACACCCTACCCTCACACAGAAGTACACCACTCGTTTCCCACCCTCCACTATTTTGGGCACAACTTTTTTTCCTTTTTGAAATCTCTTACATTTGTCACCGTCGCCTGTCCGTTCACCACCGTTCCAGTAGTGACAGCTTGACCTCCAAACCACTCCTTTGGAACACAAAGAGGCTTACTTCCGGTTCCGGTTTCGTATGGCGTTTTTGTTGGCACCAATCCGTGGGTCAGTGTAAGGAATGTTGCGAGAGCAACACAAACCCAGGTGACAGTGAACATCTTGTTTGCAAACCTGAGGATGTTGAAGAAGTGAAAGAAATGAAATCTGAAAAGAAATCTCCGTGTTTGTTTGTCTGCCTGTGTCTGCCTGTGTCTGTCTGTCTACATCTGGTCTATGTCTGTCTGTGTCTGTGTCTGTGTCTCTGTCTGCGTCGGCGTCGGTGTTGGTGTCTGTCTGTCGGTGTCTGCGTCTGTCTGTTTGTCTGTCTGTGTATGTCACGTCTATGTCTGTGTCTGTGTCGGTGACTGTCTGTATCTGTGTGTAGTTGTGTCTGTCTGTCTGTCCATTTGTGAAGCGTCTGTCTGTCTGTCTACGTCAGGTCTATGTCTGTCTCTGTCTGTGTCTGCCTGTCCGTCTGTCTGTCTGTCTGTTCGTCTGTCTGTCCGTCCGTCTGCGTCTGTCTGTCTCTCTGTCTGTCTGTCTCTCTCTCTCTCTCTCTCTCTGTCCGTCTGTGTCTGTGTCTGCGTGCGTTCGTGCGTCTGTCCGTCTGTCTGTCTGTCTGTGCTTGCGTCTGCGTCTGTCTCTGTCTTTCTTTGTCTTTGTGCGTCTGTCTGTCTGTACGTCTGTCTGTGTCTGTCTCTCTGTCCGTCTGTGTCTGTGTCTCCGTCTGTCTGTCTGTACGTCTGTCTGTGTCTGTCTCTCTGTCCGTCTGTGTCTGTGTCTCCGTCTGTCTGTCTGTGTTTGCGTCTGCGTCTCTGTCTGTCCCTGTCTTTGTCTTTGTCTGTGTATGCGGCTGTCTGTGTCTGTGTCTGTCTGTGTCTGTCAGTCTCTGTCACACTCACAGTACACACGCTTTGTTCCGCCATGTATGGGTAATATCAAGGACGCGGAAACTAGAAAACAACCGGTACACATATTTGCCCCGGACGGGATTTGAACTCACCACCAGAGCACTGAAAGTCAAACGCCCTACTATTTGTCTGTCCCTTCTCCCCTAGAGAGAGAGAGAGAGAGAGAGAGAGAGAGAGAGAGCAACATTGAGAGAGAGAGAGAGAGAGAGAGAGAGAGAGCAACTTGTAACTGCTGATGTTTGATTTGCTGACAGATAAAAGTGTCCTGAAAACAACACCACCACCTCCGCCAACAACAACAAAACAACACCACCAACAACATCAACAACAACAAGGCTTGTACTCAGTATCGCTGAACGACATACCTTCCTGTAAGATCAGCTGCGTACCTTTGGCGAACTGTCCTGTGCACGTATCATGGTAAAGGCTGTAGGACACGATTATAAATGCTTATCTTTACGATAAAAATATGCCGCTTTGCTGTACGTTACGGCTCTATAGTACGTGTTGCCTGTAGTAGGCTGGTAGGTCGTGTAGTAACTAACTGATATTATATAAGGCATCTGTTTTGGTTAAGTGTGTGTGTGTGTGTGTGTGTGTGTGTGTGTGTGTGTGTGTGTGTGTGTGTGTGTGTGTGTGTGTGTGTGTGTGTGTGTGTGTGCCACGGTGTGTGTGTGTGTGTGTGTGTGTGTGTGTGTGTGTGTGCCAAACCGCAAGATTGAATAAAATAAGTTAAACAAACAAACAAACAAACAAACAAACAAACAAACAAACGTAAAAACCGAAACAACTAACAAATCAAACAAACAAGAAAAAATACACCGCACATTAAACAAAGAAGACTGGAATGGTCATGTTAGCGTGTATACTCTCCCCTCACCCCAACCCCATCCTCCCTTCCTCCACTCCCCCCCCCCCCCCCCCCCCGCTGTTTGTCTGCACTTTTGATAATTATGTAACAGGCACGAAGCTGGTGCATTTGGGTACGAAGCAACTGGTTTGACTTTCTGCCGTTACCAAGCATTACAACGCTGCCACTTAGTCTGGTTAAGAGACACAAGCCACCCATAAAAACAAACTATTTTCAAAGATTTCTACTTTCATTTTCTCAATACTTATCTGTTATTGTGGCTGTTGTTATTGCTATTGTTGTTGTTGTCGTCGTCGTCGTCGCGGCTGCTGTTGATGTTGCATGCTGTTGTAGGTGGGGGTGTTTTTTGTGTGTGTTATTATTGTTGTTGACAGTGTTGCCGTTGCTGTTGTTGTTGTTGATGATCTTGTTGTCGTTGTTGTTGTTATTGCTGTTGCTGCTGTTGCTGATTGTAAATTCAATAGAAGAATAATAATTTAGTCCTGGAATGAGGGCATGGTGCACTGATTTCTGAGAAAAAAGCAGCATCTATTTGAAAGTCACTTACGCCTTTTCCCACATGTCGAAAGAAATTTACCTCATACAATGACGTACATATCATACGTCATTGCTTCAGACTGGACTTTGATTTAAAAAAAAAAAAAAAAACTCACTGAAATCATTTTGACGTCAGAATGTGACGTAGTCAGAATTCTTGACAAGAAATGTGGAGAGTTCAGGGACCTGTCTCGTGTATGACTGTCACGCTACCATACAGGAACAAATATTGCCTCGTTCAACGTTTGCCTGTGAGTATTTCAAAATCAGCGATTATGTTGCGATGTGGTACAGCGAATCATCAAGAAGCTGACAATGAAAATTAGACCCAAATATGAAAAGAATGATGACAAGAGACCAACAAACAACAACAACAAACATGGGTAAAGAGGAGTCATTTGAAATTTCAGTAGAGTAATGCCAAAATATTTCTTTGAAAATAGACTCAGTTTTGATTGTTTCTCAGTTTCCATTTACACAATTTCTAGGGCGGTCGATGGTCTAGTGGTTGACTTTGGCACCAATAGGAGAGGACAGGTTCGAGTCCCACTCGGGGCGAAGAATTTTTCTTGTACGTGGCACCGCTCATTCGCGCCGACCGTCGGGGGCTCTCTCCGGATAGTCCGGCTTTCTCCCACTCTGCTTTGGAAAAGTTCAGCAAACAAAATTTTAAAAAAAATGAATGCAATCCTATAAATCCGAAACTTAAATTGCTGAGCTGGCCCTCAACACGTGATTCTAAATGATTGTGTTCATGCCTAGGCTAGTGGGTGAGAGGTTGTGTGTAATTTACGTGAGTGTGCGTGTTGCGTGGGGAGGTCGGCGGTCTAGTGGTGAAGAGACTTGTCACCAATGCGAGAGGTCAGGGGTTTGAGTCCCTCTCGGGTCAAAGAATTTTTCCTTCTCATAGGCCTGTGTGGCACCGTTCATTCAGGCCGATCGTCAGGGGTTCTCTCCGGGTACTCCAGCTTCCTCCCCCTCTGCTTTGGAAATGTTCAGCCCACCAAATTATTTGAAAAATAAATGCAATTCTAAATTCCGACATTTAAACAGCTCAGCTGACCTTTCGCACCACGTGATTGTAATGTGTTTATGTCCAGTGTGTGAGAGAATGCGTGTGATTCACGTAAACGTGCGTGTTGGGTTTAGTTCGCGGCGCTTTGAGTCGAATCATGAAACTGGGTAAAGCGCCTATACAATTATTATTATTATTATTATTGCTGTTGTTTTGTTTTGTTTGTTTGTTTGTTTGTTTGTTTGTTTGCTTGTTTGTTTGTTTGTTTTGTGTTGTTGTTGTTGTTGTTTTGGGGGGAAGGAGGGGAGGGGATGTTATAGTACGGCTTTCACTAATTATTTTCTTGTGTGTAGTGTGCTAGTGAGACATACAAAGAACTACCCATTTAGAGAGCTCTCCTCGAAAGGTTCATCTACTGTAAGATTTCAAAATGTTTTGTTTCCTGTAAACCCCTTAAACGCTAACCTCGATCTTCAGTATTTTCTGATTGGCATTCAAGGGACGATACTCCGGTCGTGATTCAAACAGACTCTTCATGTGAGGAAAAGAGAAGAGGAACAGTGATAGCCGAGCTGCTGCAGATTTGGATTTTCAGGGCTCGAGTTCGAATCTCGGATAGGAGCCAAAAACAAGGACCGGCCTTTTTGTCGTTACCACGACCCGGCTTTGACGTCAGTCTTTGTGCTGGAATAGGACGTTGAACCAGTAACCAACCAACCAACCAACCAGTCAATCAACCAACCATATGAGCTGAAGATGAAGAAGAAGATCAACAACACCAACAACTACAACTACAACCACAACACAAAACGAGGAGGATGTCTCCGAACGTGCGTCACTTATTGTAGTGTTTAATCTTCTTTAGTAGCAGCAGTCTAACCATATCTTCAGTTGACCAGGAACAACACAAAACGAAAAGGATGTCTCCAAAAGTGTTTCGCCTATTGTAGTGTTTGATCTTCTTTAGTAACACCAGCCTAACCATGTCTTCAACTGACAAGGAGCGCCTTGCAGACAGCATTCTTGTCGAAATGCTTCAAGAGCAAATTACTGAACTCTCCTCAGCTGAGAAAACGATCAAAATTGCCATTTCTGATCTGGAGGGAGGGCAAACCATAGCTGCTTTACAGCGACTTCTGGGGGAGGTGAAAGGCAAAATCGAACGACTGAGGAACTTTACCACAAGTCTGTCGAGCAGCAAGAACAAGCCAGCCACGTGGGCAGAACTGAGGCGGTTAAGAAAGTCTTGTCGACCTCCCCCTGCTGGTTTGCTGCACGACTGGAAACGCGGAGCGGACAGTCTGCGGAAAGCTTGGGAGGTTGTGGACGATGTGAGTGTTCATCACGACTTTATAAGAAATTATGAGGGTTACAAGGCTTTTTTTTTTTCATTCTTCGTTTTCTTAACCTTTGTTGTATTTGGTGTAAAAACTTACGATTTACACTTCCTGGGTCGCTAGCAACCCGTATCGCGCATGCGGCCAGATGCTGACTTACATGCCTGGCACAACAGACCAATACACTCCAGTCAATTAAAGACGGCGAGCCCTCATAATTCAGCCAGTCGCGTGCCGCGGTTTAATGAGCACAACACAGTTTAATCGTGGTGGTTTGTGTGCAGAAAACAGTACCACAAACACAGCTTACTCGTGGTGGTTTGTGTGCAGAAAACAGTACCACAGACACAGCTGGTTTGTGTGCAGAAAACAGTACCACAAACACAGCTTACTCGTGGTGGTTTGTGTGCAGAAAACAGTACCACAAACACAGCTTACTCCTGATGGTTTGTGTGCAGAAAACAGTACCACAAACACAGCTTACTCGTGGTGGTTTGTGTGCAGAAAACAGTACCACAAACACAGCTTACTCGTGGTGGTTTGTGTGCAGAAAACAGTACCACAAACACAGCTTACTCGTGGTGGTTTGTGTGCAGAAAACAGTACCACAAACACAGCTTACTCGTGGTGGTTTGTGTGCAGAAAACAGTACCACAAACACAGCTTAATCGTGATGGTTTGTGTGCAGAAAACAGTACCACAAACACAGCTTACTCGTGGTGGTTTGTGTGCAGAAAACAGTACCACAAACACAGCTTATTCGTGGTGGTTTGTGTGCAGAAAACAGTACCACAAACACAGCTTACTCGTGGTGGTTTGTGTGCAGAAAACAGTACCACAAACACAGCTTACTCCTGATGGTTTGTGTGCAGAAAACAGTACCACAAACACAGCTTACTCGTGGTGGTCTGTGTGCAGAAGACAGGCGCGCCGCCCGTGAGGGATGAATGTGCGTCATTCAGCTCAGCACCACCAGAACGCAGCACCGATAACTTGGACCTGTTCCCGGAAAGTCACCCTCGTGTACGACTTTCTCTTGGAGCGGCACGTGCGTCTACATCCTCAGCAGGTAAAAGGGTCCTCCCACGCTGCGATTCTGCAAGCTTACCTGTTGCGTAATGTCCTCAGAGCCAGTGAAATCCGCTTGTAGCGGGCACTGCTCGCCGTGACGCTAGTGAACAGAGCACGGTCGTATTTTTTCCTCGCCACGCCAGAAAGTCGCCGCTGACTATGCTTTGTGCATTGTTTTCATTTTCGTTCTCCTACAGCGATTGGCGGAGAGCCGTGGGGTTGCCCTTGATGTACCTCCAAGGGAAAGGTCGTTGATATTTTGGTAAACAAAAGGTGATACCCACGTAAACAATGCCCGAGTCCCAATCAAAAGCCTACCAGGTTTAAAATATTCCACTGCCCTTGACATTGCGGTAAACCAGCCAATCAGGTGCGGTCCGATGAGCGCTTGACTTTCGTCTACTGTTTCCTTGCTGCGGAGCCGTGAAATCGTTCCGGATATAGCTCAGCCAAAGATTACGTGCAAACGGTACGTAACTGATTTGAAATCATTTTATGACTCTCACTAAATATCAACATGCGCCCCACAGACCGATTTTTTTGCCGATTTGTGGACACAGACCTCGCA
>JACVVK020000458.1:42500-85000 GCA_018292915.2 Batillaria attramentaria | reverse complement strand
CCACTTCTTCATCTTCATTTGCCGCGCGATAGTTTCCGTCACTCTGGACATAATCTGAGACGGTGACTGTGAACGAGGCATGGCGTGTGCCTGTGCTCGCGACCACATGGTCGTGGACTGAAGAAAGACTCACACTCAAGTTTAACACACGAACACAGACGTGACTCTGTGTGTGTGTGTGTGTGTGTGTGCCGGTGTGTGTGTGTGTGTGTGTGTGTGTGTGTGTGTGTGTGTGTGATAATACCATTTCATCCATATAATCGAAGGCGTGTCTTAATTCGTCTTCGTTCTTTAACCTTTGAACGGGAGTGGAGCCAGGGTGTGGTGCGGTGGGGTGGAGTGAATAAGAAAGGGGAGGGGGGGGGGGGTGTCGAGGATTCGAATAACAATACTTACAAATTGTACCCTGTACTGCACCCGTCCTTACAATAGGATTGGCATGAATAATAAACGTTGAACTTGACTGGCTGATATTGAAAACGACTCTACTGGATTGGTTTTGTTCACGTTTTGATTTTGTATGTCGGTGTTTGTATGATGATGTCAAATAAGCCCCTGTCGACGATCAACTCTGTGTGTGTGTGTGTGTGTGTGTGTGTGTGTGTGTGTGTGTGTGGTGATGATAGTGATGTGTGTGTGTGTGTGTGTGGTGATGATAGTGATGTGTGTATGTGTGTGTGTGGTGATGATAGTGATGTGTGTGTGTGTGTGTGTGGTGATGATAGTGATGTGTGTGTGTGTGTGTGTGTGTGTGTGTGTGTGTGTGTGTGTGTGTGTGTGTGTGTGTTCATTATCGGACTGGAAAGATTCCAGATAATTTGACTGCCTGAAAACTATCAAGCAGAGTAACACCGGACGGAGTTCTCTCCATCTCCATCTCCTTGCACGAAACTAGTTTCGGTTTCAGACAAACTGGTTTCTGGCGGATAGCCTCTCTCTCTCTCTTTCAGCACAGTAGGAAACCGGAACTAAAATATTTGTTTTTAAGTTTGTTAGGATCTTTATTCCAAAACCTCTTGACGACAACAGTTAAACTCTCGCCATTGCGGACGTCGAGTCACGTGGACATGTCAGCGTGGCCTTTCACAGACTGCAAAACACGCAAGCAAACATGATTATGTATATTAACATTCACAGTGTTTGTTGTCATACAGAATTCCGGAGAGTAACATGCAAAACACACAGACACACACAGAGACACAGACACACACACACACACACAGACACACACACACACACCGTTAAAAACATGTTGTCGCATTTCAGAAATATAGCTGGTCCATGCTTGAACTTTCAACGAACGGGTGGTCGAATCCCGGCTGAGAGCGAAACATGCGAATGAACTCCACACAGAGGGGGGGGGGGGGGTGGCGGGGAGGTTCAAAGTCGGATATACACTTGTGAAAACATAAACCGGTGTGTGTGTGTGCGTGCGTGCGTGCGTGCGTGCGTGCGTGCGTGTGTATGTGTATGTGTGTAGGGGAGGCGGGGATTATGCCACTTTGTGAGTTTTCACTTTCGGGTCTGATAACAACTAACACAACTTTTGTGAAAGTGTAAGTATCTTATAAACATGTTAAAATGTAAAGTTAACATATAATGCAACCACGCTCTACCGACATGATTCCAACACCACACCGCACCATCCACTTTCACAAACTAACCGCTTCAATTTCAACAGCACATTTTCAGGAACCATATCTCAGCGTCACGCCGTGCTATAGAAATGATTCGTAGACCACAAGAAAGCTTATTGTCTTATTGACAATGTACATGTGTCCACTGATTGTAACATATATATGCTGCTTTGGAAATGTTCCGCCCACCATGATTCCATGGCTTTTATTTCCAACCTTTGTAATCATTTGCTTTTGGAATATTAACATACGAGTAAACTGAATAATCTTTAAGCAGTCCTTAACCTCTTGAAAACTTGAAATACGGCGATTTTTTTTTTTATTTTATTTATTTTTTTTTTGGGGGGGGGGGGGCTTTAAGCAGTCCTGAACCTCTTGAAAACTTGAAATACGGCAATTTTTTTTTTTTTTTGGGGGGGGGGGGGGGCGTGGATGATTTGCGTTTGTTAACATGTGAACGCGGTTGTTGGAGTAGAGTTGCTGCCGGCTGCACGTGAATCAGCGCGGTAGACGTCAGTAACGCTCAGTAGGTATAGTTCCCCGTTAGGAGGTGCGAATGAATTCCTGTCAATTCCGTCGATATTTCGCATAATTCGTATATCGAAGTCAGCGGCCACGTGACTTCACCTCGCCAGACCCCGGAGTACATTTGCACCCCTTCCCGCGTCGCGGGGATACAGTCGCCTCCTGTTGGGGAGCCGGGGTGGCCGAATGGTAGAGCGTTGGACTCTCAGTGAGTTCGAATCCCGGCTGGGGCCGAATATTTGTGCTGGCCTTCTTCTCGTTGCACCGTCTTTGATATCACTCTTACGTGGTGGAAAAGGACGTTAAACTCTTAAACACGCACACCCGCACCCAGTCGCCCCCGTTAGTTGGAGTTTATTTGCCCCTCCTGCACATGACTGGTATACATTTGCACCCCCTAACGGGTGAACTATATCAACTGAGCGTTAGTAACCGACCCGTCCGATTAATCTGACTCAGGAGACCTGAGTCTGACTTCTACATCCACAAAGACTGCTTGGAGCATTGTGGGGGCTGCGGGGACTTGGGCTGTGTCGGTTCGGTAGCAAGTTGGGATGGAATCAAAGGTGTTACAATTAAATATAAGCTCCTACCGTGGCACTGCAACCGTTAGAAACCCCGATCGAAGTCGCTGTACGTTTTCTGTGTCGCCCGACAGGTCCACCAAGAATGGAGGAATCGGTGTCGGAAATCCGAGACAACAAAGCGGGGGATGTGGACTACTGTTTACTGATGGCTTGTGGTACAAATTTTCACTCGTAATTCAACGTTTGGATTTGGACTTGGAATTTGGAATTCTTCTTCGTCCCACTAACGTAGTAGTGTAAATGCGGGCTGCTTTCCCCGGCGCCACCCATTTTGTTTCCTCCTGCATGCGTGTGTTTGTGTTTCCAATCCACCGGTCATTTCGGCCTACTCTATTTCGAACGACGGATTTGGGATCTTTATCGTGCACACTTGATGGTACGTACATGCGTGTGTACACGGGCCGAAACAGGCACCGAAAGCGAGCCTGCACATGATTTTGACTCGATTTAGTGAGGAGAAATCTCACACCAAATTCCTGCCCGGACCGGGGCCAGCAGCAGCCGGCCTATACCCAGACGGTCACCCATCCAAGTACTAACCGGGCCCAGCGTTGTTAAACTTCGGTGTTCAAATGAGAACCGGTTTGTGCAACGTGGCCACGGGCCGTTTAACGCACTCATCTCCCCCCCCCCCCCCCCCCCCCCCCCCCCCCCCCCCGCCGAGTAAACAACTTTTCAATAGCAAGGTGTATTCCTTTTGAAGTTCGTCGTCTGTAAGTTCGCGCAACTCTAACGGCACCTCAGTTTTGAGTTGGATTATTCGGGCTTGTTCTGACCTGGGCAACTGAGACAACCATGACTGCTCGCGGCCTGCGTTTGGAATCGAACTGTGACCTGTACGTGTCAGGGCTGAGAAAAGGATGCTTAATATCGACGGTCAGTCAGTGTGGGAAACATCCTCAACCAATTCGAGTTCAGTCTGGTAAAATACTTTGGTGGAAAAGAGCGTTAACTCCACCCACCCCCCACCCCCAGTCTGGTAACATACGTGATGGAAAAGAGCTTTAACTCCCAAACACCCACCCCCCACCCTCAGTCTGGTAACATACGTGATGGAAAAGAGCTTTAACTTTCAAACACCCACCCCCCACCAGTCTGGTAACATACGTGGTGGAAAAGAACGTTAACTCCCAAACGTCCACCCCCACCCTCAGTCTGCTAACATACGTGGTGGAAAAAGGCATTAAACTCCCAAACATCCACCCCCAACCTCAGTCTGGTAACATAGTGGTGGAATAGGGCGTTAACTCCCAAAACACCTACCCCCACCCTCAGTCTGGTTACATACGTGGTAAAAAAAAGGGAGTTAACTCCCAAACACCCAATTCCACACTCAGTCTGCTAACATGCGTGGTGGAAAAGGGCGTTAACTCCCAAACATCCACCCCCACTTTCAGTCTGGTTAATTACGTATCAGCTGAATTGCGTAGTTACCTTTTCTCGCACAAGGAAAGGAGGCGATCATTGCACGGTTGATCATTCCACTGCAAGGGTCTTCGATCGGCCCAAAATTGCAGACAGTCTTCATTTCCTCGGTTGTCTGGTTGGAGACTCCGCCAGTCAGTGAAAGTCATCGGAGTGTTGCTTCCTGCCCATACCCAGCGTCCTTCTGTGTCCCTGTCGGTTGCTCCGAGCCACACGTTCCGATCTTGTGAACAGACCATAAAACCATTGTTAGCCTCGTACATCTTTGAAGAATGTCTTACTTTTCCTTCTCGTACGGAGGCACCGTTCATTCGGGCCGACCGTCGGGGGTTCTCTCCGGGTACGCCGGCTTCCCCCCCCCCCCTCTACTATGAAAATGTGCAGCCCACAAAATTTGAAAGTAAATGCAATTCTAAATTCCGAAACTGAAATAGCTGAGCTGTTCCTTTGCACCACGTGATTGTAAAGTGTTCATGTCCAGTGTGTGAGAGAATGTGAAAGTGTGATTCACGTGAGCGTGAATTTTTGTTTCTAGATTGTAGATTGTGAAGCATTTATAGGTCTATGACGCTTGAGGCTAATAGGGAATACAGACTTCAACATAAGTCAAGGACCACTTCCAAATTTGGCTAAAATTCCTGGAAGATGTCCGTGCAGCACATGGTGGTTTTTCAGCTTCATCAAGCTTTGCAGGATGCATTGTTAACCCTTTAACACTTTCACAGCAAACAATTTTGAAAGATTCCGGCTTAATCTCTATTTTTGGTGAGATGGGCATTTTCTGGCCTCGTGCAGTTGTTTTGTTTGACCTGCATGTGCTCATGCACAAGCAGTGAGTACAGTACGTGGATTTAAACGATATTCTACTTATCCATTTTTCAATACATGACAGTAGTTAACGCATGTACTTACTAGCAGCAAGTGTTTTGAGGAATTCATTTTCTGCTGAGCTGGTCACTTCCGCCAGTGTTGCACCATGGGCTTTGCAGTCAGCCTGGAACGAAAATGCACATATATATATTGCCTAATGTTATACCCTTGGATATTCTTTTATTTGGAATGTCTGTTGACCAAAACTTTTGACAAAAAAAAGCTCCTCTCCGTCGGATCAGCATGCTGTCTGAGTGTTAAAAACAAAGTAACAAACAAACAAAGAAACAAACGCGTACCGTATCGATATTTACTTCGTGCAATGATAAAGGCTCTGTATCTCATTTTCTTGGCTCAAATTATCGCGAACCGAACCGAACACGTACGTCACTTCAATCACACGCATTTTTTTCATACACAGGACACCAGTAAATTATATAATCACCTGGTGAATAGAGAGATCACGTGACAAGATGGCGGCGGGACCGGGTGTGCTGTTTTGACCGGGTGCTCTTTTTCAAGAATTTGACCAATTTTTTGAGGGGGATACCACAAAGTGTGACAACAAAACTTACAGTAAGAGTTGTTGGACTGTGCTGTTTGAAAATGAACTCTCTCCAGGACTGGAGAGCTGCTATTGGCGTCTTTTGCTCGAGAAGTGCGACGAAATGGAGGTCAGACCACCGAGTACTCGGTGAGTACACAGTTGACGACCGGTGCAGCGGTCTGGACATTGCATGTGCCTTTGTATGGCTTGTGTTCTCTACGCAGCTTCTTTATTCCATTCCATTCTGCGTATTTATGGTCTATAATTGCCAGTGTCATCCGCTATGTGCCGAACTTTCATCGGCCAGGCCGTGCTCCGCTACGACTGTCGTGACCTTTGACCCCGCCATGTCACATTCCTGCACGGACACACCTATCGTGACACAGGTGTACATGTTGCTGGTGCCGCCCGACGCACGTGACCTGATAGGCCTGTTATTGCTTTGCGGAGATGTGGAAACTAATCCTGGGCCTGTCGACCAAGAGCTGAAGGATGCTATCCAACGTCTGGAGGAAAAGTACGACAGGCAAGCTGAACGAATGAACCAAATGCTCTCGGACATTACCACGACCTTACAGACACAGGGACAACAGCTGGAGCAGAAGCTGGAAGAAAACTACGAGACACTGAAAACACACGTGGTACATTTACAGGACACTATCACGTCAACACAGGAGACGGCCAAGCAAAACATGGAAAACATAAGGCGAGTGGCTGACAACCAGGACAGATTAGCAGATGGTCTTGCTGGTCTAGAGGACGACATAGACAAACTTGAGAGATACTCTAGACGAAACAACGTACTGCTGTATGGGGTAGCTGAGGAAGCCAGAGAGACATATGACAGCTGTTGTGAAAAAGTGATCACCACCCTGCAAAAGTACATGCCAGGAAAGGAATGGAAACCAGAAGATGTCGAAAGGTGTCATCGTCTAGGCGGATTTGCCTCCCAATCACAACGACCACGACCCATCATTGTCAAGTTCCAGCGCTGGGGCGACGCCATGTTGGTGATGCGGAACAGAGAGGCCAAGGAAGTGATGAGAGGCGATGATCTCCGGGTGGCAGCTGACCTGACTAGAAGACAGAGACAGCAACTACAAGAGTTGTATGCTCAAGGCAAGCGGGGCTATTTCGTCAGCGGGAGATTGGTCGTGAAAGACAGACTAAATGATCCAAAATCTCATGACGATCAGGTGGTTGAAGAGGACTTACGGATGGGCAATTATGACGACGATGACGAGAGTGTGAACACCACGAACAATGCAGCGGCAAATAATGGAGCCAGCGATACAAACACGGACACAAACACGGGTAATACACGGAACGAACACACAAGCAGCCAACATGAAACGGACCAGACGACGACAGAGAAATCGACGACAAGGGTAACAAAACTTCTCCCCAGCTCATCGTATGCAGCAGTAACAGCCTCTTCCTCAGGCAGTCCGAGACAGCAAAACCAGTCAGACAAAAGCTCAAAGGAAGGATTTCTTACCCATGACAGAACCATCGCAAACAAAGGACAGGTCAACGCGGATCGACACAGCACACCGAGTGACACGAACACACAGTCGCCAGTTGAAGCACGTGGTGACACGCCAGGTGTAAACACTAGGGCAGGACTTGCGGCACGTGCTAGAAACAAGATGACACAGCGTGTACACAGCAGCCAAGGGGAGACAACCAAAGAGGCCTGTGCTGACAACATACAGGATAGTGCTACAACTAGGACGCGAAAAGAGTCTCCTCGTCCGCGTCTGAGAAGTAGCCCCCATCCCCAGAAGAAACAGCAGCATGGACAACAACAGTCTAACACTCTGCCAAACTCCTGGCGTAAGGACAGTAACAGATAGGACTCAGGCCAATGCCCGGACACTACCAGTAACACGGCAAGTACACGTACACGTACACCTGTAGGCAGTCCTTTGTGTTTCATGACATGGAATGTCTGTGGTCTGAGCTCCAAACTTGCTGACACTGAATTCATGTCTTACATTTCATCGTTTGACGTGTGTTGTCTTACTGAAACATTTACAAATCCCACTTTTGATTTTTCAACCCATTTCAAAGACTTTACAGTTTTTCACTCACCAGCTGTTAGACTAGCAAGTGTGGGAAGAGGTTCGGGCGGGGTTGCAGTATTGATAAAAAATCATATAGCTAAATTCTGCACTCAGGTTCAGATTGGTTGTGATAACATCATTTGCATAAGAATAGCTAAATCGGCTATTTTGTGTACAAAGGACATTATGTTCATCGGAGTATATGTACCCCCGGCTGATTCTTCATATTACGTTGGCAAGGAGAGAGACAGTAACCTTCAACTTGTGCAGGATTATATAATGTCACTGTACGAGCAGGATGAGGATGTACATATTATGTTATGTGGAGACCTGAATGCCCGTATTGGCAAGTGGGACGGTAATACAGATGTGGACATGGTATCTGACAGTGATCAAGACGATTTTTGTAGAAAGTCTAAGGACACTGTTATCAACAGGTTTGGACGTCTTCTCATAGACATTTGCAGGTTTTTTCAGTGCACGCCCTTGAATGGCTGGTTCGGCGGTGACAAAATGGGAGAGCTAACGTACATTTCAGATCAAGGCAACAGTACTGTAGATTACTTTGTTTTGTCAAATGATTTGATAAGTAGTGTAAAAAACTTTTATGTATTCCAGCGTGTGGAATCAGACCACATGCCTGTAGTACTAGAATTTCGTGCAACTACCGTTGCGGATCAGCCATCCAGGCGCGTGCATATCGAGAAACACATAAGATGGAACCCCGCATACGCCGGGTCCTTTTGTGAAGCAGTAAGATCTGCAAATTTTCGTGATGGGATGAGAGCAGCCATTGATTGTCTTTGTGTATGCGTAGAGACTGCACTGCAGACATTCACGGATTTCTTGTTGAGTGCAGGCGATTGTATGGTCAGGAAAGTATGTTACGGGGGTCCAGCACGTGCTGTTGGACATAGCTGGTTTGATGACGAATGCAGACTAAAAAAGCGTGAGGCACGTAAAGCTCTACGTCGCTACATGCGAACGGGGCTGACAGTTGACAAAGATGTGTACAGGCAGAAAAGGTCTCAGTACAAGGACACACTCACAAATAAGAAGAAAACGCACAAACAAAAAGTACTGGACGATTTAATGGCAAATAAAAATGACAGTAAAGCTTTTTTGGCATGTATAAAGAAAGCAAACACACAACATAAGCAGTTGCCTGATATTAACATGGACACATGGAAACAACACTTTGAAACACTTCTTAGTGAAGATGATTTAGTATCTGAACATGGTCATATCACAGACTTAAATGATGATACAGATAGTCATGTGAAAGTACAGGAATTAGACAAACCGATAACGGAATCAGAAGTGAGAAAAGCAGTGAAAGAACTGAAAACAGGTAAAGCTGCTGGACTCGATGACATTCCTGGCGAATTTCTCAAGTATGCGGCAGAGGAAATTGTACCATTCTTAACAAAACTGTTTAATAGGATCTACGAGATGGGTCATTTTCCCAAAGCTTGGTGTCGTTCTATAATAGTACCCCTCTTTAAAAAGGGTGAACCTACAAACCCAGACAATTATAGAGGCATCTCATTACTGTCTATTGTCAGTAAAATCTTTACGTCCATCTTGAATAACCGACTGTATGTATGGGCGGAACGGGAGGGCAAAATATGTGAGGAACAAGCTGGTTTTAGACAAAAACATTCAACTACCGACCATATATTCACGTTGACTTCCATAATAAAACGATATTTGAGCAAGAAGAAAGGTAAACTGTATGTAGTTTTCATTGACTACAAAAAAGCTTTTGACACAGTGGAAAGAGAAAAACTTTGGGATACTCTGTACAAAATAAATACATCATCGAAACTTGTAAAAATGCTGAAAGCAATTTATAGCTGTGTACAGTCATGTGTACGGTGGGGTCCAAATCTGTCTGACTTTTTTGATTGTCCAAGAGGTGTAAAGCAAGGATGCCAGTTAAGTCCCTTGATATTCTCATTGCTGATTACAGAAGTGGCTAAGTACGTAGGTCTGAATGGTAAGCATGGAATCCAGTTGCTGCCAGGTCTGAAGGAAATTTACCTACTGTTATTTGCAGACGATATTGTTCTCATGTCTTCTACTCCTACTGGTTTACAAACACAGATTAATAATTTGGATAAGGCTTCAGCAGCTTTGGGTCTGTCGGTGAATCTTAGCAAAACAAAAGCTATGGTATTTAGAAAAGGAGGGCGCCTTGCAAAGCATGAAAAATGGTTCTATAGGGGAAAGCAAATAGAGGTTGTAAACAGATACAATACCTAGGGCTAGTATTAACAACTACGTTGTCTTACAGCGTTGCCCTTGAAGATTTTGCGAGCAGGGCAAAGGCAAAAGTTGTATCCTTGATGAAGATTATGTGGAAACTGGGTAGTTTGAATACATCAGTCTTTTTTAAACTCTTTGATGCCCAGGTTAAACCCCTTCTACTGTATGCTGCTGAAGTATGGGGTGCTACTCGTTTTTCATCGGTTGAGTCGGCACACTTATTTGCTTGTAAAAAACTTCTCAATGTTGATGTCAGAACGCCAAGCCATCTCGCGTATGGAGAAACAGGTAGATACCCTTTGTTCATTGACAGCACCATTAGTACATTGAGATACTGGTTCAGGCTGCAGAAGATGCCAGACGAGAGACTACCAAAACAATCGTATTTGATGTTGTTAAACAACAACATAAAAGAAAGTTGGCCCTTTATGGTGAAAAGTAGTCTGGACAGGTACGGGTTTTCTGGGGTATGGATGTATGGGGGAGTGGCCGACGAAAAAGCTTTTCTCCGTTGTTTTAGACAACGCATGATTGACTGCTACAAACAGGAATGGTGTAACAAAATAAAGACAGGCCCAAGATTTGTGACATACAGGACCTTTAAGTCATCTCTGGAGCGTGAACCATATTTGGATATTCTTACTGTCAAAAAGTTTAGAGACGTTTTGATAAGGTTCCGCATGGGACTCAGCCCATTGCGGTGCCACAGATGGTTTGGGGAACTGACATCACCTTACTGCCCATTTTGCCATGAATTTGAAGAAACTGAACATCATTTCTTGTGCACATGTCCAGCCTACTCCAGCCTTAGAGACAAATATATCGCTGCTGCTCTGAAGTACAAGTCAGGTAATCTGCTGGAGTCTCTTCTTCAAAACGAAGCATTTGCTAAGAAAACGGCAATGTACATACATCATGCTCTACAGTTAAGACAGTCCTTCATAGATTATGTACCTGAAACTGACAGTTGAACATATGTATTCCCCCTCATGTACTGCATTGCCCGCATGTATCCTCATGTGTTCCCCGTGTGAACGGGCTGGCGGCCCAACACAATAAACAATCAATCAAACCTGGTGAATAGAGTCAACATAGTTACTTGTTTTGCACTTTAGACTTGTATTTAGTTTGAACTTTTGTGTGCTGAGCATTCCAAATGTAGAGGGAGAGGAAGTCGGTGTACCCGGAGGGAACCCCCGACGACAGGCCCGAATGTATCGCTGTTTCTAATTTGATCTGCTTATTTATTTTCTGCGTATACACGTTAACGCGTTACCATGGACTCGCGTTACTGAACACAGATCCCGGCTTGGGCCTCATATTTTGTGCTGGCCTGTTTCTCGTTGCCCCGTCTTTGATACATGTATCACCCTTATGTGGTGGAAAAGGACGTTAAACTTCCAAATACCCACCCACCCCCACTGAACACAGATGGAGAAAGAAACATGTTTACAATTTAAACATTAAGCTAAAATCTCTAACACTGCCTCTGAGCTGTCACAGAATAGGTAGTCAGACTAATTCGCTCTGTAAGGGGTCAATAGTTCAACTGTTATGCTCAATAACCGACCGAGGTGCAAATGGCCGTGGAGTGGGAACGTATAACAGCACAGCGTTACTGAAATCTTTCGCCTTACTGTAGCAGACAAAGATGGAGATTTTGAAATGTGGAAATCTGACCTGAGCATCGTCCCAGGTCTTCGTGGCCGTGGACAGCAGGTAGCAGGAGCTTCCAAACTTTTGCCATCCACTGGGGCACTCTGCTTCACAAATAATAATAAGAAGAAGAATGATAACAACTACTACTACAACTACTACTACTACTACTACTAATATAGCGCTCTTTCTCGCAGAGTGCTCACAGCGTTTTACAAGGAAAAGACATGAAAAACAACGGAACAATGCAGTCACATACAAACAATGCAGCACACCTTCACAAAACACACAACATGTCAACATTACAATCAGACAGGTGCCTGCAGGTACAGTGGGCGAATGGGTCCCTTCCACCCCTAAGGTGACGGGGACATAAGCCGGAAAACTTGCCTCTCAGTGAAGGGACACGAACCCGGGACCACATATGGTCAGGATGCTCAACGACCTCGCCCCCCTCCCCCCCCCCCCCCCCCATCCCCGGTTCAGTGAAAAAAAATCGTTAAAAAGATAGGTTTTTAAAGCAGAGCGGAGGGCCAAATCAATACTTGCTGAGCGAACAGATAAAGGAAGAGAATTCCAAATGGTGCTGCAGAAGAGAAAGACCTTTCTCCAAAGGTTCTAGTGAAGACGCGTGGTTTGCAGAGTGTGGGAGTGTCCGATGATGAGCGAAGTGTTCTTGTTGGTACGTAGACGTGAACTAACTCAGAGAGATAAGAAGGTCCTGACGGTAGCACATGCAAGCAATCTTGTACTTAATGCGAGCCTCTATGGGGAGCCAGTGCAACGTGCGGAGGTGAGGGGTGATGTGATCTCTTCGCGGAACTCTCAGAACTAGGCGTGCCGCATTATTTTGTAACCTTTGGAGTCGCTGTAAGAGATCTTGCGGGCTGTTTATAAGGAGACCATTACAATAATCCAAGCGTGAAAGCACGAATGCTGACACAAGAGTCTTTGTAGCCTCAATTGAGAGGAAATGACGAATAGAGCTAATACAACGGAGCTCAAAAGTTCACAGTACGGATGATGTTCACTACATGAGTATGCACAGTCAAGTGTGAGCCAAGAACACCACCAAGAATGTTAGCTGATTTGGCAGATGGAACAGTAGCATCACCACCAACAAATACATCAGGTAATGGAGCAGATAGTAATATTTATAGTAATAAGAGCGATACTAATGATAATAATAATGACAGTCACAGTGCTAATAATAATGATAATGATAATGACAATACTAATAATAATAAATAATAATAATAATTATTTATCCCGGTAACCCTCCAAAAACCTTCGGCTCTAAATGGGTTGATTCGGAACACCTGAAAGAGCACCTGTAAATAATTTACACGCACGATTGTATTACCTCTTCTCTCACAGGTGCAGACGGTTGTACATCTTTCTTCTGCATCTGCGGCACAGCAATGGGCAGTCGCTCCCGCAGCGCACATCAAAACAAGGGCCAAAATGGCGTATCCAGACATTGCAACCTACGCAAAGAAATAAAAAACAAAAAAACCTATGGCCGGAGTGGACTGTGGCGTCGCTAACTGCAGACTGTCGTTAACTGCAGAAAGTTGTAGGCGCATGTGGGAAATAAGGAGCACTCCCCGCACTCCTCATCTTGTTATACACATTCCAGGTACAGGCGCGTGATTTGCAAGAATGGCGTGCACGTTTGCGTATCATGTGCTCAGTCTTCTTTTGTGCAGCGTTGTACTCAGTCACTTTGAGCACTGCTGTGTCGGATGGAAACAAGGCGGAAAAAGTGAGTGCTTATGGTAAAATGATGACATTTTGTAAGTGGGAATCATAATATTAGTACGCCTACAATTTCGACTTTAGATGATTGAATAAAAATCCATGAGAATGTATTGAGAACTTGTGATTTTTTATGGAAAGTACGGTAATACAAATAACTGAAATCGGCCACGGGGGACTGTATGCCTAATTCCATTAAATATTATGACTTCCACTTAAAAATGTCACCATTTTACCAGGTAAAAAAACAACAAACAAACAAAAATATCACTTTTCCTCCTGGTTTCCATCCGACACAGCAGTGCTCAAAGTGACTCGTGAGTGCAACGCTGCACAAAAGAAACGCACATGATACGCAAACGTTTACGCCATTCTTGCAAATCACGCGCCTGTACCTCGCGCGCACTCGAGGTCAAGGTCAGCACCGCATTGTTCGGGAGTTCTCATTAAATTATCACGGAACGCAAATTATTAAACTACGTTATGTTTGCTGCTTTTATTGATCAACAAATCCTTAGGTGGAGGCGTGTTAACATTATCATTGTGCCTTAATTACCAAATCAGTGATGTATCCCAGTTATCATCAGTTTCTGCGATCTGTCTGCAGTTAACGACAGTCTGCAGTTAGCGACGCCACAGTGGACCCTGTGTCAGCCTGCTGCCCGTTCAAGGGAGGTGAGCGCTAACGTGACCATGCATACCCTTGCTTCCCCCCTCTCTCGCTCGCGGCACGTCCAGTGGGTGTATGTGTGAGTGGAGTTCAGTGGATATATTCGTGAGTGGAGTTCATGCAGTGGATGTACTTTTGAGTTGAGTTCAGTGGGTGTATTTGTGAGTGGAGTTTAGTGGGTGTATTTCTGAGTGGAGTTCAGTGGATGTATGTGTGAGTGGAGTTCAGTGGATGTATGTGTGAGTGGAGTTCAGTGGATGTATCTGTGAGTGGAGTTCAGTGGATGTATCTGTGAGTGGAGGTCAGTGGATGTATCTGTGAGTGGAGGTCAGTGGATGTATCTGTGAGTGGAGTTCAGTGGATGTATGTGTGAGTAGAGTTCAGTGGATGTATCTGTGAGGTGGAGTTCAGTGGATCTATCTGTGAGTGGAGGTCAGTGGATCTATCTGTGAGTGGAGTTCAGTGGATGTACAGTATGTGTGAGTGGAGTTCAGTGGATGTATGTGTGAGTAGAGTTCAGTGGATATAATTATGTGTGAGTGGAGTTCAGTGGATGTATCTGTGAGTGGAGTTCAGTGGATGTACAGTATGTGTGAGTGGAGTTCAGTGGATGTATGTGTGAGTGGAGTTCAGTGGATGTATGTGTGAGTAGAGTTCAGTGGATATAATTATGTGTGAGTGAAGGTCAGTGGAGGCATGTGTGCCTGCATTTGCCCTGTCCCCTGTTAAACAAGGCCCATCATGGGAATGTATGGTTATAGGTCTCTCCGGTGAACCGTTGAAACAACAGAATTTACCGTTTTTTGGCACCACTGTACTGTTACGCGTACTAATGTTTTGCTTCCAACTTTAAGTACGTAGGTGTACTAGACATTGATGTAAAAGCAACATTCAGCGGTTTTGCATTCTACAGAGAATGAAGTACTGAAAGGGTTTACTGTTAAAGTAAGCAAAAACTTACAAAACATGCACTATACATACAACCATTCTCATTCAACTTACTCTTCGCGACAGTTAAACTCACCACGAGATTTTGACAAACTTTGATTTGACCAGGACTCCGGGGAACATTTATTGTATCAAAGTAAACTTACCTTCTCTATGATGACAAGCAACAGATGGTTTAGGCTCAATGTTTTCCAGCTTGATTATTTTCGTACCCGGATCCCCTTCTTTTAAAGCACGCAGTCAAATGGTGTCGGTGACGTGCACGCCACCACGTGTACAACAAGGCGATTTAAAGGCCCAGTTTTTATGACTGTCGTTCGCATAGATCGTTTTGCCCTATTTTGATGGCGTCTAGCAGGTCACAGGCTTAAGGACACAAACTGACCATAGGGTCGTGTTTGGCGTTTATTTGGAGGGGGTGAGGCGTGGGGGTTTGGGGGTTTAACGTCCTTTTCCACCACATTGGGTGATATCAAAGACGGGGCAACGATGAAAACGCCAGCACAAATATTTGGCCCCAGTCGGGATCGAACTCACGACCCGAGCATTAGAAGTCCAACGCTCTACCATTCGACCACCCCGGCTCCCCCGTTTATTTGGAGAACTCTGTTTGGTAGTGTGCTAGTTTGTAGTGATTGGTTTTGTTTGTTTGTTTGTTTGTTTTTTGTCATCAAAAAGCGTGATTTTTGTGTGTGTCAGGGAAAAGCGTGATTTTTGTGTGTGTCAGGGAAAAGCGTGATTTTTGTGTGTGTCAGGGAAAAGCGTGATTTTTGTGTGTGTCAGGGAAAAGCGTGATTTTTGTGTGTGTCAGGAAAAAGCGTGATTTTTGTGTGTGTCAGGGAAAAGCGTGATTTTTCTGATTTTGTAGGGCAAGGTACATGCCAGGGAGTGACAAGAGGAAACAAGCTGCCAGTGAAGCTGAGACTTTTTGCGCACAGGGCGGTCACAAGTGACATGAGTGGATTTGAGTGAAGTGACTTTCTGGCCTAAACAGATAGTAGACTAGCATTACTCCAGTGAGGCCTGAGGCATTCAATTTTTTTTTAAACACCTGTCAAGTGCGTGTCCTTGAATGGTCCTTGCATGCTTACAGTTGTGTCAAGATTGAAGCAGTTTTAGGGGTGACTATGGTGCCTGAGGCATTTTGAGACCCCGTACATTTTTATTCTTTGATCACATTGACAGCATCTGAATGGCTGCCACTGAGACAACAGAAGAGCACACATGACGCGACTAACACAAGGACAAGCGAGAGGTTTACCTGCGGCATGGTCTACCGCTGAGTAGCAGAATTTGAATTTTTGACCGCTCGCGCAGCATGCAGACAGCAGTGGACTGCATTAAAGATCTGCAGTCTCAACAAAAAGCCACAGACAATGTGTTAAAACAACGACAACAACAACAACGACAACAACAACAACAACAACAACAACGACAACAACAACAACAACAACAACAACTATCTGACTGTGCAAAATGCACAGTGAACTCTGTCAAAGTTACAGAGTTGTCCGCCCTTATAAACGCCGAAGGCATCCTGATTTCACAGCCCAGTTTGCGTTTTGACATTGAGCAAGAAAGATCGTCGCAGTGGCCAGTCTTCTCGTGCAGGAAACAACACATGCTAGACGCCGGGTCTCGGAAGCGCTGAAAACTGCAACTATGACAAAGATGCGTGCATTACGCACAGTCGCAGGAATCGCAGTTGTTGTTTTTTTTTTACCCCCCCCCCCCAAAAAAAAAAAAAAAAAAACACACGTCTTTTTTGTTGAGTTTGCAGACCTTTAAGAGAGAGTACTTCGAGCGTACAATTCAATTCAATTTCAAATCAATTTCAATTTAATTTCAATTCAATTTCAATTCAAAATAATTTTTTATTATCCTCAAGAGGAGGCAATTCGGTTGCGGCGTAAAAAAAAAAAAGACAACCACCACCTACACAATATAACATGTCCCATCAGTTAAATATGTAATATCACAATAATAGCACGCACACACACACGCACGCCCACACCCCCACGCACACACACACGCACGCCCACACCCCCACGCACACACACACGCACGCCCACACCCACACGCGCGCGCAAAAATGGGACGAGCACAAACAACAGCCGCCGGTCACAACAAGAGTTGCGCCCCTTGAGTTCAGGCGAGTGAAACTTACACACAGATCAGCATGGAAATAGTGCTTTTAAACATTTTGTTATTTGCGTGACGGAGGCAATCTGAGAAAGTGTGAAATCAGCCTGCCGCATCCGGTATTGTTGTGTTCTGTAAATGCATGGAAGTAGTGCTTTTAAACATTTTGTTATCTGCGTGACGATCCAGAAGGCAATCTGAGAAAGTGTGAAATCAGCCTGCCGCATCACGGTATTGTTGTGTTCTGTAAATAAATGAAATATGAAGCCCACGTCCTGCTTTCCCGTGAATGTCGCAGTTTCAAACAGTTCAGCCCCTTTCCTATTCCCACGGGGGCTAACCACGTGACCTGAAGGTGTACGAGGATTACGGAGGGTAGGTAGGTGGGTGTTTGGGAGTTTAACGTCCGTTTCCACCAGGTGTGAAGATTACGGAACACACGAGGAGCAAGCATTGCGGGTCCGACCACGGAGTGCGAATGTGCGAGGAGATGCAGTGGAGAGCTAAAACATCTAAAATCACTCGAACCTTGAAACAGCAGATGTGTTTTTGATATTGCCAGGCGGGAGGGGAAGTAAGGGGTGGAATGTTTAGTTTTGATATTGACTATTGATCCGTTTCCAGCGGTAAAGCTCGGCCCGCTGGCAGTAATCCCGAAGTGAAAACTGGCTTTGGTTCTCAGTAACTGAACACAAACAACTATCAAACACACACACACTCCCACCCCCAAGCCCCGGCCCCGTTCAAAGGAGAAGACGAATTAAGACATGTCTTCAATTCTATCATCATTATCACACACACGCACGCACGCACACACACACACACACACACACACACACACACACACACACACACACACACACACACACACACACACACACACACACACACACACACACACACACACACACACACACACACACACACACACACACACAAGGGGGAGATGGGGAGAGGGGGAGGGGGGGGGGGGCAGTGAATGAGGTCGTTCAACATCTGCTGTCTGGTTAAATTATTCAATTTGATTAACGTGTTCACCGTCCGTGTCGAGATGTTTTTTTTTTTGTTTTTTTTTTTTTGTTTTTTTGTATTTGCTTTGTATTGTTTCTGTGTGTGTGTGTGTGTGTGTGTGTGTGTGTGTGTGTGTGTGTGTGTGTGTGTGTGTGTGTGTGTGTGTACTCTGTGTGTGTGTGTGTGTGTGTACTCTGTGTGTGTGTGTGTGTGTGTGTGTGTGTGTGTGTGTGTGTGTGTGTGTGTGTGTGTGTGTGTGTGTGTGTGTGTGTGTGTGTGTGTGTTTTATGAATATAGTATAACTGTTAGTGTCTGTGTGTGCCATTTGTCTGTGTATTGTATGTAAATATGTCTTGTACAAAATGCCAAAAAGAAGAATTTTAAAAAGTCAAATGCGCAAGTAATGAGCATGTCTATTGTTAGGTGATCCACCGTGACATGATTGCAAAATGAGCACAGCTGGCTCTCTCTCTCTCTCTCTGAAAAAAGTGCGAAAGCAATGTGGGCGTTCTGATAGCATCATACTAGATGTGATCGTTCAACTAGCAACTACACATTACATGAAATATCACTTCCTCGTCCTCGTTTCCACGAAAATAATATTGAGTTCAGCGTTAACGGCAAAACAGCTCAGACCGATATCTAAACAGAGATATAATGATGGATGATGGGCTGTTAAATCAGCACTAATCAGCCAAGTGTGGTATGGGCCCAATGAGGAAGCTGTTGCCACACAGCCGAGCTTCACCCACTTCACGGGTGCGACTTTCGGGGTGCTTCCCTTGGTATGACACGTCTCATGATGTGGATGATTACACGGCCGGCACCGCCGGTGCCGTAGTTCCCGGGCCTGGTAATGCCGGGATACTTATGACAGGAAGTGTGGAATGCGGCCCAGTCCCGCAGTCCCAAACCACACGGACCTCCATAGCATCATCTTACCATCATCCTCATCTCCATCATTATGCATAATAAAAATGGCCCCAGCTTTCAAGCCCTCCGTGGATTCCACCCATTACCAGGGAGGAACACTATCGAGAGCCGGCAAAGAGTTGTGGTAGCCAAAAACAAACAAACAAACAAACAAACACAACAACAACAACAACAACAACTAATCAGCCAAGTCACCTTCCCAACATGTAACATCCCGGCTGGGGCCAAATGTTTGTGATGGCTTTTTCATCGTTGCCCCGACTTTGATATCACCTGTATGTGGTGGAAAAGGACGTTAAACCCCCAAACCCCCACCCACCCATCCCGACATGTAATATTTTGGAGCCAAATGGACAATCGTTGGTTTGGAACACAAAACACACACAACAAAATTTCGATATCAGCACAAGCAAAGAACAAAACTGTGACCAACATAAAGGAGATTTAGAACAACAATGAGAATAACATTAACAAACATAAGCATCAACATGCATAGCAACAACACCACTAACAACGTCAACATTAACAACAACAAGTACAACAAAGCGTGACACAGGCTATTGACGCAGGTCAGTCAGGCATGAAGACTTAGGATGCTGTAGGGCCAAAAGATAATATTATTTGTTCGAAAAAAAAAAAAAAAAATCTCGATACGGACGGTGAACACGCTAATCAAACTAAACAGCTCGGCCAAGGCAGCAGATGTTTAACGACCGCATTCATTCCGCCCCCCACTCCCCCCTCCCTTATCCCCCTTGTGTGCGCGCGCGTATGTGTGTGTGTGTGTCTGTGTGTGTGTGTGTGTGTGTGTGTGTGTAGACAATATAGTACGTAAGAATTTACACTTTAATACCCCCCCCCCCCCCCGTCTTTAAGATTACATTCGCAGTGAATAATGAACGTAATAGCTTGACTGACTACATGATATTGGTCTTAATCATGATTTTGTTTTGCCTGTGGGTGCTTCTTTGCTGCTGCTCACTGCATATCACACACACACACACACACACACACACACACACACACACACACACACACACACACACACACACACACACACACACACACACCTGTAACAGTAAACTTCGTGTTCGTGGAACGTTTATTGAAGTGTATATGTTTTTGACAGACTGGCTGAAAACAAAGAAGAAAAAAAAAAAAAACTTTTTCCGTAGAGACACTACACGTACAATATTAATTTGCTGTAGTAAAATGTGAAGAAAAACAAAGATGATAATTATATTAAAGATATTTTGATAAAGTTTTTTGGTTTGCTTCTTAAGTGCAGAAAATTGTTTCCTTTAAAGTTTTCCCTTTTAAAGATTATATATTTTGTGTTAGAATGTTTGACTGAAAAAAAAATATATGGATTGATATTATTTGAAGTGTTGGGTTTTTTTTTTTTTAACAGACTGATATACAGAAAATCAATTTATCTGTAGAGACACAGAGAATTTTCTTTGGAAAGCAAAGATGATAACTAAAGTATTCACACACAAAAAAGTTTGTTAACGAAAACTACAGAAAAACAGATCCCTTCCATAGATCAGATTAGTGAAATTGTGTGTTAGGATGTCTGGTTAAGTTTAAAACAAACAAACAAACAACATATGTTCAACTGTAAACGCGAAGAGAAACGTTTCTAGTTCCACGACTGAGTCTTCTTGGAAATGTCACCGGGGAACACTGAAACAGATATCAAAAAACAAAATTTAAGGTACATGATAAGAGGGTCTGCCTGCCTGCCTGATAAGAGGGTCTGTCTGTCTGCCTTGCCTGCCTGCCTGCCTGCCTGATAAGAGGGTCTGCCTGCCTGCCTGCCTGCCTGCCTGATAAGAGGGTCTGTCTGTCTGCCTGCCAAAAGGGTCGGTCTGTCTGTCTGTCTGCCTGTCTGTCTGTCTGCCTGTCTGATAAGAGGGTATGTCTGTCTGTCTGCCTGCCTGTCTGATAAGAGGGTCTGTCTGTCTGTCTGTTTGTTTGTCTGATAAGAGGGTCTGTCCGTCCGTCCGTCTGTCTGTCTGTCTGTGTCTGTCTATTTGTCTGTCTTCTCTTTCTGCTGTGAGCCGGGACAGTCAAGCTGCAGAGTACTGGACTTTCGATGCTCGGGTCCTGTGTTCGTAATAATTACGTGATGAACTAGGGGGTTAACCCTCTAAACTCACTCACACACACACACACACACACACACACACACACACACACACACACACACACACACACACACACACACACACACACACTCCATCTTGGTTTTCCTTGTTCTTGTGCCGGGAGGGGGGGGGGGGGGAGCCGGGATAGTCGAGTTGCACAGCGTTGGATTGTCAATGCTTAGGTCGTGAGTTCGAATGCCGGGAGCCAAATATCGGTGCTGAGGTTTTTCTCGTTGCCCCGTTTTGAATATCACCCTTATTCGGACGCCAAACACGCAAAAACCCTTCCACTCGCCCTGTTCTTGTGACTGTTTTTATTAGCATGCAAAGGTGACAAGGGGGGTTTGGTCTAGTGGTTAAGACATTCAGAGCTGCCTGGTTCTACTCCCCGGTGGGCAGGAATATGGTGGGATTTTTCCTTTACCATATCGAATCAAATTCATGTGCAGACTCGTTTACGGTGCCTGTCTCGCCTTCGTGTACACACGCACATACATCAAGTGTGCACGCTAAAACTCCTACTAATTTCAAAGGGAGGGGCCACGGAAAGAAAAGCGGGGCGGTCGGTGGTCTTGTGGTTAAGAGACTTGTCACCAATGCGAGAAGTCAGGGGTTCGAGTCCCACTGGGGGCAAAGAATTTTTCCTTCTCGTATGTGGCACCGTTCATTCGGGCCGATCGTCGGGGGTTCTCTCCGGGTACTCCGGCTTCCTCCCCCTCTGCTCTGGAAATGTTCAGTCCACAAAATTTGAAAAATTCTAAATTCCGAAATTTGAATTGCTGAGCTGACCCTTCGCACCACGTGATTGTAATGTGTTTATGTCCAGTGTGTGAGAGAATGCGTGTGATTCACGTGGGCGTGCGTGTTGGGTTCAGTTCGCGGCGCTTTGAGCCGATTCATGAAATTGGGTAAAGCGCCTATACAGTACTCATTATTATTATTATCATTCATGTACAGCTACACGGATATTGATCCTCAGCATATATTGAGGTTGGTCAGTTTCTTGGAAGAAGGAGAAGAAGACAAAGGGGTATACAGATTGGGTAAAAAAAACAACAAAACTGTACCACAAACTAACAATAAGAACAAAGAACATAGAGCAACAACAAAGATATATATAGGACACATACAACAGCACTTAATGGCATTCACAAGTTAGCCAAATCAGTAGTTACCAAAGACATCATTAAGTGTACAAATGCTGTGCTTTGGGCGGATTTTTTTATTTTTTTTTTGGGGGGGGGGGGGGGGGGGGGCGGGGGGGGGCGTTGAGCATAAACAGTTGTACGTAAAATTAGTTCGTTTCAAAAACCTGACATATACACCTCACTTTGTTTACTCATCTATGAAAAACACGGTTAGAGAGTGTCATTTCGTCACAACATACCTGGCTTTGCAGAAGTGTTTGACCACTCCTAGTCGCAGTCAGGCGAGCATTTTGCCCGGGGAGCGTCTCTCTTTGTGAGAATTCTCAGAAGGTTGTTGTCTTTCTTCATGAGTTCCGGGTCGGAACTCTCGGCTGCCATGTCGCTATTCGGACGAGCTGAGAAGATAAATACAAACTACCGTTTACACCCAGCTCAAAACTGCGACGACCACGGATCAGTTTCAAGAAAATCTTCTTAAGACTCAACAGAAAAAAAGAAATCTTAAGAATCAACAGAAAAAAAATCTTAAGACTCAACAGAAAAAAAGAAATCTTAAGAATCAACAGAAAAAAAAATCTTCTTAAGACTCAACAGAAAAAAAAAACAATCTTAATAATCAACAGAAAAAAAGGAATCTTAAGAATCAACAGGGAAAAAAATCTTCTTAAGAATCAACAGAAAAAAATTCATCTTAAGAATCAACAGGAAAAAAATGGTGCTTTTCGCAGGTGTGTAACGGTTTTAGACATAAGGCCTCAATAAGGAATTGGACAAATACTCGTGTTAGCTGCAGTAAGAGCCGCCAAGGAACCGCTAATCTTGTCTGATTTTCGCACACAGGGCTCAAACCGAAAAAGAGTCAAACACGTGGGGTCCTAGTGCACGGTAGGAAATGTGTTAATGTGGTAATGGAAATGTATTCGTCCACAAAAGGATTTTTTTTTCTGCCACAACTCGTTGCTGGCTCTGGTGGTGTTCCTCTCTGGTAATGGGTGGAATCCAAGGAGGGCTCGGAAGCTGGGGCAATTTTGATGAATGGAGATGAGGATGATGGTAAGAAAGATGATGCTATGGTGGTCCGTGTCGTTTGGGACTGCGGGACAGGGCCGCATTCCACGCTTCCTGTCATAAATATCCCGTCATTAACCAGGCCCGGGAACTACGGCACCTGCGGTGCCGGCCGTGTAATCATCCACATCATAAGACGTGTCATACCAAGGGAAGCACCCCCAAAGTCGCACCCGTGAAGTGGGTGAAGCTCGACTGTGTGGCAACAGCCTCCCCATTGGGCACAAAGCACACCCGCTCTGAGTAGGAGCCGACCTAGGTAGGAAAAATCCGGCTTGCCTCGGCTGGGACTCGAACCCGGGTCTCCCGGTCCTTCGTCCGAAGTGCTAAACGCTACACTACGAGGGCCGGCCACAAAAGGAAATTTTAGTTCGTGTGGAATATCTGGCTGTCCCAACATACAAAACAAAACTGCGAAAAGCTCGAGAATTGAATTCAGAATGAAAACATTATGAGCAGTATGGCCGACTTATCGTTCTTACCACGCTATCATTGTACACTAACACATTGACACATTAACTTTACGTTCGAGATATTAGTGTTGAAAACTTGATTTGCTGTTGAATAGTGGTTATTTTGAGAAAATGTAATGCGAGTTTGAGGGTTGGGGGGTGGTGGTGGGGGGGGAGGGGGGAGGGCCCGCTTAATTCGCGGTCGGTTATGAAATTAAACTGATCCGTTGATCGTCCCACTGAGTCAAACATCGGATAAACTCAAACAACAGTTGCTGTCTCATAACCATTCGAAATAAATGTGTTCGACTGTATAAACAAACGATTCCTAAAGAAATGATTATTCTAAATTATTTTCTGAGTAATAATAATAATAATGAGGATTTCTGTAGCGCCTAATCTCCGAAGCCGGGTCTCTAGGCGCTTTACAAATGTATACAAAAGGTGATAAATAAATACACGAAGAATAGATTTAAAAAAATTCTACTAAATAAATACGAATAAAAAGCGTACATACATACGTACATTACATACATGTAGTCAGACATACATGTTTATAGTCAGATATATATACAAGCACTGACACCTACATACATACAAACATCCAATACACACCTACATACATACACACTGCAAAAACAACGGGTTGGTGTTGGTAACGGGCTGGATGATTTATCTGAGTATTCTGATACCCTACCTTCAGTCAGGCCGGGGCAGACACTGACAGTCAGCAAGAACAGGACCAAGATGGCGGCAGTTTTCATGGCGAGTTTCTCGTGCGGTCGTCTGGTGCTCCTTTGAGGACAGTGTGCATCAAAAATGTATAGACACACAATATGTGTTCATGTCCAGTGTGTGAGAGAATGCGTGTGATTCACGTGAGCGTGCGTGTTGGGTTCAGTTCGCGGCGCTTTGAGCCGATTCTTGAAATTGGGTAAAGCGCCTATACAATTCTCATTATTAATATTGGGGATTTGGTCTAGTGGTTAAGGCATCCGACTTCGAATCCTGAGCTGCCGGGTTCGAGTCCCCGGTGGGCAGGAATATGTTGGGATTTTTCCTTCCCATATCGAGTCTAATCCATGTGCAGACTCGTTTGCGGTGCCTGTCTCGCCTTCGTGTATTCGTGTGCACGCACAAACATCAAGTGTGCACGCTAAAAATCCCATGTTTATCTTTCGAAGAAGAGTAGGCTGTGGCCGGTGGCGTGGTAAACAGAAATACTGTCGCACGCACCAGAGTGAATAGCAGGGTGGAGGTTTGCACATAAAGTAGCGCTTAGCGGCAGCAGGCTTTCACTGCTTCGTCCTCCAGCCCTGCGGCGCCGTGAGCATTTCAGTAGAGATGGATATGTGCGCCGAGGAGAAGTCTACCATACCATACCATACCAATATTATTATTATTGAAGTACAGCGAATAACCTTGAACAAAGTCAGGTGAAGAAGAGATAGAAAGTGTGGATGGGTGGGATGTTGAGAGTTTAACGTCCTTATCGGTGACATCACAGACAAAAGACAGAGGACTTTACACGTCAACCTGCTATCCAGTTAAGTGTGATAACCGTACCGGCACAAACTCGTTAAAGTTTAAACGCTCGTCAGTGTTTACCCAACTAGCTGCCTACCTGAATATTTAGAAGCGTAATATGCGGGTGAGTGGGTGCGTGTTTAGGGATTTCATGCCCTTTTCCACCACATACGGGTGATGTCAAACACGGGACAACGACGAAAAAACCAGCACAAATATTTGGCCTCAACCGGTCAGGACACGCCCTCACGAGCCGAGCATGAAGCCCAAGGCTCTACCATTCGGCCATCCCCGCATCCCGGCATACTATGCAAAAATACAAAGAGAGTACAAACAACAGGTGTTTGAGTTTTAAAATCGCCTAACAAACTAAATTCAGCACTCACCAGGGATAATAACCGAAATACGATGACGAAGTGACAACACACAACTTGGATAGGCAAGCGTCGACTGTCGCTCGGTTTCGTGTGCACGGCTCTTATGTCAGCTACACTATTGACACAGATCAGTCAGGCGTTGAGAGGCAGCGTGCTGTGTAGGACAAAATGATAATGTTGCTTTCCCACCTGTCACACACACACACACACACACACACACGTACACACACACACACACACACACACAAACACACACACACACACACACACACACACACACACACACACACACACACACACACACACACGCACACAGAGAGAGAGAGAGAGAGAGAGAGAGAGAGAGAGAGAGAGAGAAACAAAACAAAGCAAAAAAAAAAAAAATCATCTCGACACGGACGGTGAACACGCTAATCAAATTGAATAATTTAACCAGACAGCAGATGTTGAACGACCTCATTCACTACCCCCCTCCCCCCCCCCCCCCCCATCTCCCCCTTGTGTGTGTGTGCGTGTGTTGGCCTGTCGGTGCTTGTATGCTGTTGCTGGTTGAATATCACACACACACACACACACACACACACACACACACACACACACACACACACACACACACACACACACACACACAGAACAACACTGTGAACAGCATAAAAGGAGATTAAGGACAACATCTACAACAACACTTTAAGGACATGAACATCAACGTAACCAACACCATTATAAAGACTGTGCACCATTAGTAGCAGTATAATTATTATCAGTCATTATTAACAACAACTACAGCAACATGAAGATTAAGAAGATGAAGAACGCGTGACCCAGGCTTTTGACACAAGTCAGTCAGGCATGGAGACGTAGTATACTGTAGGGTCCAACGATAACGTTTGTTCGCCAAGTGTCTACACACACAAAAATTCATGGTTGAACATGTTAATCAAACTGAATAACTCGGCCCAGACCGATGGTGAACTACAGCATTCACTCCCTCCCTTCACCCCTCCACTCCCCCCCCCCCCACTCCCCCACCCCCCAACTCCTCCCACCATCTCCCGCTTGCGTGTGTGTTCGTGACGTCATGCATCCGGTGTGTGTGTGTGTGTCTGTGTGTGTGTGTGTGTGTGTGTGTGTGTGTGTGTGTGTGTGTGTGTGTGTGTGTGTGTGTGTGTGTGTGAGCATTTGGGCACACTTGATCTTTGTTTTGTTTTGTTTTTTCGCCTTCTTTTTCTCTTCCGTAGTCGTAGCTTTAGTTGTAGTACTTCAGTAGTTTATAGCAACGGCAGATAGGTAAAATGACTATGTGGACAACAATGTCAATATCTTTACCGTTGAGAAATAAAGCTTCATTGATTCATTGATTGATTCTCTCTCTCTCTCTCCTCCCGAACCGAAAAATGCAGTTATGTGCGACAAATGCTACTATTATTCAAATAAATTATAAGTCTGCACGCTAAAAATCCTACATCCATCTTTCGAGTGGGGGGCGGGGCGGGGGGGGGGGGGTATTTGGGAGTTTAACGTCCTTTTACATCACATATGGGTGATATCAAAGACGGGGCAACGAAAAAAGGCCAGCACAAATATTTGGCCCCAACCGGGAATCGAATTTACGACCCGAACATTGAAAGTCCAACGCTCTACCGTTCGGCTATCCCGGCTCCCCTCCACCTGTCGAAGCCGACATCAAGAGCATAACGCACTAGGTCGAATAGCAGGATGGAGATTTGCACTTATCGCAAAGCAGCTTTTAGCAGCAGATGCAGGCTTTCACTGCTTCGTCCTCCAGTCCCGCGGCGCCTTGAGCGTCTCAAAAGAGATGGCTATGTGAGACGAGGAGAAATCTACCATACAATACCATCCCATACACACACCATATGCTACTCTGATGTTGATTTTAGCATCAGCAAAAACAGGTTTTCACTGCTTTGTCCTCCAGCCTTGCGGCGCCTTGAATGTCCGAGTATAGATGGATATGTGCACCGAGGAGAAAGCTACCACACCATAATTATTCCATTGTCACGTGGAATGCATCTTAGTACGGTTTCCGATCGTCTCCTTCAGAAACCTCACAACGCTGATGATGTCAGCCGCGACAAGTAGCAATCCTATGACACCAAGAACCACAATTCCCATGATTCCTGTAGTGACAGACGACGGGCGGTTGTCTTCCGCTGAAGTTTTGGCGCGAATCGTAGAGGAAAGCGTTTCTGTGGGTACGTGCAGTTCGCTTCTGATGCTCTCTACGACTGAAGACAGAAACTGGCTGTTCGTGACGTCATGCATCCGGTTAACAGTCGTGCACGTGCATGGGCATAGCCGGGTCTTTTTCTTGGAACTTCCGGTTGGTGGATTCTGCGTGGGAGTTGGCTCGACAGAAGCAAGTTCTGTCTGTGTTGAGTGTGTTGGTGAGGCGAAGATGACGGACGACACGTCTGAAATGCCTGCACTGTCAACTAGACTGGACTGTGCTGCATGTGTCGTTGTGATCGGTGAGTCATAGCTGGCGGTAAAGCTGGATACAGGGTAGATAGTTGACAGCGTACTGGTAACATCAGGATTTGAAGGCGTAACGCTAACCTCAGTAGCTGACATCGTACCGGTAACTTCCATCCTCGAGGGCGTATTGCCAACCTCAATAGCAGATGACGTACTTACGCCCTCAGTAACTGACAGCGTATGGCCAGCCTCCATTGACGTACCGCTACCCCCCAGAACTGAAGGCGTACTGATGACGTCAATAATTGGCGACGTACTTACGGTAACTGACAGCGTACCACCAGCCTCCACTGACGTATCGGTACTCCCCAGAACCGAGGGCGTACTGGTGGCCTCGATATTTGATGACGTACTGACGCCATCAAGGGATGAGGACGTATCTGTAACCCGCAGAAGGGAGGCCGTACTGCTGATCTGAATATCTGAGGGAGTACTAGCAAACTGCACGGTCGTTGGAGAGACAGTAGCCTCAGTGACTGAAGATGACGTTAGGCGTTCGGAGGACTCTGCGAAAAAAAAGACAGTGAATCGATGTATACGTACTGAGATGCAGCCGAAAGTTCCCTTCGGTTGTGAGACAACAGAAAAAAGAAACGTGATTTGTTTTTTTATTCAGACTAGCGAGTAATGCTAGGTCCATAGGACTTCTTCTTATTCGTATGATTACACCCCCCCCCCCCCCAAAAAAAAATAAAATAAAAAATAAAATAAAAATAAAAAAATAAAAAAATAAAAAAATAAAAAAGTAAATAATAAATAAATAAATAAATAAATAAATAAATAAATATAATATAATATAAAATAATAATACAAATATTTTTATAAATTAAATAAGATAAAATAACATATCGATTATAATAATAATAAATAAATAAACAAATAAACATGATAATAATAATAATAATAATTAGTAAACAGATAAATAAACAAATAAATAAACAAGTAAGATAATAAACAAATAAGTAAAGCATAATGATAAATAAATAGATCAATAAATAAATAGAAATACCATAATAAAAAAATAAATTAATAAATACTCAGCTCTGGTTATGTTTTCAAGGACCGGTTTGTGAGGGTCGGATGTTAAAATCAACGTAAGGTACACTAACCGAAACCAGGGGTATTTATTTTACTTGTCCTAAACCTTACCACACAGCGGGACATCGCAAAACCCATAGTCCAGTGTTTCAGCGTCAGTGTAACACCAGGGTCGTGACTGGGACCCGCCAGGGTTCCGGCAATAATTGTGCGCCATCTTGCCGTGTTCCTCTCCGCTTAGCCAATCAAAATCTTCCTTTCTCCGGAACGGGATGTTGTCGTGGTCCCACCTCACGCATGCGCGTCCGTCATTTGTGACACTTAAGTTTCCTCTGTAGTCTTGACCGTCTTCACGCAGACGACACATATCGGCTGTATAAAATATCAATATCGGCTGAATATTAGCTGTGCAAATGCCAATATCGGCTTGAAAGATTCAATATCGGCTGAACATTAGCTGTGCAAATACCAATATCAGCTTCAATATCGGGTAGCAGTGAAAAATATCACTATCGGTTGTTAAACTCTCAATATGTGTAAACATGCCAATACTAACAGAGAAAATTATCAATATCTGGAGTAAATGTATTAATATTGGGTGAAAACGTAACAAAATGTCAGTATCCAGTGTAAACATAACAAAATATCAATATCGAGTGTAAACATAACAAAATATCAATATCAAGTGTAAACATAACAAAATATCAATACCGGGTGCAAACATAACAAAATATCCATATCGAGTGTAAACATAACAAAATATCAATATCGAGTGTAAACATAACAAAATATCAATATCGAATGTAAACATAACAAAATATCAATATCCGGTATATCTAAAATCAGTTATTTCAAAATGTGAATGCCGAGTGTAAAAGAATCAACATTTGGTGTAATTGTATCATCTGGTGTAGATCTAAGTATCAAGATCGGCTGTAAGAATAAAATCAATACGAATTGTTAAAATACAAATATCTTCAATATCAAGTTAAGCTGTGAAAAATATCAATTCTGGCTGTAAAAGTGATATCAACACCGTCCACCCAAAATATAAGAATAAGCCGTGAAAATATCAATATTTGCTGTAAAAGTATAAATGGCGGCTGTAAAAATACGACTCATTGCATTTCGGTTGGTCTCTGTGAAAGTAAGAGTCCGTTTCTCATCCGGAAACGACTTTTTATGTTCATACTCATGCATTCCCGACCATTTTGACTTACTCGATCCCCCCCCCCCCTCCCTCCAGCACACGCTCAGTTGAGCAGATCTAAATAGTATTACTAACCGTGCACATACGGGCACTGGGCACAGTTCTGTTTAGCAGATCAAAATACTCACCATATATGGTCAATGGGCACAGTTCGGTTGAGCAGATCAAATTACTCACCACATACGGGCAGTGGGCACAGTTCGGTTGAGCAGATCTAAATAATCATTACATTCGGGCACTTGGCACAGTTCGGTTGAGCAGATCTAAATACTCACCACATACGGGCACTGGGCACAGTTCCTCCACCAGTAGGATCCCTTGCCGAACGAAGCACATGGGACTGGGGTAACTTCCCTTGGGGTTCCGGCAGAAATTCCCGGCATCGCCAACAGTTTCGTCTGGCAGGAAATTTGCTTGGAATTCTAGGAGCTGAAGGATGGCATCACTCCAAGTTTCGCACGTGCTGCCTGAGACTGTGGTGGCGAGAGTTCCCTTGTAATCAGCGCCAGTTTTTGTTCTGCTACACTCTAAGGCTGCAAGAAAAAGTCGTCAGATATAACTGACGTGTGGTTTAAGGCGCCATTTCTAAGATTACAATGATTATATTTATATAGACTATATATATATATATATATATATATATATATATATATATATATATATATATATATATATATATATATATATATATATATATAGGCTATATATAGGCTATATATATATATATAGGGGAAGTAAGTAAAGCTGAGAGCGCTCCCTAGATCTAGGAGATGTGTGCTTTGTATGCCAGTGGACAAGTCCGCCTTGCCCTATATTGGCTACAAGCCACATTGGAGGGGGGGGGGGGACCTACCATCCTACCGCTGAAACGTCTAACAGATCTAAGGGTATCTCACCATTCATAGAGCCCCCATTCCCCTCCCACCGGGAGGAAAATGGTCGGTACAACCAAGGCCATATGAATTGGTGATTTTAGCCGCTCACGACCATGGTTTCGGGTCAATGGGACCCTCATCAGGTGAGCATGCGGCGATACCCACGAGGGCTGCAGCGTCCAACCAGCACTAAAAAGCTGCCCCAGAATAATCTGGTGCGTCTCCAGTACTAGCAGACGTCGCTACCCTAAAGTTCTGCAAGAGGTTTCAGCGGTAAAAGACTAAATAATTTAGAAGGAGCAATCGCCTAGGTGTAATGTCATGTAATTACATTTAATATTGAATAGGAACAAAGGCATCGCTAAATCCGAAAACATGCGCTCAATCAGGTCAATTTGAAAGTAGGGGAAGTAAGTAAAGCTGAGAGCGCTCCCTAGGGAGCGCTCTCAGCAATATATATTATAGTACTACGTACGTAGAAGTGTACCGCGTTAGACGACGTTTCTTGGTTGCGGACTAAAGGCCAGCTAGACAGCGCTGATAGGTGGCTATTTTTAGCGACTTTGTCGATGGGCGTGGAGTACAGGTCTGGACGCTTCAGACCAAAGAAAGTCATATTTCCCTACTATTAAACGCAGCGCAAACTCATGAAAATGATCGAAGTGGCGAAAAGGAGCATCCATTTATTTGGCAAAAAATCTTAGAGCTTTGTAAGAGGCAGTTTTTGTTTTTCCTCTCTGAGACTTTAAATGTTGAGACTGTTAAGTGCATTAGTTGGGTTTGTTAGTGTGTCTGTACGTTGGAAATACGCTGGAAATACGCTCGAAATGCGCTCTTAATGATTAGTAGAGCTCTTAATGCTCTGTGCGGCAGTCATCGTTGCCCCGTCTTTGATATCTCACCCGTCGTTGGTGGAAAGGACTTTAAACTCCCAAACACACGCCCCATGCGGCAGTCGATAATTCCAAATCTCCTTTCCAGCCGTTAGCCTTGTATGCAGTTCTGTCGCTCGGTGCTTCCGTTTGTTTTTAGTTGAGTTATTGTGTACGCTTCTGTTGACTCAGTGTCAGCATTTGAGATGCTGTCACTGTGCAGGTATGTAATAGCTTGGAACGACCTGAACATAAAAATATTGTACTCCAGTCACCTGTTTCGAGAAGCAATATGTCCAGTGATAATTTAACCTGCCTACCTGTCACAAACGGTCGTCCAAACACCCGCACTTCAAAGATCTGAACTTCTACGGACCGACTCTCTGCGGACAGGTTCAACTGTACAGCCTCTGCCACAGGCATCTGAGGACATCCGGCAGTGGTCAGTCTGTCTGCAGCAACAGTGACGTTACAGGGTCGAAGCAGTCCGGATGAAGAGGCCAGCGTGGATACAGATGTTACTGTCGCACCTTTAGCACAAACCCAGATCGAAAAAAAAAAAAAAAAAAAAAAAAATGAACAACAACAACAACACCATCGAAGATAAAGACAACAACCATAAGGACAACAATGTCAAACAATGAAGAAACAAGTCAGATTATACATAGCATTGCTTATACTGTAGCAGCAATGTATAGATTTGGGTTGCTGTCAGCATAGTACACATTGTTGTTGTCGCTGTTGTCGTTGTTGTTTATTTGTTTGTTACTTTTTTGTTTCTTGCTTTTTAAGTTTGTTGTTGTCGATTTTCCTTTACTTTAGTGTATGTGTGTGCGTGCGTGCGTGCGTGCGTGCGTGCGTGTGTGCGCGTGTGTGTGTGTGCGCGCGCGCGCGCGTGTGCGTGAGCCACATTACCCTTGAAGGATTTCATATCTAATCTGAAGGTTATTTTGTTGTTGTTTTGATTGACGTTCTATTGTAGTAGATATCGGATTAGAATCCCTTGCCCCGTAGGCAGGCATTTTACTTGGGAATGCTGCCTCACCCATCCGAGTCAGAACTTCACGCAGACTCGTTCATGGTACCTGCCATTTTGACGATTATGAGGGTCCTGTATGAAAATCTGTAAAGCCACCATTGATACGTACCTTCCATGAACACCGCTATTGTCTGTACTTCGCTCTTTGTCGGCAAGTAAACCCTGAAGGCGTAAGTATCTGAGCCTGTGTGCACACTTCCGCTGGATTCATCCGCGTCTGTTATTGTCGTCAAACTGGTCTGCGCGACCCACTCGTTCGCTGTGGCGTCATACACGTGGACGGTCCCTCCGGTCACTAAGTTGTCTTCGTCTGCACAGAGACAAGCACAGTCAGGGAAGCACGGACACAAACACACAGACAGCCAGGCACACACACATACACGCACGCACGCACGCACGCGCGCGGGCGCACACACACACACACACACACACACACACACACACACACACACACACACACACACACACACACACACACACACACACACGGTTGATCAGTAATTATCAGCTTGCTAACTAGTTGCAAAGAATATCACTAACACTGGCATAATGACCAAAGAAATAAAGGAAGAACATAAAAAGAGAAAGAAAGAAAGAAAGAAAGAAAGAAAGAAAGAAAATGTTTGCAAGTTTTTATACAAAAATCGTGAGAGCTCCTTTAGTCTAACAATATCAGTGCAAATTAATATACTGCCTTTAAATTCCAGCGTATGAAATGCGCCACCATCTCAAAACTACAGACTTATTAAAAAAATGGAAAGGTTCCTCAAAAAACAAAACAAAAAAAAATTCGGGGTTTTGGAGCATGCGCAGCTCATGTTTTCGCGCGGGCGTTGTGTGGTGAGACAATGTTACTTCAGGAAGAGAAGCAAGGACATGTCAACAGAATCCCATTGCCTTTGTTTATCTCTGGGAGTTACTGTCAACATCATCAAAGCATGGTCCAATTTTTATTTAAAGTGGCAAACAGACCAAGGTGCTGATCAATTTTGAATGCAGGTTTGGCGGAAATGCTAGAGAGAGAGAAAAGGAGAGAGAGAGAGAGAGAGAGAGACACACACACACACACACACACACACACACACACACACACACACACACACACACACACACACACACAATTTACATCGCTTTTGTTGCTAAACTACAGGAACTATAACGAGAGAGAGAGAGAGAGACAGACAGACAGACAGACAGACAGACAGACAGACAGCATGTTCATTAGAAATGTTACACAGAGAGAGAGAGAGAGAGAGACAGAGAGACAGACAGACAGACAGACAGACACACAGCATGTTCATTAGAAATGTTACAGAGAGAGAGAGAGAGAGAGAGAGAGAGAGAGAGAGAGAGAGACAGACAGACAGACAGACAGAGAGCATATTCATTAGAAATGTTACAGAGAGAGAGAGAGAGAGAGAGAGAGAGAGAGAGAGTAAGAGAGAGAGAGACACACACACACACACACACACACACACACACACACACACACACACACACACACACACACACACACACACACACACACAGAGGGAAAGAAATCACTTGAACATGCGAGTATTTCCACCTTTAGAAATTAGAAAGAAATGAAAAGAAAGACAACACTGACGCAATCTTTAAATGTTCTGCACTCATTGCTCTATCGATTGCTGTGCATGACTGAACAGCATGAGCTCGTTTCACTGTTTGCTCCTCGTGCTCTTTCTGGAGCAATGTCCGTTCCATTGTCCGGATTAAATACGTCAAAAGGGTTACGTTTTGTACGAAGCATGACAATGGAAATATTGGCCAAAGACTTTAGCTCTATTGAAGGACATCGACCAATCAGGTTTTGTCCAGTATGGCAAACATCTCCTGAATGATGATGCTCTTATCTATGAAAACAGAAAGGAACATGGTTTAGCACTTCTAAAGCAAAATAAAATTTCATCCTCAAAAGTGAACAAAATATCTATGCACCTGCCGTGACGTATGATTTCTAAAATGTTTGAAATGACGTCCTTTCTCCGCGACTTTGGACAATGACGTAACTGGAGTGTTTTTTTTTTTTTTGTTTTTTTGTGAACTCGTAAATCGCTGAGTGGGTCCCAAAAAGTCGTAACTCACACTGTCGCTCTCTGTTTCTTTACTATTTTCTATAAAGCACTCGTAGTTAACTCACTGAAATTTTCCACTGGCGAGTGGTGTAATAACAATAATTAGAGCGCTCGGCAGAGGCAGAAGAAATGTGAAGATGAAAGGACGACGAAGAAGGAAGAGAAAGAAAAGAGTGATGAAGACGAAGGCTGCACTCAACACATTTTCTTTACCTGTGCACGATAAAGTCGGGTAACTCCAGGAGCCAAAGGGAGAGCACTCTGAGACCCCGGATCCGGAAACAGCCAGAAGATTGTCCGCGCATGCGTACCGGACTGAATCGCCGGAGACGTAGTTGTTTTGTAATTCAGTGTTCAACTTTAATAGAGGGATTACTGGGGGTGCTGCACATTCATCTGCAAGAAAAAAAGAAATGATGATGATGATCATCATTATCATGATGATAATGATGATAATGATAATTTGGTGATAATTTCGTGTTTGACAAGCTCTAAGCGCCTTGCAACAAACAAACAAACAAACAAACAAAAATTGGGCGAGGGGCGTGCGTGCGCGCGCGTGTGTGTGTGTGTGTGTGTGTGTGTGTGGTATAGGTAGGTACAATACTACAAACAGATGTGTCACAAAATAGATATATCATCACCTTCGACACAGCCAAACACAGATCACATCTTTCATACAAGGGTGTGGGTGGGTGGGTGTTTGGGGGTTTAACGTCCTTTTCCACCAAATATTGGTGATATCAAAGACGGGGCCAACGATGCAAAAGCCAGCACAAATATTTGGCCCCAACCGGGATACGAACTTACGACCCGAGCATTACAAGTCTAACCATCTACCATTCGGCCACCCCGGCTCCTCTCTTTCATACAAAATATGAATCTCTCTCTCTTTCTCTCTCTCTCTCTCTCTCTCTCTCTCTCTCTCTCTCTCTCTCTCTCTCTCTCTCATTACAAAGATATTCATACCTAAGTGTTCTCTTCCTTGAATTGTGACGCTGCATATCTCTAGAGGGCGAGATGCGTTGTCATGGAAACTGGCAGTGATGCTGATGCCATAGCCCCACGGTTGTCTCCCCTGCTTTCGAAGACACGTCACTCTCGAGGTGGCTGGAGTGACCTCCCCACAAAACGTGTGTACTCCCCCTTGTAAAGTGACTGTGAGATTGTACCCGTCTGGAAATTTTGGAGGGTAATACAATATCAATATCTCTGGTAAAAATGTAACTAAGAATAAACTTTTTTACCCTTAAAAACCCATGCAAAAAATTTATAGAAATTTTACTTTGAAATCTTCTTATCACTAGATGTCACTTCATTATGCAATCTGCAGCGGTATGAGGTCTAAGAAGGCCCACGCCTTGTGTAATAGTGGCTTGAAGTGGCTCCTACCGGTGTGCAGTGGCTTGTCCTTTTTAACCAGTCTTATCATATTGTGGGCAGGGAGGTGGTCCTGTTCGAGTTCTTAAGAGTTGATGAAGATGACAATTTTGCATCGATTAAAAAAAAAATCCCCCCCCCCAAAAAAAAAAAAAAAAAAAAAAAAACATCGCACATGTGATATCCGAGTTGGTTACTTTATTTTGCAAATTAAAAGGTAGATGCAACACTGGACTCCCACTTAAAATAAACAACCATTGCAACAAAAGCCACTGACACGTACATAGTCTTCTATTTACATGTATACGAAACAAACATCTCGATCGGATTTCACAGTCTCGACAATGCAAAATATTTGTTTATAATTCAGTACAGTCCCGCTCTTGGAAGTTATTCAAATTGTGCTAAACGAAATCCTAGCACAGGTGTGTCCGTACCTGACATGTTGCCTCCGACATTAATGATGACAACATTAACGTCAAACAATTCAGGTGGGCTTCCATGCGAGAAATTGGCGCTCCAATATGGCGACGTTTCAGGCTCAGTGAGGAAGCAGTCACTGCCGGTAGCGCTGCTGCTGAGTGTGGTGTCCATGTATGGAACAGATTCTGGTAAGCCACAAAAAAGGCAGATGTAAGTTCTAAGAGATAGTCACCAGTTTTACAAATAGCTGTTTTCATAGATAGTAACTTATATCGTCTGTGGCATGCAGTGATACACCATGTTTTCACTCCGTTCAATTCTGTGGCTCTTCACTCGGATAAGCCCGTAAAATATGTTCCCATTCTCTAAGTAATTTCTCAAGTGTCCTCTTTGGGAATTCGGTTAATGAGTACTTTTTCAAAGACATGTGTGTACAAATGTTTTGTTGCGTTTTGGGGGCGTTTTTGTATTTTTTTGTTTGTTTGTTTGTTTGTTTGTTTTGCGGGGTGTGGGTGGATATGCATGGTTTGACGTAGATTCAACTCTGTCATAACCACAGTACTACAATACCTGATTAAACAGGAGATATATATATATATATATATATAGAGAGAGAGAGAGAGAGAGAGAGAGAGAGAGAGAGAGAGAGAGAGAGAGGATGGGTGGGTGGGTGTTTGGGGGTTTAACGTCCTTTTCCACCACATAGAGAGAGAGAGAGAGAGAGACACACACACACACACAGACAGACACAGACACAGACAGAGACAGACAGACATGTCTTACTGGCACAGAAAAGCTCCCAAGGCATCCACTGGCCTTGCTGGCCACTACACGGTGTGTACGGACTGCCCCCTGAGCTAACAGGGTATTCCGTCATGTGACAGAAGCCGAAAGCCTGAGTTCCAGCATGGCCGGTGAGTGTTGTGGGAGTCAGAACACGGATGCCTGCAGGCTCGACTAGATTCCGACAGATTACTAGTGTAGAGAAAAAAACGTTAGGTGATGATAAGCAGTTTGGCTGGGGATGGAAAATGGGTGGATAGTTTGATGAGAACAGCTTCAAAAAAAGTTTTGCATAATACCAATGAAGAAGTTTATCACATACGCATGCACAGCAAACAATCACGCACGCACACACACACACACACACACACACACACACACACACACACACACACACACACACACACACACACACACACACACACACACACACACACACACACACGTGCGCGCGCGCGCACTTACAAAAAAACTGGGAATAAATTTTCAGTAGCAATTCAGGATTTACTTGCACCCTAAACATGATGAAAACCCCCACATACTGATGACAAGACCATTTACCTGTATTATACAGAAAGCACACGCACACGCGCACACACACACACACACACACACACACACACACACACACACACACACACACACACACACACACACACACACACACACACACACATGACAGATACAGGCATACATTTGCATTCCGGTGGTTGGCCCGTGTATGTCCCATTGATGTCACACGCCCTGAACAAATCGCCACTGACCACATCATATCCGTCGTAACACGTATAAATGACGTCAGGGCCTACGACACCAAGAATGACGTTGCGATAGGCATAAGGAACCGGGGCAGGTTCCACACAAGTTGCGTTGTTCCAGGAAGCACACACACATGTCGGATCTGAAACCAACAAGCAAACAATTCTTTGGATTGTTTGTTTGTTTGTACTTCTCTTATAGTATGTAAGCATAGCAAGGACGATAATAATTATTTTTCAAGCTCTTTTGACGAACAAAGATACAAGTGAGCAGGAAAACGAGACAGGCAGACATAAGAAAGGCAAAGACAAGGAATAAATAGGCCACAAGTAGCGGCAGCAGTAGTAGTGGTAGTAGTAGTAGTAGTAATAATGTATATTGTATAGGCGCTTTACCCAATTTCATGAATCGGCTCAAACCGTCGCGAACTGAACCCAACACGCACGCTCACGCGAATCACACGCTTTCTCTCACACACTGGACATACACACATTAGAATCACGTGGTGCGAAGGGTCAGCTCAGCAATTTAAATTTCGGAATTTAGAATTGCATTTATTTTTCAAATTTGGTGGGCTGAACATTTTCAAAGCAGAGGGGGAGGAAGCCGGAGTACCCGGAGAGAACCCCCGACGATCGGCCCGAAAGTCAACGGTGCCACATACGAGAAGGAAAAATTCTTTGCCCCGAGTGGGACTCGAACCCTTGACCTCTTGCATTGGTGACAAGTCTCTTAACCACTAGACCACCGACTGCCCCTACTAGTAGAAGTAGTAGCAGCAGAAGCAGTAGTAGTAGTACTAGTACTAGTAGTAGTAGTAGTAGTAGTAGTAGTAGTATATGAGAGGCTGACAAAATTATGTTGTTTTCGCACAAACCAGCTAAACATTCGCCAGTGTTACACTCATAAATATTTTAAAACGTCCGTTTTCTCTTCCCAATAATCTTCATACGTGTATAATTATACTTACATACAGACAGTGTGTCATACGTGTATATACTTACATACAGACAGTGTGTCATACGTGTATATACTTACAGACAATGTGTCATACGTGTATATACTTACAGACAATGTGTCATACGTGTATATACTCACATACAGACAGTGTGTCATACGTGTATATACTAACATACAGACAGTGTGTCATACGTGTATATACTCACATACAGACAGTGTGTCATACGTGTATATACTCACATACAGACAGTGTGTCATACGTGTATATACTTACATACAGACAGTGTGTCATACGTGTATATACTCACATACAGACAGTGTGTCATACGTGTATATACTCACATACAGACAGTGTGTCATACGTGTATATACTCACATACAGACAGTGTGTCATACGTGTATATACTCACATACAGACAGTGTGTCATACGTGTATATACTCACATACAGACAGTGTGTCATACGTGTATATACTCACATACAGACAGTGTGTCATACGTGTATATACTCACATACAGACAGTGTGTCATACGTGTATATACTCACATACAGACAGTGTGTCATACGTGTATATACTTACATACAGACAGTGTGTCATACGTGTATATACTTACATACAGACAGTGTGTCATACGTGTATATACTTACATACAGACAGTGTGTCATACGTGTATATACTTACAGACAATGTGTCATACGCGTATATACTACATACAGACAATGTGTCATACGCGTATATACTACATACAGACAATGTGTCATACGCGTATATACTACATACAGACAATGTGTCATACGCGTATATACTTACATACAGACAATGTGTCATACGTGTATATACTTACATACAGACAATGTGTCATACGCGTATATACTTACATACAGACAGTGTGTCATACGCGTATATACTTACATACAGACAATGTGTCATACGCGTATATACTTACATACAGACAGTGTGTCATACGTGTATATACTCACATACAGACAGTGTGTCATACGTGTATATACTCACATACAGACAGTGTGTCATACGTGTATATACTCACATACAGACAGTGTGTCATACGTGTATATACTTACATACAGACAATGTGTCATACGTGTATATACTTACATACAGACAATGTGTCATACGTGTATATACTTACATACAGACAATGTGTCATACGTGTATATACTTACATACAGACAATGTGTCATACGTGTTTATACTTACATACAGACAATGTGTCATACGTGTATATACTTACATACAATGTGTCATACGTGTATATACTTACATACAGACAATGTGTCATACGTGTATATACTTACATACAGACAATGTGTCATACGTGTATATACTTACATACAGACAATGTGTCATACGTGTATATACTTACATACAGACAATGTGTCATACGTGTATATACTTACATACAGACAGTGTGTCATACGTATATATACTTACATACAATGTGTCATACGTGTATATACTTACATACAGACAGTGTGTCATACGTGTATATACTTACATACAATGTGTCATACGTGTATATACTTACATACAGACAGTGTGTCATACGTGTATATACTTACATACAATGTGTCATACGTGTATATACTTACATACAGACAATGTGCCGACAAGAAGCAAGCGAAGCAGCCATTTGAAAACCATGGTTAAAAAGTGTAAACTACTCATCTTCATATCGAGGGCTGAAATATTTCACCGCTAGATGCCGCTAACGTCGCTAGTTATATTCCGAGCACGTGAAGTCCGGAACTGCTGTCGTAACGTCTATTGCGCCAAATGTACCGTGAGGCCAGGTGTTACCATCCGATGGTAAACTCGTACCCAAACGTTGGGGTCTTTTCACACGCTGAATGCCTGCATCGAGCGCGCACGATATCGCCGAGTGAATTTTCTGTTCACACGATACCAGCGTGAACTGGGCGGACTGCGCGGCCGGCCTGGCGCTCGACAACGCGTGTGACAGAGGTTTTAAGAATCACTTTGCAGTAAAAAAAAAAAAAAAAAAAAAAAAAAACGAAACAAAAAAAAAAAAAAAAAAAATTCCTTCATAGTGAGAATTGGGATTGCGTGAATTACAATTGATTTGGAAAGGAAACATCTGTCCTACTTCCTGCCCATCAGCAATTTCGAGCTCGTGCTTTTGGGTACGTTGCGGACGCCTTAAAGGTCTAGATAGTTCACTGTATGAAAGGGGAGAAAATAGGGGCACCTGATCCCGTCGTCCTCCGTCCTCCAACCCTATCCCAGAGAGGGCCCGGCGAAGCCTCGACCCACGTTTTCCCTCATGTACAGTGTGGAGGACTTACGCAAATGTTCACAGATATTTATTTTGCTATGGTCGACTCTTATGCCTGGTGCCCATTTTGTTCGTGCGAGATAGAGCCCACCGTTTCTCTACCCCCTTTTTGTGACCTGTACTGACGGACTTCACCATTTGCAAAAGTCTTCTACATTGTCCACATTCGCGGGAAATCGTGGGTCGAGGCATTGCGAAGCCCCTTCTTGCATCGGTTCTACTGACGGCTGAGGACACGTGCCCTTATTTTATTTAAAACATACGCTGCACGTGATGTGTTCGCGGAGTAGACCTTTAACCACCAGGCCAAATCCTCTGAAAGGAGACGGTCTAGGTGCTTGGTTCCTGTACAGTACATTTGGCGCAAATCCCGTGCTTACACGGTGACGCTTTTCTGCCCCATCATGATCCACAAACAATGGAACGCGACAGTACGGGACAGGCGACGAGGCGTTGGCAAACTTGGAACACCGGTCTGCATGGCCAGAA
>JACVVK020000458.1:0-40000 GCA_018292915.2 Batillaria attramentaria | reverse complement strand
CTTTCTCCAGCAAAACAGAGACAACTTCCGGGTGACCATGGCAACAAGCTTCGTGGAGGGTAGAGTTGCCTTTCTTGTTTCTGACGTCAGGTTTGGCCCCGCCCTCCAAGAGCACACGGACGATGTCAAGGTGACCCCTCATACATGGGTCGTGAAGAGCAGTGTCTCCATCACTGTCCTGGAGGTCAAGGTCGGCGCCATTTTGCAGGAACAGTTTCACGACAGCGATGTGGCCCCTGGCACTCGCACCTGTAAAAAAGTGATCAGGGAAATTTCAACAACATTTTCAACATTTTAATTTATCCCAAAACCCCCGCTTTCCTGAAAACCTCCCAGTGAGATAATTTGCCATCGATCCCATGTTACTTTTACGGTCCGCCCGACATGTAAGTTCATCGCGGACTGCAAGCCGCTCTGGCGCATCTTGCCTCAGATGATGGTCACGCGGGACCCATCCTCCAATGTTGAACCTAAGCGAGCATTATTGTTGGTTGGTATCTTAGCAACGACGACCCGGAAAAGGCTCTCAATGTAAACACATCTTCATACTGATTATAATAATACTAATAAATCACATTTTTACTGCACAATTCTTGACGATCAACTCACACACTCACGCATTCACACATCACTCACACGTACATAAAACACATCCTTACACAGCAGGTACCACGCTCACATGAATCAATAGAATGCCAATTTGAACAGGTAGGTTCTAAGATCTGATCTGAGAGAAGCCAAAGAAGGTTGCTGTCTCGCGATAGCAGGCAGCGAGTTCCAGACCATAGGGGTGGCAAATCGGAAACAGCGTTGACCATGAGATTTCAAATTTTACCTAGGAACTTAGGAGCTTTTCACTGGATGAGCGGAGGGTATCTGACAGATTGTATGTGGATATGGTGAAGCGGACGGACAGGGCGACAGAGTACCATCGAAATGACGATACGCCAGAACTGCTAGTTTGTATTGAACACGGAAACTGACTGGCAGCCAGTATAGTTCGTTCGAGAGCGGTGTAATGGGGTCTCGCTTGCCTTTCATGTGTTCGTCATCGTACTTAGACCATGGTCGATCGCTGAGCCGAGCTGAAAGAGTCAACACGTGTCCTTTATAACTGAACTTTGCCTAAGACTGAAAGGCTTGAGTGGTTCACCTTGAAGAGGCGAGTTTCCTTTGTTATTTGGTTTGTTGACGTCGGCGCCATGTTCCAGAAGCAATGCCACGATTTCTAGGTGACCTTTGTTGCCCGCCAGTTTCAGCGCCGTGAATCCTCGATTGTTGACAGCCGTTACGTCGGCGCGCCAGTCAAGAAGCCACCTGACCTCCTGCAGGCGGCCACTGTTAAAAACCAAATCAAAAGAAAACAATGGCTTTTTTTCCGTCGATGTCCTTTGTCTGATTTTTTGTGTGTGCATATAGTGTAAGGATTTTTTATTTATTTTATTTTTTTTTATTGGGGGGGGGGGGATATTACTGTTTAATTTGGGGGGGGGGGGGGGGTTGTTCTTGTCTTTGTATTGTGACATTGCTATTGTATTTGGTAGGTTTTGGTTTTGTTTTTGTATTGTGATTTTGGGGGGTTTTGTTCGTTTGTTTGTTTTGGTACTGTGTTCATGTGTCTACTCTTTTTTGTCAAATGTGCCTTAAAAAAGAGAATAATAATAAAAAGAAAAGAACAATGGCTTTTAATGACATGGAACAGGAACAAGAGCGTAGAAGAAATCGGAATGGGTGGCGCTGCAAACTCCTTTCGATTCTGGAACACGAGACTACTACTACTGCAACTGCTACTGCTGCTGCTGCTACTACTACTACTACTAGTACTGCTACTACTTCTACTGCTACTACTACTACTACTACTACTACTAGTACTGCTACTACTTCTACTGCTACTACTACTACTACTACTACTACTACTACTACTACTGCTGCTACTGCTGCTACTACTACTACTACTAGTACTACTACTACTTCTACTGCTACTACTACTACTACTACTGCTGCTGCTACTGCTGCTACTACTACTACTACTAGTACTGCTACTACTTCTACTGCTACTACTACTACTACTACTACCACTGCTGCTGCTGCTGCTACTATTTCTACTGCTACTACTACTACTACTACTACTACTGCAGCTGCTGGTACTACTGTTGCTGTTACTGCTACTCCTGCTACTACGTCTGCTGCTGCTACTGCTACTACTACTTAGCCGCGAAATAGTCTGTGTTGCTTGCGCGGCGTGAAGCCCTAACTAACTAACTAACTAACTACTGCTACTTATGTTGCTGCTACTACTACTGCAACTGCTGCTGCTGCTACTACTATTTCTACTGCTGCTGCTACTACTTCTACTACACTTGCTACTTCTGCTACTAATACTTCTGCCACCACCACCACCACTACTACTACTGCTGCTTCTACTACTACTACTACCGCTACTACTACTGCTACTACTACTACTACTACTACTAACACCAGTCTTAAAACGTTCCTATTTCAGTAATGTCCAGTGTAATGGTGTCCGTTTCACCAGTGTACTTCTGTCCATGTTAGAAAGATGTGCATGCGCGTCGGTGAGCGATCAGCGCATCGAGTTTAATTCTTAAAAAAATAATAATAATAGTAATAATGGGTATTTAAGGGACGCCCTCCTTCCCGCAGGAGCTCAGGGCGCCTTACAGCCAACACGCACTCACTCACACAGAAACGGAAACGCACGCAACATTCCTTCACACATACAGTTAACTACAAACACATGATGTGCAGCATCATACGCGGTCTCCGCTTCCCCCGGCACACACACACACACACACACACACGCACACGCACACGCACACACACGCACGCGCACACACACGCACGCGCACACGCACACACACGCACGCGCACACACACACACACACTCACACACACACACAAACGCGCGCACACACACACACACACACACACACACACACACACACACACACACACACACACACACACACACACACACACACGCGTACAAATACCATTTATTATTATTTTTGTCTACAGGCAAAAACTGGAAAACTGCGTTATTACTTGTAAGCTGCGTTGTGTAACGGCGTCAGGCCAAGGTTTGACCGGGTGTCGATGTCAGCGCCGGCCTCCTTCAGGATGTTCATCAGGTTCACGTGACCGTTGCTACAGGCAACGTGGAATGGCGTCACGCCTCGGTTGTTCTTGGCGTCAACAGCGGCGCCGTTTGCAAGCAGCATCTGGCACAGTCATGAAATAGTCAAAATAAAAAAAAAATAAAAAAATAAAAACACGTAACTCGTTGTGCCTGAACTATCACAAGCGTGAGATGGTGAAAGAGAGTGAGGAAGCGAGGGAAGGGGAAGGGGTGAGGGGGGGGGGGGTGCTAAGACAGATACAAGGGTGGGTGGGTGGGTGTTTGGGGGTTTAACGTCCTTTTCCACCACATAGAGTGATATCAAAGACGGGGCAACGATGAAAAAGCCAGCACAAATATTTGGCCCCAGCCGGGATCGAACTCACGACCCGAGCATTACAAGTCCAACGCTCTACCATTCGACCACCCCGGCTCTCCTAAGACAGATACAAAGACAGAGACGAAACGAGAGAAATAATGAGAGATGAAGACAGACAGAGGACACAGGATGGGGAAGGTGGGTGTGGGTGTTTGAGGGTTTAACGTCCTTTTCCACCTCATATGAGTAATACCACAGACGGGGCAACCAGAAAAAGGCCAGCACAAACCCAGGACCCGAACATTGAAAGACCAAAGCCCTACCATTTGGCTACCTCCCGGCTCCCCTAGAATTGCTGGGGATTACAACAGGAAAAAGACAAATTTTTAAAATTGGTTTATGGTAGCTTACAGTTAATTCACGTAGCGGGTTTTTTTCCTACTTTTTTTTTTTTTTTTTTTTTGGGGGGGGGGGGGTGTCTTTTGGTTTTTGGTTGTTGTTGTTGTTGTTGTCTGCCTTTCGGATTTTTTTGTTTTTTGTTTTTGTTGCTTTTACTGAATCTATGAGTCTTGGAAGGAAAAAAGTTATCAAAATAAATTTTGTAAAGATATGTTGGTAAAGGCATCTAACTTTCTGCGCGACACACCTGAAAGTGAATATTAAGTAATTGTGTAGATGTTACGCCTAATACATGTAATTGCCTATTTCGTGAAATCGGCAAAATTTTGCCTATTTCATGAAGTAGGCAACCCGATTGCCTGTTACGTGAATTCAGCAAAACACTTGCCTATTTCATGAAATAGGCAACAAGACTTTGCCTATTACATGTAATAGGTAAAGTGCAAATTCTCAGTTGAACTGAGAATTTGCATTTTGCCTATTTCATGAAATAGGCAAGTGCTGTTGGTTCGCGTGCTAGCGCGCGCGCAACACACACTCTCTCTCTCTCTGTGGTAAGACCGTATACTTGTTCTAGTAATTACATGTATTTGCCCTACCGACCTCCTTTAGCTACATGCCCCAAGTCCTGAACTTCAGCGCAGGGTAAGGCACTGTCAGCGGACTTTTCAGGGAAGGATGGTAGTTGCCAGCACTCGAGCTAATTATAGGTAATTGCCACTATTTATTATTATAGGCAGGCTGACTTAAGGCGATGTCACACTGAAAACATGTTTTCCTAAAACATGTTTTATAAAACATGTTTTGAGAGGCAACACGCCCGAAACATGCTTTCCGAAACAATACATGACACACGTGAAAACATGTTTTGCGAAACAACATCGAAACACGCAGAAAATCGAACAGTGATCTTTTGTGACGTCATTTTCTTTCGAACTCACGTCACTGAAAATCTGACGTATACACGCCCGCCAAACACAGCCATTTTGAAGCAACAACACTAGGCTAGGTGAGGTATTTCCCTAGACATATTTGCTTATTCTCACTTTCACTCATCCTCCATGTTAGTATTCAGTCACGGTATTTCTGAAATATATTTTACGTATTCTTCCCGCTCTGTCTTGACCTAAGGTGGCTGATGAGCCGGTGAAATTCCGGCGAAACGCGTCCCGCTACGGACATGTTGACTGAGCGGATACGGGAAGGTGTCACTTGACACTCCGCACGGCGGCTTTCATTTTAGGGCAGGCTCTAAAACTGAAAACATTGTTGTGAAGTATGTCACACGACAAAACACGTTGTTTCGCAGCGAAACATCTGAAAACAATGTTTTCAAGTGTTTTTGCCCTCTCGTGTGACATGGCCATTAGTGTAGTTTTCAGTGTTCGATTCGGACTTAGTAACGTTTTCTCTAGCAAACAGTCGCTTGAAAGATATACTTTCTCCTAAACGAATTCACGTTAGTGTTGATTTTCTTTGTGACCGTTTCGCCATTATCTTTGTGATGTTTGATACAACTCGAAACCTGACTTATTAACTCTCTTCACTATGGTGTCCGTATGAGTGAGTGGCACGAGTGTGTGTTGTGCTGTCTGTCCGACTACATATTCAGCGTGTGCCTGAGCGTGAATGTGTGTGTGTGACAGAAGTATTGCAAGGAAAGAGCACCTAACTTCGCTACCACTGCACCAACACTCTGACACTCTAAAACGACACCAGAGTCCAAAGGCGAACACTACAAAAATCACATGTTATTCAGTTTGTCATGGCCTCATGTTCAATAACACGAACAAAGCCGGGATTCTAACCTGCAGATGTAGTGTCATGTGTTGTAATGATACGGTTTTCATAAAACGATGAAAGGAAATGTGCACCCTCTGATGTCAATCAGAGATAGAATTTATTATATGAAGTAAAATGACAGGTCAGCTGTCATGATATCTCTCATCAAAGTATTAATAATGGATATATACCAAACCACATGAAATTTATTGAACAAACATTGTTTACACCAGTCGCCAGTGCATATTTTCAGTGTGTCAACTAAGAGTGCTTTACGTGCTAAAATAGTAAGAATCAGAGAGCGACAATGTGAGTTATGACTTTTCATAAACAAAGAAGGTCAGTCTTTCATGAATGGTTTCAGTGTTGACATGAGACAGCTTTGATAACACGAAAGCAATACTGTACCATACGAAACAATGAGATCTGTGGTGGGCTTGTCATTGGGGAGGGGGAGGGGAGGGGGTGGTGAATTGTCGAATGGTAGAGCGTTGGACTACCAATGCTCGGGTCGTGAGTTCGAATCCCGGCAGGGGCCAAATCTTGGGTTAGACTTTTTCCCGTTGCCCAATCTTTGATATCACGCGTCACGGCGTTAAACTCCTAACCTCCCCCCCTCCCCCCCCCCCCCCCCCCACACCCTTGTGATTGTTTGTTTGTGGCTAGGCCCTAAACCACCTCGTTGAAGAGAGAGAGAGGGGGGGGGGGGGTGTTTGTGTGTCCAGACATTAGTTAGGAATTGCCATTTCAGTGCAGAGAAACTGTACACATACGTTTTTGAAAACTATTCGTTTTGTAGGTTTGTAAGTCTCTGGTGAAGTGTTCCTGTGTTCATTGGAAGTAATCAGTTGTGTGCTATACCTTTTATTATGCTTTGCAAAACTTCTTGTCCTGTTAGCGTGGTAAATTCGGAGCTAATTGTGGTAATAGTAAATAAAGTAATTATCGGTTTCAAGAGTTCTGTGCTTGTATTTACCAATGTATCAAAAGTGGGCCATCAAAGAACTGTGCAATACATGTAATTACTAGAACAAGTATACGGTCTTACCAGAGAGAGAGAGTGTGTATTGCGCGCGCGCTAGCACGTGAACCAACAGCACGTGCCTATTTCATGAAATAGGCAAAATGCAAATTCTCAGTTCAACTGTAAGTCTTGTTGCCTATTTCATGAAATAGGCAAGTGTTTTGCTGAATTCACGTAACAGGCAATCGGGTTGCCTACTTCATGAAATAGGCAAAATTTTGCCGATTTCACGAAATAGGCAATTACATGTATTAGGCGTAACATAGATAATAAATATTGATAAAATGTGTATACGAGCTCGGGGCCGGGAAAAGGGGGCGGGGGGGGGGGGGGGGTGGGGGGGGTGTATGCCAAGGGGATGCGGTTGGGCAAAAAATTACCGTGCACAAATACATAAATGCAAGTTATAAATACATACGCATCACCCCTTAGCGTTTAACTACAGGACTGCTGACAATGTTTTGACCGCTTTGTGTCACCATACCTTTGCTACTTTTTCTTGAGCCCCTTCGCACGCGGCATGTAATGGAGTTCTCTTCGTGTTATTTCTGACGTTCACGTCCATTCCTTTGTCCAGCAGCCACTGAACTACCTGCAAAAAAAATAAAAAATTCCTCGTAATAATGATTGAAAAATTCAGAGAAATGCCTACATCAGACTAGCTGATGCGCCACAATTTGTTTGGGAGGTTAACGTCCTTTTCCATCACGTGTGGCGCCACAATGGTGATGTCGTAACTGAAACATCTACCACCATACGCTAAAAGAGCCAAGTTTGTTTGTTTGTTTGTTTTTTGTTTTTTGTTTTTTTGCTGCCCCAACTCTTTTGCCAGTTCCAGTGGTGTTCCTCCAAGGTAAAGGGTGGAATTCACGGAGGGCTCGGAAGCTGGGGCAATTTTTATTTTGCATGATGATGGAGATGAGGATGATGGTGAGATGATGCTATGGAGGTCCATGTGATTTGGGACTGCGGGACAGGGCCGCATTCCACGCTTCCTGTCACAAATATCCCGGCAATAACCAGGCCCGGGAACTACGGCACCTGCGGTGCCGGCCGTGTAATCATCCACATCATACGACGTGTCATACTATGGGAAGCACCCCCAAAGTCGCACCCGTGAAGTGGGTGAATCTTGGCTGTGTGGCAACAGCCTCCCCATTGGGCCCATAGCACACCCGCTCTGGGTAGGAGCCGACCTAGGTAGGAAAAATCCCGCTTACCTCGGCTGGGACTCGAACCGGGGTCGCCGGGTCCATGGTCCGAAGTACTAACCACTACACTACGGGGGCCGGTATATTACTATTGATCCTAAGTCCAAACTCAAACACTCTTCCCATACCTCTGTTTTCCCTTGGTAGGACGCGTTGTGCAGTGGGCTGTGGCCCCGATCAGACCGTGTATCCACGGTGGCTCCACGTTCCGCTAATATGTCGAGCAAGTGAACGTGGCCGTTGATGCAGGCGAGTTGGAACGGCGTCACCCCTTTGTGGTCCCTCGCTTCTATGTCTGCTTCTTTCTCCAGCAAAGCTCGGATAATATCCTCCTGTAATAATAAAAACGATCATAATAATAATAATAATGTGTGTGTGTGTGTGTGTGTGTGTGTGTGTGTGTGTGTGTGTGTGTGTGTGTGTGTGTGTGTTGGTGCTTTATGTGTCCTCAATACATGTAAGTTATATATATACGGTATCATATTTGTATCCTTGAATCTTTAATCTTGAACGTCACTTAGTAAAGCGTTTAGAGTCAGAGTTTGTGGGGATCATTAAAATAATAAAATAATAATAATAATAATAATAACAACATAACATAACATAACATAACACAGTTCTTGTGTCGCCAACATTTCTTGTGCAACCAACTTCTAATGCTCGGGTCGTGAGTTCGTATCTCGGCTGGGGCAAAATATTCGTGCTGGCATTTTTATCGTTGCCCCGTCTTTAATATTACCCGTATGTGGTGGACAAGGACGTTAAACTCCCAAACTATCACCCACCCACCGTCTTGTGTAGCCAACACTCCTTGTATAGCCAACACTCCTTGTATAGCCAACACTCCTTGTATAGCCAACACTCCTTGTATAGCCAACACTCCTTGTATAGCCAACACTCCTTGTATAGCCAACACTCCTTGTGAGATCTCACGTATTTAGTCGTTTACTTGTTGGTGAAGCCGAAGACGAATTTCCTTTCATGGACAATAAAGTTATCTGTATCTGTATCAGTAAAATAAAATTAAAAAAAATAAGAAAATAAAAAATACCTGGCCCCCGGAACACGCAGCGTGCAAAGGCGTTATGGCATCATCCGTTTTGGCGTCGACATCAGCACCCCGCGTGATGAGCCACTCTGCGACATCTGCACGTCTCCGATGACAAGCCTCGTGAAGTGACGTCACGCCACAGGTCGACCTTGTCTTCACATCCGCTCCACGCTTCGCCAGGACCCCTAGCAACGCCACGTGACCGTTGAGAGCAGCCACGTGAAACGGGGTCACGCCTGCCGAGTCTTTGGTGTCTACGCATGCGCGTGACGTCAGGAGAGCCTGCACGATGTCCAGAAACCCGCCGGAGCAGGCCTGGTGAAGAGGCGTCCAGCCGTCGCCATCTTGAACGTCCGTGGCGGCGCCTCTCCTGAGGAGGTACATCACAGCTCGTCTGTCTCCCTTCACACAGGCCAGGTGCAGCGGCGTGTTGCCTGTTTCATCCTTAATGTCCACCTAAATAATAATAATAATAATAAATAATAACGAGGCCGTCGATCTACACTTGCAAATTTTACCGGGTTAGACCCGGGTTAGCGCGTTTCCATGTAACCAACCCGGGTTTAAAGCGACCCGGATTCAACCCTGCTACGAAACAGAATTGAAAGAATGGGTGGGTCTTTAGGGGTTTAACGTCCTTTTCCACCACATACGGGTGATATCAAAGACGGAGCAACGATGTAAAAGCCAGCGCAAACATTTGGCCCCAGCCGCGGGATGCGAACTCACGACCCGAGCTTTAGAAGTCCAACGCTCTGCCATTCGGCCACCCCGGCTCCTTGAGCAGGATTGAAGCCAGGTCTAGGACCCAAATGCATCACAGATCTAACACACGCAGCTGGCGGCATGACGGCGGGCATGACGTAGGTTTTTCTACGTCACTGACAGGTTTACAGAGAAATGTAGTGTAAACGCTATTGACTCGAGTCCTGCCCGAGTCCTGCCCGAGTCCTGCCCGAGTCGCGATAAACTCCAGTTGAACCCATTTTAAAGAGTAAATAGCCTCAGTAATGATGATGATGATGATGATGATGATGGGGTGGGTGGGTGTCCGGGGGCTTAACGTCCTTTTCCATCACATACGGGTGATATCAAAGACGGGGCAACGACGAAAAAGCCAGCACAAATATTTGGCCCCAGCCGGGATACGAACTCACGACCCGAGCATTAGAAGTCCAACGCTCTACCATTCGGCCACCCCGGCTCCACGATGATGATGATGATGATGATGATGATTGCATTTACATAGGCGGTTAATCTCGAGTGTTTGGCTCAAAGCACCGCAAATTGAACCCGGCAAGCACGCTCAAATTACGCGGAATCACGCGCATTCACTCACGACAAAACCTAAATCGACATAAAATTATTACAATTCTGTTCATGTTTCAACCAAGGTTATTTTGTTATTAATGCCCTTGTCTTATATATAAGATTTCGTTTCATATTTAATCGAAATCCATTTAACATACATTTAACCAGTGAATCTATCTAGCACCAGTCAGTTGGTTCTAAAAGCGCTATACTAAACGACCTGCCCGCGACACCGCCACCACCACCACCAACAACAACAACGACAACACCACCACCACCACCAACAACGACCAAAAATACAATATTTGCCTACCAAATCCCCATAGCGAGTCAGCAGAGGGATAAGATGTCCGTTTCCTTTACTGCAAGCCACGTGCAGACAACTCCAGCCTCTCTTGTCCCGGACAGACAGGTTACCTCCCTTCTGTATTAGAATCTCCACCACCTCGCAGTCTCCGTCAGAGCACGCCTGGTGCAGGGGAGACCACTGCAGCTTGTTCTCAGCATTGACGTCTGCTCCGAACTGAAGAAGTTTGCGAACGATTTCTAACTGCCCGTGTCTGCTAGCGACGTGCAGGGCTGTGTTCCCGTCTTCGTCCTTAAGTTCAGCGCTAATTCCTTTTTCCAGTTTTTGAGTCAGTTCCTCTGTGTCCCCGGTCATACACGCTACAAACAGGGCATCCGTGTCCGCTTTGGACGCATGCATAGCAGGCAAATGACAACTAGAGATCTGCGCGTCAGAGGCGAAGTTTTCCTCACTGTCTCTCTTTCCGCTGTAAGATTTCACCAGCGCTTTGCATTGACCGGGAAATGCTTGGTCCGGATTGACAGTAACACTTCGGACCAGTTTGTGAAGTTCATCGTCCGAGAGGAGCCTGCCTTTATTTGCGAAGTGTCTTCTGACCATCTCTGTTTTGTCTCGCTCGCGCAGGCAGCCAGGACTGCTGATGTCCAGGACGGGAATGTCGTTGAGGATGTCTTCATAGTTGCATTTCTGTTCCATCTGCGTAAAAGAAGGGCGCCAAGAACGTCACAACCACGCCACGTACAAAGTACACGTGCACACACACACACACACACACACACACACACACACACACACACACACACACACACACACACGCCACGTGGGGAAAGGAGGGTGGGTGGGTGATAGATGGCTTAACGTCTTTTTCCACCACATGAGACTGAAAACAAATACGGGGCAACCAGAAAAAAGTAACGACATAATTTTTATGTGTTCATGTCTAGTGTCTGAGAGAATGCGTGTGATTCACGTGAGCGTGCTTGCAGGGTTCAGCTCGTTCGCTCAGCTATTAGAATTAAAGCGCCTGTGTTAATTCGATCAGCTGACCTCAAATCTGTCTGTGCAAGCGTCTAAGTTTAGTGATGCTAACGCCCACCGAAACAGTTCAAAATTAGTGAGATTTAGTAGGACTTCGTAAGGAGGACTTCGTTGAGCAGCGTAACCCATTTACATGTAAATTAGGCTCACATGGCAGAGGCCGCGAGCTGCTAACGCGCTGCGATTAGCTAATGGTACCCGTAACGTGCCTAATTTACATGCAAGTGGGTTACGCTGCTCAACGAAGTTCTCCGTACGAAGCCCTACTAAGTCTCACTACTATCTGTGAGCCTACAAATGTTAGAATTACCTCGTTCATCACGTTGGTTCGCATGGTAACGACAACCAGACACTGACTGTCCCTAACACACTCCTGCATGTGGATGAGGTCCCGATGCCACAGCTTGAAACTCTGGTACGAGAACTCCTCCGCTCCGAACACATCGTCCAGAAGAACAATCTGACGGCCTCCTCTGACGTCAACGTGATGACGCCACTCCTCGTGACTTCTGACGTCAATGGGCGTGTACACGTGGTGGTGGAGGAAGTGACGTAGCAGGGCGTGGCTCAAGGTGGACTTGCCGCTCCCCGCGGGTCCCGTGATGACGACCGCCCCACGGTGGTCGATAAGCTGCACGGCCTGCCTGTGTCCCTGCGTCTCCACGTAAACCTTCTCCTCTTGTTTGATCAGCACTCGCGTCTGATCTGAAGGAAAATTCCATAAATCAGTTAAACTCACCCACATGTACAACAAACTGAAAATTGGCCAATCGGAGGTGTGCCGTTGTGACACAGCCCCGATGACGGCAAAACACCTACTCCGAGACTGCCCACTGCAGGATAACCCCAGACGAGCCCCATGGCCAAAGCCAACACCCATGAGCGACAAATTCTACGGCGTTCTGGAGGTCCTCCGGAGGACCGGTGCAGGCGTAAGGACACAAATTGACCGTTGGGGAGGGGGGGGGGGGGGGTGCTTGGGGGGTTAACGTTCTTTTTCACCACATACGGGTGATATCAAAGACGGGGCAACGATTAAAAAGCCAGCACAAATATTTGGCCCCAGCCGGGATACGAACTCGTACGGTTACATAAAGTGATGTCTGTGTCTATGTGTCTTCAAAGGATCGCATGCGTAAATACAACAGTTACGAATTAAGCAACACGTATCGCTTATGTCAACATACCTTTAATTCTTTCATAGGCAGGGTCAGCGTCACAAGCAAAATGAAGGCCAGGTTCCAGGTTGTAGCTCTTTGCAAGACCTGAGGTAAACATACTGACCGAGTTAAACCCTTTCCATTTCGTGTTTTTTTTTTCATGGGGGGAGGGGGAGGGGAAGGAGGTATAAAAGCCGCTAAAAGCTTCCCCGACACGATCTACTTGTGTGAAATATTCAGTCTTTGATTGTTAAATATTTCTCTCTCTCTCTGTGTGTGTGTGTGTGTGTGTGTGTGTGTGTGTGTGTGTGTGTGTGTGTGTGTGTGTGTGTGTGTGTGTGTGTGAGTGTGTGTGTGTGTGTGTGTGTGTGTGTGTGTGTGTGTGTGTGTGAGTGTGTGTGTGTGAGTGTGTGTGTGTGTGTGTGAGTGTGTGTGTGTGTGTGTGTGAGTGTGTGTGTGTGTGTGTGTGTGTGTGTGTGTGTGTGTGTGTGTGTGTGTGTGCACTCACTCTCTCTGCTGGGTTGTGTAGAGAGCAGTCTGTGAACCACGTGATCATTCCCGGATTGTGTCAGCGCCGATTTAAATGCTGGGAAGGCAGCATCACCTGCAAACAAAACAAAGTCATCATACTGCAACAACAACAACAACAGTGACTACGACTACAACTACATCAACACCACCCAAGGCAAAGATGGATTCTACGACCACCACTGTGTCGACAACAACGATGGTCACAACACCAAAGACGCTGACACCACCACCACCACCACCACCACCAACAACAACAACAACAACAACAACAACAACAACAACAACAACAACAACAACAACAACAACAACAACAACAGAACTGGCTGCTGCTCGGACTGCTACTCTGGCGATGACTTCGACTTTAAGGATAACGAACGTTGTGGATGATGATGATGATGATGACGATGACGATGATGATGATGACGACGACGACCATGATGACGATGATGATAGGGGATGATGGTAGCTAGTGATGATGGCTGATGACCACAATGATGATGATGATGATAGATGATGATGATGATAGCTACGGATGATGACTGGTGACGACGACGACGCGATTACGACGAAGCCGACGACCAGGACGGTAACGATGACGATGAAGACAACGACGATAATGATGGTGATGATGAGACGACGATGATGACTGAAACAATGACAAGGAAAACTGCAAGAGTATTGAAAACGCTATTTCTACAAGTCAGTAGAATATCTAACCGTTTCGAATCAAAACTGTCAGCAGTCTCCGAACTCTTCCCTTCCTTGTTTGATCATTTCCTCCATTCACAATGAAGTCCAAGTCATCCGGGGTCAGAATTCCGGCAGGGATCAAATAATCCGTCACACCGTCATGAGGCGGATCCAAAACATCCAGGAGGAAGTCAAAGTTGGATCGGATCACGGACTCCAAACCGGATAGCTTACGTCTTTCAAGTGTGCCTGAATAATAATAATAATAATACACTTGTAGAGCGCGGAGTTCTGTTTAGCCAAGCACTCAATGCGCGTTTTGCTCACGCATACGCACAACATTCACATGCACACATTTGTACACACATGGCGGTGGAGCTTAAACTTAAAGATTAAAAGCTAGTTTGAAAAGATGTGTTTTGAGTTGTGCTTTAAACTGTAGGAGGGAAGGGATGTTTCTCAAAGAAGATGGCACGGAGTTCCAAACGCGGGGGTTGGGGGGGGGGGGGGGGGGGGGCACTATAACTGAAAGAACGTTCGCCAAATGTTTTGAGGATGACCCGGTGTCGTAGAATATTTCGGAACCAGGATAAATCGGAAGCGGTTCCCAAAAATCCTAGGATATTTCGGAACCATTCCCATTTATCCTAGGATATCCCTAGGATAACCCTAACCCTATTCCCACTTATCCCAGGATATCCTAGGATACATCGGAATGGTTCTGAAAAATCCTGCCACCAGGGCCAGGAAAAATCGGAACGGTTCCCATTTGTCCGGTTCCGAAATATCCTGTGACACCGGGGGACCTTAAGTAGCTTTTATGAAGATGAGCGGAGAGTGCGGGATGTCTCGTACGTGGTGAGCTTATCAGAAAGGTACTGGGGAAGTGATTGGTCAAAATGACGGAAGGCTAATGTGGCAATCTTGTACTGTACCGGCAGCCAGTGAAGCTCCTTTAACAAAGGTGTTATGTAATAATAATAATAATTATTATTATTATTACTATTATTATTATTATCAGCATCCTATTCATATCAATAGTAAAGGGTTTAAACGGGTTATTTAATGTGTGTTTTAGGACATTTTCACATACGAGTGTGCCTGTATGCTCGAAATACTCTATCCTGGCGATGAACACAACTCCTACTGGGATACATTGCTGTTTATACCCCTTCGCGCGAGCGGTCGAACATTCAAATTCAACGACTGTTGGTACAACACTCTCCGCTCAGTGTGTTCGCCGCGTCACTGCACGAGTACGCTTCTGCTTGCTTCAGTGCCATTATTTGAGATGCTAGAGATAGATTTATTTGCTTCTTATACAATACACAGTTCGCCGGACTGGTGGTTCGCCCGGTTAAGAACAGCCTTAACCTCGACTTCTACATGCGGAGCCTGAAGATTTCAAGTAAAAATGCGATTTTTTGCAATAGGTTTTTGAGAGATAATGATAGCGATAGATTATTATTATTAAGATGTAGTAACAGTATGAATAACAGTAACAGTAAATTCCGGTTGGTAAATTTAATAATTTTCACCCTTCTCTGTAGAGCCTGACACGTTGACGTTTGACAATGACTCCCCTGTAACCATGACGTCACAAACACGGCTGATGCGAACGCTGTCTACTTCATCGAAACCTCCACTGTCTGAGTCTGCTTTGCTCTGCGAAGCATCCATGATGAGTTCCTGTAAATATAAACATTGTATCACTGTTTTCCGGTTGGTACATAACCTCCTTTTCTTTTACACAAAAATTTAGTGAACAGTAGCACTCAGTGTTTCAATTTTCAAATGTGGGTTGCACCGGAAACACCCACTGAGTTCATTTTTGTCAGACATAATAATGATAATAATAATAATAATAAATAATAATAAGTAGTAGTAGTAGTAGTTATCGAGTTAATCTCGCAGCAAAACAACTCATAGCGCTATACACACGCAAAACACACACACACACACACACACACACACACACACACACACACACACACACACACACACACACACACACACACCGATCTGATATACAATTACAGACGGAGGCGGATGGGTGTTTGGAGGTTTAACGTCCTTTTTCCGTTACACACGTGTGATATCAAAGACTGGGCAACGATGAAAAGGCCGGCACAAATATTTGGCCCCAGCCGGGATACGAACTCACGACCCGAGCATTAGAAGTCCAACGCTACAGACAGAGGCAATGAATCAATGGCAGACTACTTAAGTGTGAAAGGCCTTACGGAAGAGGTGGGTCTTCAGGTTAGATTTGAACTCGGACAGTGTGGGAAGATCACAAGTTTCAACCGACAGCGATTTCCAAACCTATCAGTTGCTGCTCTGTTTGAAAGAAAGAACGTCATGTTTCACACAAATGCTGCCAGTATCGAGTCAGTGTTTATTCCCAAAGTCCAGGAATTTTTAGACTGAGCACTGACTGTGCACAAACTCTAACTATTGCTAATGGCCCGATCAGTGCGACTTGTACCGCTGGCCCTGTGCCTGGGGCGGTCTGTGGTCTAGTGGTTAAGACTGTGTCACCACTGAGCAGAGTGCGCGGAGAGGCCACTGAGGTTCGAGTCCCACTCGGGGCAAAGAGTTTCTCTTTCTCGTACGTGGCACCGTTCATTCGGTGGGGGTTCTCTCCGGCTTCCTCCCCCTCTGCTTTGGAAATGTTCAGCCCACAAAATAAAAAAAAAAAAAAAAAATCAATTCCAAAATTGTGAAACTTAAATTGCTCAGCTGGTCCTTCGCAACATGTGGCTGTTATGTCTTCTGTTCAGTGGCTAAAGAGAATGCGTGTGATTCACGTGAGCGTGCGTGTTGGGTTCAGCTCGCGGCGCTCTGAGCCAAATATTATGTCAGTGACAGACTTGAGGCAGTGTTCTACTGAACAGGTTAAAAATAACGTTACCAGCAGTGTAGGCTTAACATGTGAAAGAACATTATACACGGACGCATAAAGGCGTTTATTTACGATGCCGGCCCGGGCACACCGACTTGTAGCCCGGGCTACGCGCGTACACGCAATGCCTCAAACATTTCGGAAACGGACTTCCGAACATAGACATTTCCCGCTAATTTCGCCCCCTGGCTGACAACTGACCTTACTCAGCGTACAATTAACAATGAAATTCCCGCAGTCAGCAGTGCAGAAATTCAAGCTCCTTCCGAGGATACGTGACTAACATAAACAGCTTTGGGCCTACGCCGAACTAGCAAGAGCTTTTAGCTGTGTAGCATAGTGCGCAGTTGATCTCGGTTGAAGTGGATTTCTTGGCTTCGTTCCTCAGTGTACAGTAAAATCTTCCTTGTAGTGTTGAGACTGTTAAGTTCTGATGCGACACAGGCAATTTATCTGTACATTAAGTTACTGCCTATTTAGGTGGAGAAACTGTCAAGTGACTCACCTCAGAGCCGCGGGAACACGGCAACACACAGCAGGCGGTAGCGTGTCAAAGGACAGTTATTGTGTACTCATGCGACACATGCGACGTGTACACACAGGACAAGGGAGAGAATTCCTCCACTCTTGTCACCCTCCTTGTAGCTAGGGCGGCTATTGTTAAACTTAGTTGCCCTTCAGTGGGTAGACTGGGCGTGTAACTGGGATATTAACGTCCTTTTCCGCCTCGTATGGGTGAAAAAAACAAACAAACAAAAAAACACACACACACACACAAAAACGGGAGAAATGAGAAAAAGCCAGCTCAAACAGTTGGCCCGGCCGGCCAGGATTCGAACACACGACTGACCCGAGCAATGAAAGTCAGCCCAACGCCGGCCCTACCAATTATCTATGCCAGCTTTCCCGGCCAGCCGTGCGACAGTAATAATGGCCGTTGGTAAGCTGTGTAATAAACAGTGTAATGTACAAGGCAGGGAAATTATTGCTTCTTTTTGCTTTTGTAATTTTGTTCTCTCTCTTTTTACATAGCTCTCTGTCTGTCTCTCTGTCTCTGTCTCTCTGTCTCTGTCTGTATTCTCTCTATCTCTCTGTCGGCTCTCTGTCTCTCTATCGCTCTATCTCTCTGTCTCTGTCTCTCTATCTCTCTGTCTCTGTCTGCAGGACAGCTTGTAAGACAGGCAGCATTGCCTAAACTGATGCTCTATCCTGACTGAATTAAAAAAAAAAAAAAGTTTCATCATCATCGCTCTCTCTCTCTCTCTCTCTCTCTCTCTCTCTCTCTCTCTCTCTGTCGCGTGTTGCCTTCCATGCGCTTAGTGCATATAATTATCATATACGAATAATTGTGCACTTTACATATTTACGGTTTACGCCGCACAAGCAACAAAGACTATTTCAGTTTGCAGGAACGCAAGGATTCGTATCGTAAACTCGTAAAGACTGAATCGTATTTTCTCCGGTTTTAAACTGTGAGATACAGAACAAATCTGACTCTTGTAGCTCTGAAAGAAGGCCGTGTTTTGTTTTGTTCTTTTAAGTGTTTGAGTTTGTGCACTTCCTACATATCATTATCATTATTATTTATTTGTTGTTGTTGCTCTTGTTGTCTCTGATTGGCCACTCTGCACTATGAGTATCTCTGTGTGTGTGGAGAGGGGATGGGGGGGGGGGGAGAGGGGCCAAATGGTACAGCTAATGCTCGAGTCGTGAGTTCGTATCCCGGTTGGGGCCAAATTTTTGTGCTGGCTTTCTTCATCGTTGCCCCGTTTATGGTATCACCCGTAGGTGGTGGAAAAGGACGTTAAACACCCAAACACCCACCTGTGTGTGTGTGTGTGTGTGTGTGTGTGTGTGTGTGTGTGTGTGTGTGTGTGTGTGTGAAAGAGAGAGAGAGAGACAGAGACAGAGACAGACAGAGAGAGAGAGAGAGAGTTGTACAGTTTATAATTTTCAAGATCTTTCATGACTTTCACTTCGAGAGAGCATTATCTGAGTCCCCCCCCCCCCCCCAGACAATTTTCTGTTTCACATTTTATATTTCTACACCGACAATACAGGAATTGAACTGAATTAAATTGAATTGAAAAAGAAAAGAAAATCACCAAAAGTCGTTCAGTTGTTTGTGTGACAAATGCGTGTGTTTTGCTGTGTGACCTATTGTGATAGAAAGTGCCCTAAGAAGTATTCTGTTTGGCCCAGAGTGCAATAGTTCTGGCCCTTGTCCTGCGAGCGTGTTTAGTGTACGTATGTGTTCCGGGCTCGTCAGTGTCGCGAAATCGTGCAACGACGCGAATAGAATCATCCTGTTCTCTTTTTCAACCAACCGTGACCGACCTTTCGCAGCCGAAAGACGCCGGCATAGAGCTACAACTATAGACGCTACTCTAGATCAGTGAGCGTTGTGTTGTACGATTCGGCAGTGCTGTGCAAACCGGTTTTGAAACACTTGTTATGCGATCCGGCAGTATCATTGTGCAAAACAGTTTACACTGACACTGTGTGAAGCTAAATGTAAGTTTGTAAGTGGAATAGAGCATGCGCGGTGTGTGTGTGTGTGTGTGTGTGTGTGTGTGTGTGTGTGTTAAGCAGGCAAGTTTTTAGATACCTGTATAGATGATTTTCCTTGAGAGATATCCGTTTTAACGGCAAATTAAGTTATATCATACTGCTACATTCAAGTCTATATCATACTGCTACACTGAAATCTCTACTGTAATACTTCAGCTCTCAGTTGATGTCGAGACTGGATTTTCTGTATATTGCTTGTTTTACTTACTTACTTAGGCCCCTGGCTCCAAGTGGAGCATAGGCCATCGACAACCCTTCGCCATCGCACTCTGTTCTGGGCTATTCTTGCCACTCCAATCCAGTTGGTCCCCTGCTTATATATGTCCTTGTTTTACCTACAACATTTGATTATGATTAATTGGATAACGATGTCCGTGTTTTTCTCCATCATGATCTGTAAATCATGTTATAATAATAATAATAATAATAATAATAATAATGAGTATTGTATAGGCGCTTTACCCAATTTCATGAATCAGCTCAAAGCGCCGCGAACTGAACCCAACACGCACGCTCACGTGAATCACACGCACGCTCACGTGAATCACACGCATTCTGTCACACACTGGACATACACATAGTACAATCACGTGGTGCGAAGGGCCAGCTCAGCTATTTAAATTTCGGAATTTAGAATTGCATTTATTTTTTCAAATTTGGTGGGCTGAACATTTCCAAAGCAGAGGGGGAGGAAGCCGGAGTACCCGGAGAGAACCCCCGACGATAGGCCCGAATGAACGGTGCCACATACGAGAAGGAAAAATTCTGTGCCCCGCGTGGGACTCGAACCCCTGACCTCTCGCATTGGTGACAAGTCTCTTAACCACTAGACCACCGACCGTGTCCGATCATCATGGCTGTTTGCAGCGTGAAAACAACAACAACAACAACAAAAGTCCACTAGTATGGCCGAAAAGGAAATAATTAATACAATGTCGAAGACAGACTCTCACTCTCAAACTATCTCTTGCACCGGCCCCTGTAGTGTAGTGGTTAGCACTTCGGACCATGGACCGGGAGACCCGGGTTCGAGTCCCAGCCGGGGAGCCGTAGTGGCAGAATGGTAGAGCGTTCGACTTTCAATGCTCGGGTCGTGAGTTCGAATCCCGGCTGGGGTCAAATATTTGTGTTGGACTTTTTCTCGTTGACCCGTCTTTCATATCACCCTTACGTGGTGGAAAAGGACGTTAAACTCCCAAACGCCCACCCCACTCGAGTACCAGCCGAGGCAAGCGGGATTTTTCCTATTTATCGGCTCGTACCCAGAGCGGGTGTGCTATGGGCCCAGTGGGAAGGCTGTTGCCACTGACACAGCCGAGATTCACCCACTTCACGGGTGCGACTTTGGGGGTGCTTCCCTTGGTATGACACGTCTTACGATGTGGATGATTAGTACCTACATACCTGAACCAGGAAGAGAGGTGTGTGCCTCCATTAGCTTTTTCCTTGGACGGACTCAGATGGTCACACGCACCGATCTCGCGACAACATCAAGCCAATTAATGATCTTATCAGTCGGCTGGGGTGTAACATCGGTAAATAACAACACTGACTTATTTCTGAAGCAAGTGTGAAGTGTTTGTCAGTGACTCAGTCTACCACTATATTCAGTCCAATGTGAGGTCATGTAGTCTATGTACGTGTGTTCTCCGGGGTGTTACATCGATAAATAACATTACTCTGACTCTGCATAGACTGTCAAGTGTGTCGCCAGTATGTGACTGTGTTCTCTGGGGTGTAACATTGACTTCGGTCTGCACGTCACAGCATGACACTTTGTTCTCTGGGGTGTACACGTCGGTAAAAAAAAAAAAAAAAAAAAATCTCAAGTCAGACAGTCAAGTGTGTTTGACTTTTTGTTGTCGGGGGTGTAACATCGGTAAATAACTAGACTTCAGTCTGCGTATCACATCTTGCCAATTTTCTCAGGTCAAGCTGACGTCAATGATCATACAGTCTCCGGCGTTATCACGGTATCGATACAACTGAGTGAACTGAAATTTGTTTATTCAAATACCCCTTGGGGCATGTGAAAGCAAATCAGTGAACACACACACACACACACACACACACACACACACACACACACACACACACACACACACACACACACACACACACACACACACAACTGTTCTTACTTATTAATTTCCAGATCACACTGATTTCAATTCAAACTTCGCCAACACATCATGTTCAAGGGATTTCTTAAACAACCTATTTCAAATACTGGAATACTGTACAACATTTCAACACAAACAGTTGACCCCAAATATCCATCTTGCGCTTTTGATGACCAAAAAGCAACAGCACTGCCACTTCTATAGTCTTACTAAGCTTTAAACTAAAACCTAACTGGTTTTACTTCAAACTTCAACAACACAGCATGTTAAGCAGATTCCTTCCAGGACCTACTTTCCGAAGTTGAAAACAACACTTCAACACAAAATGTTGACCGAAAATATCATATATAGTTTTGATGACAAAAAAGCTACCCGTTCCCTTCTATATCCTTACTAATTTCAAATCAGTCACACTTTTTTTCACTTCAAACTCCACCAAACAATCTGTTCAGCAGATTGCTTACACAACCTGTTTCAAAGACAACACAAACAGTTGACCGAAAATATCAATTTTGTACTTTTGATGACCAAAAAGCAACTCAGTGCCACTTCTATATTCTTACTTAGCTTTAAAACCAAACTGTTTTTACTTCAAACTTCAAAATGTTAAGCAGATTTTTTTTCCCGAAGTTGAAAACAACACTTCAACACAAAATGTTGACCGAAAATATCGATATTGTAGTCAGTTTGATGACCAAAGAACAACCTTCCTTTCTGAACGGTATCCTTACTAATTTCAAATCACACTGTTTTCGCTTCACAGAAAAAAATAAATAAAATAAACTACGGATATCTGATGAGAGGGGGAGGGAAAAAAAAAAGGAGAGAAAAAAAAAAGTAGAGGGAAAAAAAAAGACTTAATAGTGCGTGATTCGAACTGGATTCGTCTGTTCACTCGCATCAGACATTCGGTCCGAAGCTTTCCGCACTGGGCTACGGGTATAGCTGAAGAGAAGCGTGCTTATTAATGTGTATAGACTCACTCCTTAAAATCGCCGATAAACTGCGTGCACTAAAGCTCGTTTTTTCTTTCTTCTCCTTATTGATTTTACGAGTTGTTCGAGGTGGCAACATTGATGTTTAAGGCGTTTTAACTCCTGATTTCAAATAAAAAGTTACCGTGGTTTCAAGAGTTTCATAAACGACGTAGCTAAGGTAAATCAAGATGGCGGCGGTTTCGCTTCTTTTGCTTCGAGAAACTCACTCGATCCCCGTTTTTCTTGAGTTTTCAGAGTACAAGTTGAGGCGAGTTGGTTGTATTGCGTATTCCAGCAGGGGGGGAATTGAATGTAAACACTGACCGCCATCTGCGCTCTGTCGGACCCTCTGGAGCCCTGCCCACAAACTTTTCTAAGGCGTTCCACATGGCCGATTAAATGGATGGTTTAAACAGTTTGTGTGCAAACAACGGCTTGTTGTGTAGGATCTGGACGGGTAGCCCTATTGGGATCCTTATTATGCCATGATTCTCTGGGGTGTAACCAATGGCTTCAGTCTACACATCACAACATGACACTTTGTTCTCTGGGGTGTACACGTCGGTAAAAATGCAATGCTCAAATCAGACAGTCGAGCGTGTCGTCAGTATCTGACTTGACTGTGTTCTCGGGGGTGTAACATCGGTAAATAACTAGACTTCAGTCCACGTATAACATCACGACACTGTGCTCTCTGCCAGGAATGTCTGTTTGCCCGTCTCTATAATCTCACACGGACACAGGAACATGGGACAGTGACCACGTACCAGGTATGTCGCTACACCTACATGCATACAAATTACATTACTGGATCAATAAGTCAATAATAAGTGTTATTTAGTCGGTATTTAGCTTAATGAATAAGTCAGTCCGTATGAAAAAGGTCAACATTAAGTAGGATAAATCAATCAATATCAAGCCGGCTACACTAAAGTCAATAATGTACGTCTGGCAATGTACATGACCCCTCAGCACAGTGTTTGTTTACATTGATGTAGGATGCAGAGAGAGGGAAAGTGAGCAAGAAGGTTGTATGTACCACGTCCTATTGTAATGCTTGGTGTAAACTGTCATTTGTATGGTGACTTAATAGCAACTTATTCTGCATTAGTCAAGCTTTCGAAGCTTCATTTAAATAAAATATATATATATATATATATATTTTTTTTGGGGGGGGGGGGGGGGGCATGCAGCTTGTCGACATGTCTTGCTTGTTGACAGCATTGTCTGTTTCGTTCGGGAAAATTGTTTTAAAGAAGGTGTGCTGCGTGACATTTGTAGGATCCAGAGTGTAGAAGTTAGTTGTAGCCAGGTATATGGCCTACACTACTGTGTGGACACAATGTTGGTTTATCAAACAAATCGGACAGCTGGTGAAGCCGCAACCAGCGTGTGGGTGCATGCATACTGTGTACAAGTTAAGCCGATATAGCCTGAATTGACACAAGACTACCGTTACTATATCTCAAATACTAACTGCATCAAATGATACTAACATACTGACCAAGTCAACTAACCTCAATATGTAAAACCAATATCAATTCCTCCCAAAACTGGCAAAATATAACTGCTTCCAAAGAGTGACTAACTGGTTAACACTAATCACACCTTTACAAGTTAGTTAGTTATTTAGGGCTTAACGCCGCGCAAGCAACAAAGACTATGTCGCGGCTACACACCTTTACAAACTTAGACTACTTTCTCTGTACAAACATTCAGCTACTATTTATTCATTCTCACCCATTCATTCATAAATACATGTATAAACCATCAAACATATATCAAACTCACCAGTGACTCAGTACAAAGACAGGTATCCCATATGCACAACAACAACAACAACAACAACAACAACAACAACAACGACAACAAAAAGCAACAATCAAACACCAAATTCTGCTTGACAAGAAGACCCGAAGCAAGTCTCTTCACTAATCTCTACACAACTCAGAACTCCTTGATGAACTGTACTCACACTGCGCAAAACAGCTGGAATGGTAAAACACAATGGTACATGTACAATACTCCCGACCAGAATCTGTACTCCGACCATACTAACTAAATACTAACAATTGTAAGGTAACATGAATGTAAATCACATAATTTATTCGCGTACAATGTAGACCGATCCGCACTGAACTGTAAATCACACGTTGTGTGTACTCCCTACCACACTTGCAATATACAGCACAGGTACAATACTATAGGCTCTCTATACTGTAAACACAGCACAAGTACAAGACTATAGTCTCTCTACCGTAGACACAGCACATGCAAGTACAAAGACTAGATTCTCTACTGCAAACACAGCACATGCAAGTACAAGATTAGACTCTCTACTGCAAACACAGCACATGCAAGTACAAGATTAGACTCTCTACTGTAAACACAGCACATGCAAGCACAAGATTAGACTCTCTACTACAACAACAGCACATGCAAGTACAAGATTAGACTCTCTACTGCAAACACAGCACATGCAAGTACAAGACTAGACTCTCTACTGTAAACACAGCACATGCAAGTACAAGACTAGACTCTCTACTGCAAACACAGCACATGCAAGTACATGACTAGACTCTCTACTGTAGACACAGCACAGGTACAAGACTGTAGACTCAGTATACTGTAAACACAACATATGCAAGTACAAGACTAGACTCATTACTGTAAACACAGCACATGCAAGTACAAGACTAGACTCTCTACTGTAGACACAGCACAGGTACAAGACTGTAGACTCATTACTGTAAACACAGCATATGCAAGTACAAGACTAGACTCATTACTGTAAACACAGCACATGCAAGTACAAGACTAGCTCGACTCTCTGCTGTAGTCACAGCACAGGTACAAGACTGTAGACTCATTACTGTAAACACAGCACATGCAAGTACAAGACTAGACTCATTACTGTAAACACAGCACAGGTACAAGACTGTAGACTCATTACTGTAAACACAGCATATGCAAGTACAAGACTAGACTCTCTACTGTAGACACATCACAGGTACAAGACTGTAGACTCATTACTGTAAACACAGCATATGCAAGTACAAGACTAGACTCTCTACTGTAGACACAGCACAGGTACAAGACTGTAGACTCATTACTGTAAACACAGCACATGCAAGTACAAGACTAGACTCATTACTGTAAACACAGCACATGCAAGTACAAGACTAGACTCTCTACTGTAGTCACAGCACAGGTACAAGACTGTAGACTCATTACTGTAAACACAGCATATGCAAGTACAAGACTAGACTCTCTACTGTAGTCACAGCACAGGTAGAAGACTGTAGACTCATTACTGTAAACACAGCATATGCAAGTGCAAGACTAGACTCTCTACTGTAGTCACAGCACAGGTACAAGACTGTAGACTCATTACTGTAAACACAGCACATGCAAGTACAAGACTAGACTCATTACTGTAAACACAGCACAGGTACAAGACTGTAGACTCATTACTGTAAACACAGCACATGCAAGTACAAGACTAGCTCTACTCTCTACTGTAGTCACAGCACAGGTACAAGACTGTAGACTCATTACTGTAAACACAGCATATGCAAGTACAAGACTAGAATCTCTACTGTAGACACAGCACATGCAAGTACAAGACTAGACTCATTACTGTAAACACAGCACATGCAAGTACAAGACTAGACTCATTACTGTAAACACACCATATGCAAGTACAAGACTAGACTCTACTGTAGTCACAGCACAGGTACAAGACTGTAGACTCATTACTGTAAACACAGCATATGCAACTACTAAATTAGACTCTCTACTGTAGACACAGCACATGCAAGTACAAAGACTAGACTCTCTACTGTAGACACAGCACAGGTACAAGACTGTAGACTCATTACTGTAAACACAGCATATGCAAGTACAAGACTAGACTCTCTACTACAAACACAGCACATGCAAGTACAAGATTAGACTCTCTACTGTAAACACAGCACATGCAAGCACAAGATTAGACTCTCTACTACAACAACAGCACATGCAAGTACAAGATTAGACTCTCTACTGTAAACACAGCACATGCAAGTACAAGACTAGACTCTCTACTGTAAACACAGCACATGCAAGTACAAGACTAGACTCTCTACTACAAACACAGCACATGCAAGTACAAGATTAGACTCTCTACTGCAAACACAGCACATGCAAGCACAAGATTAGACTCTCTACTACAACAACAGCACATGCAAGTACAAGATTAGACTCTCTACTGCAAACACAGCACATGCAAGTACAAGACTAGACTCTCTACTGTAAACACAGCACATGCAAGTACAAGACTAGACTCTCTACTGCAAACACAGCACATGCAAGTACAAGACTAGACTCTCTACTGTAGACACAGCACAGGTACAAGACTGTAGACTCAGTATACTGTAAACACAACATATGCAAGTACAAGACTAGACTCATTACTGTAAACACAGCACATGCAAGTACAAGACTAGACTCTCTACTGTAGACACAGCACAGGTACAAGACTGTAGACTCATTACTGTAAACACAGCATATGCAAGTACAAGACTAGACTCATTACTGTAAACACAGCACATGCAAGTACAAGACTAGCTCGACTCTCTGCTGTAGTCACAGCACAGGTACAAGACTGTAGACTCATTACTGTAAACACAGCACATGCAAGTACAAGACTAGACTCATTACTGTAAACACAGCACAGGTACAAGACTGTAGACTCATTACTGTAAACACAGCATATGCAAGTACAAGACTAGACTCTCTACTGTAGACACATCACAGGTACAAGACTGTAGACTCATTACTGTAAACACAGCATATGCAAGTACAAGACTAGACTCTCTACTGTAGACACAGCACAGGTACAAGACTGTAGACTCATTACTGTAAACACAGCACATGCAAGTACAAGACTAGACTCATTACTGTAAACACAGCACATGCAAGTACAAGACTAGACTCTCTACTGTAGTCACAGCACAGGTACAAGACTGTAGACTCATTACTGTAAACACAGCATATGCAAGTACAAGACTAGACTCTCTACTGTAGTCACAGCACAGGTAGAAGACTGTAGACTCATTACTGTAAACACAGCATATGCAAGTGCAAGACTAGACTCTCTACTGTAGTCACAGCACAGGTACAAGACTGTAGACTCATTACTGTAAACACAGCACATGCAAGTACAAGACTAGACTCATTACTGTAAACACAGCACAGGTACAAGACTGTAGACTCATTACTGTAAACACAGCACATGCAAGTACAAGACTAGCTCTACTCTCTACTGTAGTCACAGCACAGGTACAAGACTGTAGACTCATTACTGTAAACACAGCATATGCAAGTACAAGACTAGAATCTCTACTGTAGACACAGCACATGCAAGTACAAGACTAGACTCATTACTGTAAACACAGCAAATGCAAGTACAAGACTAGACTCATTACTGTAAACACAGCATATGCAAGTACAAGACTAGACTCTACTGTAGTCACAGCACAGGTACAAGACTGTGGACTCATTACTGTAAACACAGCATATGCAAGTACAAGACTAGACTCTCTACTGTAGACACAGCACATGCAAGTACAAGACTAGACTTTCTACTGTAGACACAGCACAGGTACAAGACTGTAGACTCATTACTGTAAACACAGCATATGCAAGTACAAGACTAGACTCTCTACTGTAGACACAGCATATGCAAGTACAAGACTAGACTTTCTACTGTAGACATAGCACAGGTACAAGTCTAGACTCTCACTTGTTCACCTCACTAGTAGTCAGTGTATGAGTTAGGTCAGTTTTACTTGTCCATTCAAGGAGGCAACATCTCTGTACTTGCTGTTGCAGTTTCTGTGTATTTTTCACCGTTGTCACCCTGATGAGGTATGTACTGGTACTTGTATTTGTGTATTGCAATTGAAATAATATTGTGATAGTAAAGTTTATCTTTAGTAATTAAGCCAGCTCTTTTATTCATGTCACTGGTAGTGTTCACACATATTCTGAATTATTACACTCCAGGGGTATTTATTGTAAGTCTTTTTGGATGAAAGCCTGTAAATTGTAAATGAAGTGCATGAGTATTGCGGTCCTACTAATTACCGAAAACAACCGAAAACGACCGAAAACAACCGAAAACAACTCTTAATACGGGTAGAACGCGGTTAAAACATAGAAATAACAACACACAAACATAATAACAACACACAAACAGGATTTAAGGTGAAAAAGAGACCTTAAAAAAGCTAAAAAGAAAAAATGTGACATTGCAGAAAATAACCAGTCCGGACCAGACGGAGTCGCTTCCCTTGGGAGACACGTTCATTTCGTCGTGTTCTCTTGGAGTGAATAAGTACTTTTTTCCTTTTAACTAGTTTAAGGCCTCTTTTTTCACCTTTAATCATGGTTATGTGTTGTTATGTCTATGTTTTAACTGCGTTTTACCCGTATTAAGAGTTGTTTTCGGTTGTTTTCGGTAATTAGTAGGACCCTGAGTATTGTGATCAGGGCTCCCTAAAACTGAGCTACAGACCTAAAGGGTCCACTGACCCCCAGTTCTAAATTTTACTGAGGGGGTCTTTGTACCTCCACTTTCAATTTTTAAAGGGTCAGAATCATTTCTCAAGTTTTTTAGTGTATCAGTGGATTTATAAATTCAGTAACTTACTGCTGAACACATATGGGCCCGGTGTGTGTGTGTGTGTGTGTGTGCAAAACTGAATTTTATCAACTTCAAATCATTTTAATGAATTTTATCAACTTCAACTTCAACTTATAATTAAATGAAGTGGGCAAAATTCAGTTTTGTACACAAGTTTTGCTGCTCTGTGCCGACTCTGATGCGACGTGTGAATCGTAATTATGCGACGCCGAGCGGGCGAGGCCGGGCTCGAGCCCCTCCACAACTTTTCCACTGACGAAAAAGTCCATAGTCTTTTGAACTTTTTTTTTTTTTTTTTTTCGGTGGCATGATTCGTCACAGAGAAAGCGAATCCGATCGGTAACAAGAGCAGTGACTCTAAAATCTTTCGTTCATGGATTCGATATCGCACGTACGCCGGATGTTTCAGTGCGCAGAGGGAAAAGATGGGGCACGTTCGCTACGCGCGAGTGGCTGTAGAAGCCGCCGATCTGCAGCAGTAGACAGTTTAACGCCTGCGAGCGTTAAACAGAACCAAAAACAGAACTGAACTGAACGCGGACAAGGCAAGGGAGAACACTCATTTGATCACAACAAGCCTATAGGCGTACGCACGGTAGTGCAGAGGTAGTGCGTCAAGCTAAGCACACATCGCGTTCATAATGCTTCAACGTACCCCCTCAAATTTTTTTAGGACCTAAATTTTTACTTTAGTGCGTAAATTACGCACAGACGCACAGTTTAGGGAGCCCTGAGTGATGTTGCTGTATGATGTTATTCTGTATTTTAACGATACTGTAAACTACTTGTTTGCAGGGTGAGCAGTTCGATCAGTTTGATTTGCATTGGATTGGACTGGATCAGTGATTCGCCATCTGATGATTCACTGCACGAGTTGTTTGTTTGACTGAGAGGCTACTGATTAAATATTGGAACTGTCTCAAACTGTGTCGGTGGTCTTTGCAGAGCGACACGACGCTCGGGCCGGAACCCCCGTTGCTAGCGTGTAGGACACTTGTATCCGCATAACACCCACCAACGCTACAACGATTTGTACTCACTGTTAGCATGACTTTCTTTCATTACTGATATCATAGTAATCAGACGCAGCTACACTGAGATAGTGTTGTGTACAGTCAGTTTAGAAACTGTAAAATAATAATAATAATACATGCAATAACAGCAGGGGCGCCGGAACCGGGGGGGGGGGGGGCAGGGAGGGCAGCTGCCCCCCTGTACCCAAGCAGGGGGGGGGGGGGGCAAGAGTGTCTTTTTGCCCCCCCTGGAAAATCAGGTGACTATGGCAAGAGGGGGGGGGGGGCAAAGCCATGGTCTTGCCCCCCCCCCCTCCCTTTTCCCTACCTCTCCCCTACCCCTCTTCCTGCTCTCTCCCTCATCCCACCCAACAGAGAACTGTTTTTGCAGACCGAAGGCTGTCCGCTCCTCTGATTGGCCTTCCCCCCCCCCCCCCCCCCCCGCTTTTCACTTTTTTCGGGCAATGTCCTTCTTTTCAGTGGCTCCCTGGTTCGTAAAGGTTTTTCTTGTCTGCGCAGCATCTGATCGCCCCCCACCCCCCCCCCCCCCCGCCCCCGCTGTTCACTTTCTTCGGGCAACGTTCCCCCCTCCGAGATTCTGCCCCCCCCCCTCCCCCCAACATCTTCCGGCGCCCCTGAACAGTAACGGCTACAGATGTAATTTTCCAGTTTCACCCCCCCCCCCCCCCCCAGGTTCTGTCGCCCTTGAATACTACTCTTACTATTGATGATGTAAAACATATGACTGATTACAAACGTTTTCCTTTGCGGTCACTCAGTTTCTACACTAATGAACTTTCACCATTCCTCCACTCAGAATGTCCACAGTTCTCTGCTGAAAATACCAAATGGAAAAGTACAAAAGTAACCCTGAAGGAAAACGCCAACAGTTCGGGGACAGTCAGTGTAGTTTGTGTGGACAGGTCGGCCATGATGCAGAAAACTGTCCTACATGTGGTTTGTGTCGACAGTTCGGACATACTGAAGAAAACTGTACTGAATGTGATTTGTGCGAACAGTTCGGCCATGATACAGAGAACTGTCCCAATGCTTGTGGTCGTTGTACACAGGTCGGACATACTGAAGAAAACTGTCCCGAATGTGATTTGTGTGGACAGTTCGGACATACTGAAGAAAATTGTACCGAATGTGATTTGTGCGAACAGTTCGGCCATGATACAGAAAACTGTCCCAATTCTTGTCGTCGCTGTAGAAAGGTCGGACATACTGTAGAAAACTGTCTCGATTGTCGTCAGTGTGGACAGTTCAGTCATACTGCATCAGACTGTTCCTATGTTCTGTGTCATCGCTGTGAATGGTGTGGCCATAGTGCACCAGACTGTCCCAGTTTCCCGTGTCATCGATGTGGACAGGACGGCCATGTTGCTTCATGGTGTCCCTACAATATCTCCAACATCCCACCCTCGGCATCAGTGCAGAACCAAAGCCAGCAACAAGCATCCTCCCACACTCCCTACACTGGCACACAGCAACAAGCATCTTCCCACACTCCCCGCACTGGAACACAGCAACAAGCATCTTCCCACACTCCCCACACTGGAACACAGCAACAAGCATCCTCCCACACTCCCCACACTGGAACACAGCAACAAGCGTCCTCCCACACTCCCCACACTGGAACACAGCAACAAGCATCCTCCCACGCTCCCCACACTGAAACACAGCAACAACCATCCTCCCACACTCCCCACACTGGAACACAGCAACAAGCGTCCTCCCACACTCCCGGCCCCACTGGAACACAGCAACAAGCATCCTCCCACACTCCTTCCACTGGAACACAGCAACAACCATCCTCCCACACTCCCGACACTGGAACACAGCAACAAGCATCCTCCCACACTCCTTCCACTGGAACACAGCAACAACCATCCTCCCACACTCCCCACTCTGGAACACAGCAACAAGCATCCTCCCACACTCCCGACACTGGAACACAGCAACAACCATCCTCCCACACTCCCCACACTGGCAGGCAAGCCGTGGCCGTGTCTACCAGCTGCCCGCTGTCCAATCATCAACCTACGTCACACCAACCTTCCCCTTCACAAGGAGTTCAAGGTCAACACCAGACAACAGTTCAGCAAGGCCAGCAGCCAACACGTCAGGTTTGTGTACAGTAACATCAGCTTATCCTTTACGATGATGATGATGATGATGGTGATGATGATGATGACGATGATGATTGTTATACTCTATTCTTGTAAGAACGAACGGTAACACACTGTGCCGCGTATGGAGAAAGAAAGATGGTTACTGACCCGTGAGGCTATGCTCCAACCACCTGGCTGTACATGCACACACAAAAATCTGTCTCCGTAGTAGCACTGTCTGTATTTGGTTTCTGTTCCAATAATCCGTCGGTGAGGATTTCGGAAATTTTGTCTGATATAGTCGAATGGCGGAGAAAACCCATGGATTTAACGAATGATTCAAACACTCCACACAGTCTTGTGGAACAGTGTAGCAAAACAAAACAGTGAACGATGATTTGTGTAAACATTTCGTCACTGACAATGTCGGCGTCCATATTTCGGCCATGAGATCAGCATAGGTGATTTCTGTCCGAGCTCTGCGTTTTAAGAAAGTTCACATCTAACTCAAGTTACCAGCTTGTATGTAAGAGGGAAAGTCTGTATGATTTGTCATGCTCACAGATCGTTCCGAGCTGTTTCGTTGTGTTTAGTATGATACCACTTAGACACCTGCACAGTGACACCGTCTCAAATGCTGAATACTGAGAGATCAGAAACGTATTTATCGACGTGACTAACACGCTGAGCGAGAGCGATGTATCATTAGCCTAGTGGTAGATATGAATGCTTGACCGCTCCCCCAAAGTGTAGCCAACAGTGCATCTATTAATCATCAAGACCAGAGTAGTTAGATCGTGCAGGCGCACCCACACGGGACGGGTTGGTGGATGTTTGGGGGTTTAACGTCCTTTTCCACCACATACGGGTGATATCAAAGACGGGGCAACGAGAAAAAAGCCAGCACAAATATCTGGGCCCAGCCGGGATACGGACTCACGACCCGAGCATTAGAAGTCCAACGCTCTACCATTCGGTCAGCCCGGCTCCCCCCCCCCTCCCCCACTCCACCCCCACCCCCACACGGGACTTTTTTTTTCCAAAACATACGTTGGTTGGCTTGTAAACATTGAAAGAGTCCGCTTAAATTAAAGGCAAACTAGTGTGAGAGATGAACTGATGAACTAGTAAAATGTCCGAAAACGGTGATACACATTAATTTTGAAATGATGAGAATTACCTGTTCAGACTTCCTTACTAAACTTTTGTGATGTTCGTGTGATTTAGAATCTTATAAGTGTACGGGAAAATTACAGATAATAAACTGCTTTAATCTTCTGTGAATCTGCAGCGAAATCATTCGAACTGAGAAGATTTCTGTGGAAGACAATCAAAGCAACTGAACTAGTCGCGTACAGAATCTGCTGTCGTCAGTAACCAATGGTTGTAAAGGTACTACATACCATTATCTATTTCTCTTTTTGTAGACACAGGATCCGATGTCATGGCGGCAGTGTGTGAGACAGTGGTATCCAGACCTGTTACAGCGGACACACTTCCTGCCGCACGTCTACATGCACCGCGTGCAGCACGAGACACAGGTGGTAGCTGGGCTGGACGTCAACGTCCCACAGTCAGCACAAGATCAACGTCCCGCGGGCGCCAGTAACGTGTTGTCCACGAGCGATGTACGGGATGACAAGGCGCAGCAGCACGTCTCGTTTTGTCTGAGAGAGATGGCTGAGGCCAACAATGACGTCATGTTTGTCTTGTCTCAGCTCCGGTTTGGAGATTACCTCAATCAGCCGTGTTACGCCGCGGCGGCCAGTCAGTTTCCACGACCAGCCGATTTGAGAAATCAAAACCTTCAGGGGGACTTTGATGTTCTCATATTGCACAGAAACTTGGGGTTGATTGCGGGAGAAATCAAATCCGTGGGGATCAGAGCCGAAGAACAAAGGCTGACGGATCAACAGCTGGAGGACGACGTGCTGAACACGTTGAGAAAGATGCTGAAGATGCCTAAGAAACCAGCAACTGGACGACGGCAACCGCCCAAGGGGCAGCTGAAAAAGTCGGAGGACGTTCTCAGTTACATAGTGAGTGATCTTCAGCCTGCTCCCAGAATTCAAACGACGTTGATTCTGCCCTATATCACAAGCACCGTTCTTCAGGCAGCACTGGGAAAGGACAATAACGTCAGAGAGGTGATGCTAATGTCATTTTCATTTTGTAAGTGGAACAGACCATACTTCGTTTGGATTGAACATTTTCAGTTCTTGTTTTGGGACGCCTGTGTCAGAAATGATACTAATTTTTGATATTGCGTCTGTTAATAGGGTGTTTATTTCCTGTTGTCCAGAAGCACTATTCGGTCACATCACAGGCCGTGTACAGATATCTGGATATCCCACTAACTGTCTGTCTCCATTACAGGCCCTCCGTACAGAGCTTGGTTTGCCTCAGACAGCGGACCCTGCCCACTACTGTCTCTGTTCGGACCAGATGTCTGATCGTCACACGCCACACCACGTCACTGCTGACATCATACAAAATATCACCAGTTGGTGGACACAGTGTGTAGCAGGGGCCGGGCCGGACCCCGCCATGACGGATGACGTGTATGAGGACCTTGTGGCCAGGTATGGTACAACTCGAAATGATTGATTGATTAATGCCGATGTTATTTTAGCCCAACTAGATACTGCTGTACACCAATGAAGGTTTCAGGTAGAGAAACAGGTACCACAAGTGCTTGTCCAGGGAAAAAGCCGTCACTGTTTTTGCCCTCGAAGTACATCTTTCGCTTGGTTTTAACAACGGTAACCATTATGTGTTCACATTGTGTCCGGTGTTGACTCGGAACCCCGTACATTTATTGACAGATTTGCGGGTCCGGCGACTGTAGTGAGGATCTTCTGTAAGACCGAGCCCCGGTTACACGTGACAGACTTACGTTCTGCCGGACAGTTCGTCTCCCATGTCGCCGACAGGATGTCACAAGTTGCATTATATCCTGAACAGGTAAATATCTACTCTCTATTACCGCCTGTCAGCAAACTGGGACTCTCCATCCCTATCACGTGAGTTTTTTCTCTGTGCCATTACTGTCTACCCGTATTAGTGCACCATTGTCATTCTCTCTCACACACAAACAATGCATGGCGGTGCTTCTGTATCCAAGTCAGGTACACACACTTCTTCGGAAACACGGAAAACAGAAAGAAATAAAATAAACACCAAAGTCTTTTCGATGTATCCGCTGCTAGATCTGCTGATCGCCACTTTACATGTTCCCCACACTTTGTCGTCACCAGCTAGATCTGATCAACATGGCGCCTGACCTTGCCTATCTCGCCGGACCACCAGGGACTGGGAAAACTCTCACTACAGTAATTATGGCCCTGGAGTGGCTGCGGAAACACGAGACCGTGGACATCCTCAGCGGGTATATAGGGAGCCTTGCCGCCGCCCACCTGATCAAGCAGCAGCTGGAGGAGACGGCCCGGCTGATACTGGGAGAACAAGCGGCCAGTCGTGTCCACCTTCATGACAACCTGGACCAGGACGGAGCTGTGGACAGACTAGTGGCGACGCTGACGGCCAGACCAACATACGACGTCAGTCTTATCGCTGATGAGGCGGAAGGCTTCGGGTACGTTGTTTGTTTGTATTCATGTGTTAATTGACTGTTATCACGCACGCACGCACGCACGCACGCACGCACACACACACACACACACACACACACACACAGTGCTGCTATAGACAAGTTAATATTGACGTGAAACTTTTTGCTTCGGGAATGTAAAGTATTGCTTAAGAGCTGACGTTTACGACCAGACAACCGGTGGACGTTTTCATCTCTCCATGGACGTTAGAAGTCAAGTCATGTCTTCAGCCTCAGTCTGCTAGTTGTCTGTCCGCTGTCACTACACTGTGGGGTTTGTTGTTAGTGGATGCTATATTAATTTTGCTGAATACATTTTGATTTGGTTTGTTTTGTTCTGATATTTGCTTACAACTGTGCAGTTGTTGTTCGGTTGAGCCACCGGTAATATTTCCTTGTTCATCAGTTGTTCATATTTTATTTTGGGGTTTTGTTGTTTTGTCGTTGTTGTTACTGTCACTAGCGTGTTTGTCGTCGTCGTCGTTGTTGTCGTTCTTACTATCGTGGTCGTTGTATTGATAGTTGTCGAAATGGACTGGGAGATAACTCTCTCTCTCTCTCTCTCTCTCTCTCTCTCTCTCTCTCTCTCTCTCTCTCATGGCTGACGTCATCCACTAACCGTCTTCTCCATTCTCTGTAACAGTAAACAGTTGGATGCCCTGTACCGAGCGCTAGTCAACAACAAGAAGCACGTCAGGCTGTGGGCAGTAAGCCTACAGCCTGGTCACGCACCCGCATGTCTACAGAATCACGTTCACACGATGACAACTCCCTTGCGCTGCCCCCCCTGCGTTGTGCGGGAGGTGGCGGAGGCACGCTTCATTAAGACAGGACGTGTCCCCGACTACACAACACCAACGGCTCCCCTGCCAGCTGACGGACCGCCCGTCATCATTGTGAGCCACCAGGGACCCGGGCACGAGGAGACGTATATACTTCACTGTGAGGCGTGCGGCCGGGAGGTGGGGAGGATCCTGACACAGGTGTTGCACGTCGGTAAGTGTGTGTGTGTGTGTGTGTGTGTGTGTGTGTGTGTGAGAGAGAGAGAGAGAGAGAGAGAGAGAGAGAGAGAGAGAGAGAGAGAGAGAGAGAATATAATATACCTGTGATTTGTTTAAGGACAAGGCAACACTTCCGCTACGACAACAACCACAACAACGTCCTCCAGCAGCACCGCTACAACGACCTCACCCGGTAATCACAGTGCCATGTTTTCTTTCACCAGTTGAATGTGTAGAGAATAGACCAACAGGGGAGGCAAATTGTGTCGGGGGAGTTAATCTTGTAGATCTAGTTCAGTGAGAAATTGTTTATTTTTTGGAAAAAGGGGTGGGGGTTGGGGGGGGTGGATAGGGGAGGATACACATGATTTCCTTTAGGTTTGTTGTGGCTGTTTGTGATGGTGAAAGTGTCGGCGTTGTCGTTGTTGTTGCGTTGGTCGTCGTATGTGCTGTGTATGATTTAGATCTAACCAACGCACTGTTTAAAATTTTAGCACAGTTCCGAGTTTTTACTCCGACAGCAACAACAGCCACCATCCTTACCATCATCGTCGTCTCCACTACACACCCGCCCGTCGTCCAACCACCATCACCAACGACCACCACCACCACCATCACTGACGTTTGTCGTTGTACGTTTCAGGTCAAGGCGACAACCCCAGCAGCAGCAGCACCACGGCCTTACAGTACCGGGACGTCTTCGTACTGTCATCGTTCTATACCTTCCACGATGACGACACAGACGACGCGGGTCACGTGACCAGACGAGCTAGCGGTGTGGTGCGCGGCCTCCGTCAGGCTGGAGTGCCGGTGCGGGTGGTTGGGGTGGGTGATAATATGGGTGTGGGTGAGGTAAGTAGCATGACAGGTCCAGACAGTATTATACTAACAGGTTATGGTAGAGTGCAGGGACTGGAACGCAAGGTTGTCGTGTGGATGTCGAGAACACCGTATAGTGATGATGATTATTACTGGGGCCGACTCTGGGCAATGTCCCGTACTACATCACAACTTATCTGGGTAAAGTATCCTAATCCTCCATCCCCTGTCTTCACAGATGACGACACTGACGACTACTGACACCGACTCCGATGACGACACGCCGACTATCACCACCACCACACCACCGACACCGACAACGACCACTACAACAACGTCGACAACATAAAATTACACTTCTCCCCCCTTATCGCCCTTCCGGTCACTGTGTTTATATTCCTCTCGCTCGCACTACCCCCCGCCCCCTGTCTGCCTGTTTGTCGCTCTCTTATTTTCTTTGGCTTCATCTGTCTCTCTCACTCTGTCTATCTTCTTCTCAGTCAGTTATCCCTCCTGTCTGTCTTTCTACATCGGTCTATTTGTCTCTGTCTTCTTCTTCTTCTTGTTTTGCTTCCTTCGTCTCTCTTGCGCTGTCTCCACCCCCTCCCCCCAACCCAACACACACACACACACTTCCCCTCTTTTTGTTTCTCGCTTCACTTGCCCGCTCTCCTGTTTATGTCTGTCTGTCATTTACCTTGTCTGTCTCACTCTATCGGTTTTTTTTCTTTTTTCTGTAACCCACGTGTGTGTGTGTTTGTTGGGGATGGGGGGGGGGGGGGTATCGGGCTGTCGCCACGGTGGTTGTTGTCGTGTGGGGGTTGTCAGTGTATCCTTCACCCAGTGTTGCTGATATTGCCGCGCCTCCCACGACCCCAGCAGTCCACACGACACCAGTCTCTCCAGTCCCACACATCAGACAGGCCTGTGTCACGTGAGGACAATATTGTGTAGTTACCTGAAGGCCGTTATCTGACAAGTCGTGTTGTGTTTAGTTGTAGCTATAGTGTTTCCTGCCTTCACACTTGTACAGTGCTTGCTACATTGTGAATATGCATCTAGCGGTGTTTATGGATCACGTGACTGGAGCAGTACCAGGCCAGCTGTATGATGAAGATGGGATGTATTAAATTGTTTCTGATCCATCACTGTTGTTTTCCTAATGTATTGTGTATAACTGGCCGTATAAATATTGGTTTTATTTGTCTAATTAATGTTTGTTGTTTTCTTAATGTATTGTGTAATCTGGCTGTATTAACATTGTTTTTATTTGTTTGAGTCGTAACTATTGTTGTCTTTGTGTATTGTCTAATCTGCTTGTATAAATATTGCTTTTATTTGTCTCTCTTTCTCTGGCCTCCCTCCTGTCTGTCTGTGTATATCGCATAGTCTGTATTTGTATGTCTGTCTGTCGGTTTCTTTGTTCTTGTTTTCTTTGTCCCTCTCTCACTCCATCTGTTACTCCCCCCCCCCCCCCCCCCCTGTCTGTCTGTCTCTTCTCTCTCTCTGTTCCCCATCCTCTCTGTTTCTCTGTGTGTTTCTCTAACGGTCTGTCTGTCTGTCTTTTCATTATCTTTATTTTTTCTGTCTGTCTTACACCCCTCCCTCCCCCCCCCCCCCGCCCTCCCTCCCTCTCTCTCTCTCTTATACTTAGTGCTGATAGAAACGTGTGCATGAAGTGCCCATTCTGTGACCAGGAGGAAACGGAGGTACATTACCTCCTTGTCTGTCCACAATAGGATATATTGCGTGAACAATACATACCTGGCAAATTTAGTCGAAGGCCATCCAAGTTCCGTTTTGCCATTCTGATGGCAGTTAGTAGGCCAAAACTAACCCGACAGCTAGCTTCTTTTGTTTATGAAGCATTGGAAATGCGTAGAGCCGGAATATTAGCCTAGTGTTACACATATATACAGTGGTTTAGGTCAACCACTGTATGTTCTGGTTATCACAAAACAATACAAGTTCATATAATTTCTATGTAAGTATGACTGTGTTGAGCTAGCTCTGTGTAAACAATGGCATGTGCCAAATGTTCAGTATTGTAGTGTTCATGTAAAGTATGGTCTGTGTTATTGTGTGTGAATGTCATGTACACGTATAGTGCATACTGTCTACTGTATAGAGATCTTTGTAATATATGATATTGTATTCCTGTGTTGCCTACCTCCCCCCCCCCCCTTTCAGTCATGGGCCAAAAGCCTAACTGGAATA
>JACVVK020000457.1:500000-517188 GCA_018292915.2 Batillaria attramentaria | reverse complement strand
GTAGTAATAGTATACTTCAGTTGCTAATACCAAGGAAAACACTCTATTTTCCTGTCAAACGATAATAATACTGCGCATGACATCCTAGAAATGCATCAGAATTCACACACAAAAAATCACAAAAAAGCAACAGCCAAGGACGCGTGTGTATGGTAAATTCAAACAAATTCCAATGTTCAGTCTTCTTGCAATGCTAGCAGCAATCCCTTACCCTTTCACTCCTCTATCGTCTGCTAGCTCCTGTGTTAGCCGCGCATGAATACAAATAGTTCTCATGCCAGACTCATTTCAATTTTATCACCGTTTTCACTATAACCTGGCATGCAACTTATTTACCACGCCAACAAACAGCCCAAGACAGCCATTTCTTTTACTCTGCACACACGGTGGGTGGGTGGGGGTTTGGGGGTTTAACGTCCTTTTCCACCACATACGGGTGATATCAAAGACCGGGCAACGATGAAGCCAGCACAAATATTTGGCCCCAACCGGGATACGAACTCTACTCTGCACACAGATTTAAAGGGGGGGGGGAGAGACTCTCTTCTATATTAAGAGGAAAGAAGAAAAAAAACTGGCGAAAGTAACAGCTTCTCCTGCTGACGCTTGCAATCAATAACCACATATTGCTGTACAGCATTAAGCCCGGCCGAGACTGGACGTACCTGCATTTCAAAATGTTTGTAGTTTATGCCGACAACACCAACCTATCGTGCACCAGAATTTAGCCGCTGAACTTGAACGAAAAACAGCTGCAAGTTATTGATGTTCAGGCTTAAGAACATTCCTGTTTTGATTCGTTGAGGTATAACTTGGATCTTTGCTGGCTTCAGCTCCTAAGCGTTCATGGGTTTTCGTCTTTCCGCCATTTTCAGACACCCGTACTATATTCTACAGCTTGTAAAACACACTAGCCGCGAAATAGTCTCTGTTGCTTGCGCGGCGTAAAGCCCCAAATACCTAACTAACTGTAAAACACACAAACACATCTTCAATGCTTTCATGTCGGACATAATATAAAATAAATGAAAATACTTTCAAAATAGGCAGAAGAAAAATTGAAATATTTGTGCATGACAGTTTTACTATCTGAATCGCATGGGACTTTCCACTGATAAAATCGAGTTTGGGGCGAATGATGAACAAACACTGCAAAGATTTTTTTTTTTTTTTTTTTTTAACTGTCGCATGCATGAACACCTGCATGGAATGAAAATGATTCAAACACAACAAGTTGTCAGTAGAACCGTCAAAAAGAGGAAGTAACTACTGACGTGATACCTGATTGCTCCTAGTTGTCCCCCTTCAGTCGACATAAAGTTGTTGAGTTTCAGAATTTCATCAGCTAGTGCGAATTGACCTTCAGTCAAGATCATTCAAAAAAGTCTGTCTGGAAATATAATTATTATCACCGCCTATCATCAAGCCAAATTTGGTGCTTCTGGTACTTTTAGTTCAGTAGAAAACGCCAAAGCTAATGTTGTCAAAAACAGGGAGACAGATAATGTCACTACAAGTTTATACACAAATCAGCCGGCAACACTACTACCTTTTTTTGCCATCCATTGCCACACCAGTCATCCAGCCGTATCAGTTTTTGGTCACACAACGGTGAACACAGGCTTCCTGCCACCCCGCCACTTCTGTACAGCTGACACTGTAACCAGTAGAATTAAAACAACAAAAATAATGAATAACTACAGCGTAAGAAGACAAATAACATAACTCATTATCATTGTCATCATCATCATCCTCAGTGGACAAATACTACTACTACTACTACAACTATAATACTTAATAATAATAATAATAATAATATGTATGCGCTATACAAATATTCATTCTTCTTATCATTCTTATTCTTATTATTCTTATTATTGTTTGTGTCCTGAGGAAGGCGACAGCCGAAACGTTGACCTGTGCCGTCCTTTGTGAAAGTTAAGTGGTTTCTGTCCCTTTTATGTCGCTTTTATTTGCTTATTATTAGTGTTATTATTATAATTATTAATTATTATTATTATTATCAAGAAAGGATACATTAACGGTCATACCAGAGCATCAATTTCTTGCTGGGCTGTCTCGGCATTGCAGATCCACTGTTCCACTTTCCTCGGTACTTTTTGAAGCATGTGAATAATGTAATGGCCAGATGCAATAGTTCGGTGCTGAGGCGATAGGGTACGGGAGGAGTTCACGGCCGCTTTGAGTGTTGTCGCTTTAACAAAGATAAGATAAACATGACAAAAAAAGGAAATTTTTTTTCAACGGTAGAAATAGTAGCACACGTGCTAGTTTATAATTTGCCGTTGCAAAACTACAAAACGCAAAATAAGAGACCCCCCCCCCCACTCACACACCCCCCACTCACCCCCCCCCCCCCCAAAAAAAAAAAAAAAAAAAAACCTATTAGATTACAACTAAGATAATATTAAGTCAGCATGATAATGGCAAAATTACATGTCACGCTCGACTACCCAAATAAAACCTATAACTGCTAGCAAGTAAAATCCAGATACATACGATAGAATACTGAGGTGTGTGGTAACATTCAGGATACATACGACAGAACACTCAGGTATGTGGAGACATGGATCTTTTAACTACCTTAACAAAACCTATAAATGCCAGCAAGTAACATCCAGGATACATACGACAGAACACTCAGGTATGTGGAGACATATGGATCTTTTAATATGCCTTGTGCAATATACGTATATTCCAACTTCCTTTACTATTTGTGTTATATTATCAGGAAAGAGGTCAGTAATACACACACACACATGACCTGCCCACAATGCAGTGCATACGGGCAAAATAAAGATATGTACAATGCACTGTCCTCATTATATTGTTACTTTCATCTGTCACAATTCTCCTGTCCGGGGCCAGATATTTGTGTTGGCCCCTTTCTCGCTGCTCCGTCTTTGATATCACCTATACATCGTGGAGAAGGACCCTAAACTCCTAAACACCTATCCACCCTGTCACCATTCAATTCAGTTCAGTTCAGTTCATTGACACAACTGTCGCGTAAATGAACAATTTGGATGGAGCGATAAAAAAAAAATGAAATCATAAACTTCCTAACACACACACACACCCTGTCGCAATTCAACTCAATTCAGTGACACTTAATTGTCGCATAAATGAGAAATTTATGTGCAGGCAGCGATTAAAAACAAATTTCATAAACACCCTAACACCCACCCAACCTGTCACAATTCAATTCAATTCAATGACACGTAATTGTCGTAAAAATGAAAAATTCGGATGCAGCCATTAAAAAAAATCGTAAACTCCCAAACACCCACCTACCCTGTCACAATTCGATTCAATTCAATGACACTTAATTGTCGTATAAATGGGAAATTTGGATGCAGCCGTTAAAAAAATAAAATCATAAACTCCCAAACACCCAGCCACCCTGTCACAATTCACAAATCAGTTCAGTTCATTAACACTTTATTGTCAAATAAATGGGAAATCTCGATGAAACGATTAAAAAAAATCGTAAACTCCCAAACACCCACCATCCATTCAACCCAATTCAATGAACTGTCGTATAAATGGGAAGTCTGGATGCAGCCATTAAAAAAAATAAACTCCCAAACACCCCACCACACACCCACCTGTCACATTATTCACAATCATAAATCAGTTCAGTTCATTAACACTTTATTGGCATAAAAATGGGAAATTTCAATGCAACGATTAAAAATAAAATCGTAAACTCCCAAACACCCACCCACCCTGTCACAATTCAACTCAATTCAATGAGAATTGTCGTATAAATGGGAAGTTTGGATGCAGCCATTAAAAAAATAAAATTATAAACTCCCAAACACCCACCCACCCTGTCACAATTCAGTTCAGAACACTTTAAAAAAACAGAACACTTAAAAAAATAAAATTATAAACTCCCAAACACCCACCCACCCTGTCACAATTCAGTTCAGAACACTTTATTGCCACATAAATGGGAAATTTCGATGCAGCGATTAAAAAAATAAAATAGTAAACTCCCAAACACCAACCCACCTTTTCACAATTCAGTTCAGTTCAATGACACTTAATTGTCGTATAAATGAGAAATTTGGATGCAGCCATGAAAAAATAAATCGTAAACTCCCAAACACCCAAACACCCTGTTACAATTCAGTTCAGTTCAATTACACTTAATTGTCGTATAAATGAGAAATTTGGATGCAGCCATTTAAAGAAAAGTAAAATCGTAAACTCCCAAACACTGACCCACTCTGTCACAATTCAGTTCAGTTCAATTACACATAATTGTCGTATAAATGAGAAATTTGGATACAGCCATTAAAAAATAATAATAAATCGTAAACTCCCAAACACCCATCCACTCTGCCACGATTCAGTTCAGTTCAATTACACTTAATTGTCGTATAAATGACAAATGTGGATGCAGCCGTTAAAAAAAAAAACCGTAAACTCCCAAACACCCACCCACCCTGTTACAATTCAGTTCAGTTCAATTACACTTAATTGTCGTATAAATGAGAAATAATAATAATAATAATAATTTATTTATATCGCGCTTAATCTACATGGAAGGTAGTTCTAAGCGCTTAGAGTACAGGTAAAGAGACAGATAGACGTGAAGGTTCAGGGCCAGGGCAACTGCATGTATGGTACTTAATAAGGAGATAGAGAAAGACGGAGGGAGGTTAGACGGAGCTTTGAGATGAAAACAGGTAGGTTTTTAGATTTGTTTTGAAGGTTTCGAGGGAGGTTGACTGGCGGAGCGAAAGAGGCAGGGAATTCCAGGCTTTTGGACCAGCGTAGGAGAAGGCTCGAGAGCCAACAGAAGAAAGTTTAGTGCGTGGGATTCTGAATATCAGGGTATCGGATGAAGACCGGAGGGAACGTGACGGAGTGTAGAGTTCTAACAAGTCAAACAGGTAGAATGGGGCGGAGTTATGGATGCACTTGTAGCAGAGGGTGCAGATCTTGTATTTAATTCTTTGAGAGAGTGGAAGCCAGTGCAGAGAGCAGAGTGCACGAGAGATGTGGTCGGACTTTTTCAAGCGAAGGACAAGGCGAGCAGCAATGTTCTGGATGCGCTGAAGCGGGAGAATGGATGAAGCAGGGAGACCAGCCAGCAGAGAGTTACAGTAGTCAAATGTGGATGCAGGAATTAAAAACAATCATAAACATGAGTACTTAAGTTAAGAGGCTGCCACCATATTTTACCACCGTGGCAAGTTCTCACCTCTGGAATGTACTTAACCAGAATGAAAAACTTAAAATATAAAAAGTATTACTGTAAAAGAAAATCAACGAATGTAAAAGATACTCTGAATGCCTACCGTTCAGCTGAACGCTATCGGTCTTAGAAGAATGGCTGACGGCATAGGAAAACTGCTTATCATCTGACTCGGCAGACTTGGGCGAATGACTGCTGGAACTTGCCGTTAACTTCGCAGTCGTCGCGCGGCGGGTAGAATTTGGATCCAGACTTCTAGAAGTTGAACGCTGATGGTCGGAGATTGCAGAACGTGCGTTTGTGGGTGGCACGCTGCTGGACGATGCTGGACAAAGATTTCCTGACTTTAATAATATCAGTGAAGAACCTGACTTCGTTTTCATCACCAATGTCACAAAGAGAGAAGCTGTGGTGAGGAGAAGCAGTATTTTGAAGCGGAAACTGGTAAATGTACCAAGTCTGCACATCCATTTAGTCGTCCGAAACATCTTGACCGTTTGTGGAACAACAATACACACAAATACAGACCAGCTCGATGACTTGTAGTGGAGTGCTCCTTCTAAATCATCATTTCGTAATTTTGTTCTTCAGATTTTGTTTTCTCTGGGGAGCTGGATACATGCTGGTAAAAGAGTTAACACTACACTTTGGTTCAGCTCGAGAAGCCCTGGAGAAATCTTTGAGAAAAAGGAAATGACCGCCAGGTCTATACCTGTTTATTGATATGTTCATGTGTCTAGCGTCTAAAGTCCATGACGTCAGCAACAATCAATGACTTAGTATTCCTACATTGCACAAAATGTACATTACTGACAGACTCCGACTGTGTGCAGCCTGTGATTGGTCGGTTGGTCGGTTTTGCAGTTGTTGTCAGCTGGCCTGCTTAACACGTGGCTTGTTATTTTGCAGGTAATAGTCACGTCCAAAAAATGCGATTTCATTTCAGTTTTTATTCAGTGGGGTACGCATCACTGTCCAGGGCCCGCACGTAAAAGTCGGGGTTAGGGAGTTTAGCCCCGGGTTAGAGTCTAACCTCGAACTGCTCTAGGGTTACATTTTCTGTCGTTTTTTGTTTTAAATCAGGAAGCGGGTCCATTGCAGCAAGGTGCCTATGCCGTTATAGAAGGATTTTTGTTTTTCTTTCTTCGCTTCCTTTTCTTTTTATTTAATTTTGTTTTGGGGTTTCTTTTGTCCTAGTCTGGGTTAGGCCCGTAGCCGTGGGTTGAATTAACTCGAGTTTTACATACAGGCCCAGAATTCAGCTTCAGTGTAGCATCGGCTGAATCAACAGCAGACAGATTTGTGGCACACAGGTGCTCCCTTGCTCCCATATAGGAAAATAAATTGAAAAGGCACGAAGCAGCTGTCAATAATACCGTCAATTGAAATGCCACGTGATTTTTTTTCTAAAAAAAGGCCGTATGACGTCAAAATACAGCGGTCCACATTTTACCTCTTTTCGTCCGCAGCATAAGGCCCTGCGGCTTTCGCAGTCAGTGTTATCCGCGCGCCGCACGTGGGCCTGGTGACGTGGGCTTTGTTTCGTTTTCCCTCAGAGGGCAAGATAGGATGCCAGTTACAAGCCGCGGAATTAAGAGCTTCAAAAGTGAGATTTTTTAAAAAAACTTGAATTGGCTGTCATTGGAATGTGTGTGTGTGTGTGTGTGTGTGTGTGTGTGTGTGTGTGTGTGTGTGTGTGTGTGTGTGTGTGCTTTGGCAATCACTACTATCCGCGCGCCGCACGTGGGCCCCGTGGCGTGGGCTTTATCTTGTTTTCCCTCAGAGGGCAAGATAGGAATCCAGTTACCAGCCGCGGAATTAAGAGCTTCAACAGTGACGATTTTTTTTTAATTGAATTGGCTGCCATTGGAGTGCGTGTGTGTGTGTGTGTGTGTGTGTGTGTGTGTGTGTGTGTGTGTGTGTGTGTGTGTGTGTTGTCAACCTTAAGTGAAACATTACCGATAGTTACATACACAGCAGAACTCTTTTGTGTGTATTACAGTCTCAAAAACTGTACAAAAGTTACATTAAAACATTTACATGTGTAAAAGCACAAATGTCGGAGAGAGAGAGAGAGAGATACACACACACACACACACACACACACACACACACACACACACACACACACACACACACACCACACACACAGCACGATAGCACGCTAAGAAAAATAAGCGAATTTTATTTAGATACATTTTGATTACACATTACACACAATGTTTTCTGAGAAATTCATCATTGCGCTGCTGTGAAATGACAGTGACGCTACAGCAACTAAAACAAGTTTTTCCACAGCATGGACGGATCACTATATTTTTTTTAAAATGAATGTTCCCAGCACATTTAAAGAATTTCAAAAATAATGATAAGTATATGAGCATGATTATGAAAAAAATATAGTCCATTTGCATAAACCCTGCTGGACGGACGGACATTTTCTGGAGACACATTAACAAGGGCACACAATCAAAATAATTTATTCCAATAGGAGATGTGACCCGTTTGCAAAAAGGACTTGCATTAGATACATTACGGCCCCCTGAGACAAAACTCATAAGTAGACAATCATCCCCCCCCCCCCTCCGCCCACCCCACCCCTCCACCCCCACCCCCACCCCCTCCCACCCGGGGAAAAAAGGTATGTGCATTGCTCACAATCATAAAATCCAACAGAAATGCAATTGCATACATGTGCATTGCTTACAGTTGCGCTTAGTCGTTTGGCTGGCCAAAAGGGCGACTACAAACTCAGGCCCCCTCCCCCTCCCCGCACCCCCCCCTCCTGCCCGCACCCTCTCTCTCTCTCTCATATTACTATGGGGCTTTTCGAAAGCAAAGATGCGACCTTGACCAGAACTGAACTGTAGTAGCAAGTCCTGCTGATGTCGGAAACCAGTCTTTCTCAGGTCTTCGACTGTTCTCCAAGAGCTGGGCTTCAAATGTTCTGCCCTCGGGCCATGTCCGCTTCCTAAGGTGACCCAGGAGTGGACATGACATGGCTCCAGGACAGGTTTTGCAGACGCCATGTCCCTACATCGCGTGAACAGTTCACATGCATTTCAGGTTTGCTGATCACTGACAAAGAGGGTCAGATGGAGCTAGCGCGGCTCTCGTGCACGGCAATCTTCTAGCACTGCATCGACATGCTGGTCATACTGACCTAGCTAGAACCGACTGAAACTTCCCATTAACACGTCCACCACATGTTCACATTCATGCTCTGCATCTTAGACTGCTCACATGCACAGCAAGTTTCTCGAGCACTGTGCTGACATGCTGGTCAGGAAGAACTACCCAAAATTAGAACCGACGAAAGCATCGTTTTAACACGTCCACCACACTCTGCATCTTAGACTGACCATTGTCAACTGCCCACATGCACAGCAAGTTTCTCGAGCACTGTGCTGATATGCTGGTCAGGAAGAACTACCCAAACTTAGAACCGACGAAAGCATCGCTCTAACACGTCCACCACACGTTCACACTGGTGGCCATTGTGAACAACTCACGTGATTGGCAGGTCAGAGGGAACTAGCTAGAACTGATTGAAGCTTTCAGATCAGCACGTCTACGTCCACATGCATGTCAAGTTTCTTAAGAACTGTATCGACATGCTGGTCAAAGACAGCTAGGTAGAACTGAGTGAGCCTTTGTCGCCAACACTCGGATGAACTCGGCCACACGTTCACAATCGTGGGCATCATCCTCCATTTAGCTGGCTTTTGTGAACTGCTCACATGCATGGCAAGCTTCTCCAGCACTGTATCGACATGCTGGTGAAAGGAAACAAGATCAAACTCGCCCACCACTGGTATGTTAACAAGGGCACACAAACAAAATAATTTATTCCAACAGGAGATGTGACCTGTTTGCCAAAAAAAAAAAACAACAAAAAAAAACCCGCATTAGATAAATTACGGCCATCTGAGACAGTTAAAACGCATCAGTAAACAAGACCCGCATGAGATAACTTAAGGCCACCTGAGACAAAACTCATCTTCTGCTGAGCTGGTCATATAAGTCCCTGAGTTTTGCAGGCAGCGTTTATCTTAATCGTGTAAACTGCTTACGTGCATGGCATGGTGTGTCTCGAACACACCATCCACATGCTGGTCAGAGAAAACTGGCTAGAACCGTCCACACGTTCACACCGGTGGTCTGCACCTTCCGTTGGCCGTTGTGAACCGCTCACATGGATGGCGGGTGGGTGGGTGTTTGTGGGTTTAACGTCCTTTTCCACCACATAGGGTGATATCAAAGACGGGGCAACGATGAAAAAGTCAGCACAAATATTTGGCCCCAGCCGGGATCGAACTCTCGACCCGAGCATTAGAAGTCCAACGCTCTACCATTCGACCACCCCGGCTCCCCCCACATGGATGGCAGGTTTGCTGAGCACTGCATCGACAAGCTTGGGAACGGGTTAGAACTGGGTTAGGCTTCGCGTCAACACGCGTATCAGCTCGTCCATCACACGTTTCCGCGCGTTCGGCTCGTGCACCAGGATGTCCGACAGAGTGTTGCACGCATGCAGCACGTGCCGTAGCGCTTGGGCGGAGGCAGCTGGAGGCCCGTGCAGCAATCCGCCGTCATCGAAAAATGCCGGGGGACGTCCCAAGAAGACCATCCGGCATGTGTACTGAAATCAGACAATTCATCTTTATAGCCTAAACAAACTAAACAAAGTAGAAAAAGAAATGACTGTTAAATCTGTTCTATCGGTATGACTTGCGGCTCCAGACAGTTCGTCTTTCAGCGAAAACAAATTAAACAAAGTAGAAGACAAAGCGACGGTAAATTACCCCCCCCCCCCATCCCCCCCACCCACCACCACTACCACCACCACCCACCATAAATAACAATTAAAAAAAAATAAAAGACACATGAATGATAATAATAATGATAAGAAGGAGAAGAAGAGGAACAACAGCAACTGCAACAGCGAGGTCTGACCTCCCAAATGCATGTAAATGAACGGAAACCATGCATATCAGCCGGTCAAAAGAGTTCCAATATTGCGATTTTATAAGTACAATCCAAGGTATTCTAGTCCACGTTTCACCAGCCCTCTAGGTCTTCCATATTTTATGTAAAAATTAATTCAGTCAGGGAAGTCACAAAAGCAACAGGGAAATCACAAGACATGCACAAGCATCATCTGTCATAACACCAGTGTCAGGCTGACGTCAAACACTTAGTTCACAGACAAAATCAGCAAGTATCGTCACTGCCTCCGACATTTCACCAGCCCTCTAGATCTTCCAGATTTCATGTGAAAAATAATTCAGTCGGGGAAGTCACATAAAGCCAACAGGGAAATCACAAGACATAAACAAGCATCCTCAGACGATCTCAGTGCTAGAGGCTGACGTCAAATGTTTAGTTTATGGAATTGACGTCATCTCTCTCTCTCTCTCTCTCTCTCTCTCTCTCTCTCTCATCTCTCTCTCTCTCTCTCTCTCTGTGTGTGTGTGTGTGTGTGTGTGTGTGTGTGACGACCTGCCTGAGGCTGACGTCAAATGTTTAGTTCACGGAACTGACCCCCCCCCCCCTCTCTCTCTCTCTCTCTCTCTCCCGGCTGGGGCCAAATATTTGTGCTGGCTTTTTCATCGTTGCCCCGTCTTTGATATCACCCGTATGTGGTGGAAAAGGACGTTAAACCCCCAAACACCCACCCATCCCAACCCTCTCTCTCTCTCTCTCTCTCTCTCCCCCCCCCCACCCCTCCCAGTCACGTGGCTAATCGGTCGAGGTCGTAGAGGATCTAGTGTCATTGGTAGGACTTGGAGAGGGGAGAACCGGCAACAATAACAACAAAACAGACAAAATAACATGAAGTTTGTAGAAACAACTTTGTAGGACGGGGCCGTTCCTCCTTGTTTTTAACACACGTGAGTCCAAAAAGGGGTCTTCTAGATTGACCCTGACGGTGGACTGCTTACTGCCCATGTACGAGGACACAAGTAGATAATACAGTAGTGATCCACCTATCCCCTTATTTTGTATGTCAATAGCGAAATCGAAAACATCTGTTCTGAAGCAGGGATGAAATGGGTACAATGCGAACACGGATAATCTTCCGAGGGACACCCGTGAGCATGCACAGGCCTACATTCCTTTGTCGATGACAAAATAATTAAGCTGACTGGGGCAAGCAGGCGCCAGGAACACACCTATGAATGAGAAATGGAAAGGGAGTTAAACCGGCCCCCGTAGTGCAGTGGTTATCACTTCGGACCATGGACCGGGAGACCTGGGTGAGCCGAGGCAAGCGGGATTTTTCCTACCTAGGTCGGCTCCTACCCAGAGCGGGTGTGCTATGGGCCCAATGGGAAGGCTGTTGCCACACAGCCGAGATTCACCCACTTCACGGGTGCGACTTTGGGGGTGCTTCCCTTGGTATGACACGTCTTATGATGTGGATGATTACACGGCCGGCACCGCCGGTGCCGTAGTTCCCGGGCCTGGCTAACACCGGGATATTTATGACAGGAAGCGTGGAATGCGGCCCTATCCCACAGTCCCAAACCACATGGACCTCCATGGCATCATCTTACCATCATCCTCATCTCCTCATTAAGCGAGTGGGGGGGGGGGGGGAAGTGCCGAGGTCGAGGGGAAGGGGAAGAGGTAAGAGGCTGGTCAGACACAGGGGAAGGGGAAGAGGTAAGAGGCTGGTCAGACACAGGGGAAGGGGAAGAGGCAAGAGGCTGGTCAGACACAGGGGAAGGGGAAGAGGTAAGAGGCTGGTCAGACACAGGGGAAGGGGAAGAGGCAAGAGGCTGGTCAGACACAGGGGAAGGGAAGAGGTAAGAGGCTGGTCAGACACAGGGAAGGGGAAGAGGTAAGAGGCTGGTCAGACACAGGGGAAGGGGAAGAGGCAAGAGGCTGGTCAGACACAGGGGAAGGGGAAGAGGTAAGAGGCTGGTCAGACACAGGGGAAGGGGAAGAGGCAAGAGGCTGGTCACACACAGGGGAAGGGTAAGAGGTAATAGGCTGGTCACACACAGGGGAAGGGTAAGAGGTAAGAGGCTGGTCAGTAAGAGGCTGGTCAGACACAGGGGAAGAGGGAAGAGGCTGGTCAGACACAGGGGAAGGGGAAGAGGTAAGAGGCTGGTCAGACACAGGGGGAGAGGTAAGAGGCTGGTCAGACACAGGGGAAGAGGTAAGAGTCTGGTCAGACACAGGGGAAGGGGAAGAGGCAAGAAGCTGGTCAGGACACAGGGGAAGGGGAAGAGGCTGGTCAGACACAGGGGAAGGGGAAGAGGTAAAAAGCTGGTCAGACACAGGGGAAGGGGAAGAGGCTGGTCAGACACAGGGGAAGGGGAAGAGGTAAGAGGCTGGTCAGACACAGGGGAAGGGGAAGAGGTAAGAGGCTGGTCAGACACATCGGAAGGGGAAGAGGCAAGAGGCTGGTCAGACACAGGGGAAGGGGAAGAGGGAAGAGGCTGGTCAGACACAGGGGAAGGGGAAGGGTAAGAGGCTGGTCAGACACAGGGGAAGGGGAAGAGGCAAGAGGCTGGTCAGACACAGGGGAAGGGGAAGAGGGAAGAGGCTGGTCAGACACAGGGGAAGGGGAAGGGGTAAGAGGCTGGTCAGACACAGCGATTTTGACACGCCTACCACCCGTAAAATGCACTCCCATCCAATTAAATTGCTCGCCGGAGGGACTGAAGCGCTGAAGCGCAGCGCCGTCGGCTCGCAAGTATTAAAAAAAAAAAAAAAAAAACCCAACAACACTGCCAGTCAATCGTGGGGCGACAGCGACAAACACATTGGGTGTATCCATACACATCCAGTCTATTTCTGTGCTTATTTGTCGATGAAGCCGAAAGTAAATGTCACGGACAATAAAGTTATCTGTATCTCTATCTGAAATCGGTAATGTTGCAATACCCATTCGTGGCGAAGTGTGTACGACCTGTCATCCGTCAAGAGAGAGAGATCTTGCCAGGAGAGAGATTTTATTGTCGGCTTTGAGCCAAAGGGGCTTTTGAATGCATAGTACAATCCAGTTAACATCACCACGGGCGGCTATGTCCATACACACACACATGATCCTAAATATCGCCCTCATTACACATTTCTCGCACAGATTTCATGAAAAAATCACCCTCATTACACACATCGTAAACACTGAGGAGGTGCATATCCAGCAATGCCACAATCCGAAAAATAAAGTATGCCCCCAGAAGCGAGTGAGTTTTTAGGGCTTAAAGCCGCGCAAGCCACAAAGACTAATTCGCGGCTGTCCCCCAGAAGCATAGTATGTCAAAAGTGAATGTTGCAGCGACTAACCTGCAAGTTATAGTTGCTGTCCATGTGGCACGTTCCTCGCTGGGTGTCGCAGAACCCGTCGCAGTGGTTGTACACACAGTCGTGGTCCCGCGTGCAGGCGTTTGTCCTGCCTTTGGTTGAGGACATGGACGAATTGAAGATCACCTCATCCGTGTCCAGCAACCGCGCCTCCCCACTCTCCGTCAGGCCGAAGTTATCGCCCTTGATGTCGCACATGATGAGCGGCTCGGGCAGGCGTGCGTCCAGTCGCTGTAAGAGCCGGAGCACGTTCAGGGCGATGGTCGCCCGCTCGGACCACGACGCTTGAGGGAGACCGAGAACCGACTCCTGCACGGGCGTCATCCAGTGAAGCTGGCCCGGTGGTGTGGACTCCTGTAAAGCAAGAACGAGGGCTGTACGAGTGTGGACAGGAATGCGCAAGGTAGTCAAAGCAAGGCTGCATCATTTTAAAGGACTGAAGGGGGCGGAGTCATCTTCGTCGTCGTCGTCGTTATAATCATCGTCATCATCGTCGTCGTCATCGTCGTCGTCATCATATCATCATCGTCGTTGTCGTCGTTATCATCATCATTAGTGTATTGCAGGCGCTTATCCCGAATGCCTGGCTCAGAGCGCGGCGAACTGAACCTCAGCACGCACGCTGACATGAATCACGCGCCTTCTCTCACACATACGACATCAACGCAGTACAATCACGTGGTGCGCAGGGTCAGCTCAGCTGTTAAAATTTCGGAATTTACATTTCCATTTCTGTTGAATTTTTGCGGGCTGAAAATACCCAAAAGCAGGGTGAGCGGTGGTCTAAAAGGTAGCGCGTCGGACCTAGCCGCTGCACTACTGAATGGGTGTCACCGCTGTCACGGCGATGAAGCGTGGGTTCGAGCCCAGGTCGAGCTTGTTGATATGTGATACCACATACGAGAGAGAAAATTTCTTTGCCCCAAGTGGGACTCGAACCTGACCTCGTGCATTGGCGGCAGAGTTTTAACTACTCGATAAGAAACAAAGCAGGTCAGGGTCCGTATGTAAAACTCGAGGTTAATTTAACACACACACACACACACACACACACACACACACACACACACACACACACACACACACACACACACAGACTTGCGTTTAGCTGACTGGGATAATGAAGTACTCGGCAGCATTATCGCTGACGTTGTCGCCCACCACCCACCCCCTCCTATATCAAACACTTCCCTGCCTACTGTAAGAAGCAATTGGTGGAAGCGCGGGCGGGGGTGAAGAGGGGGGGGGGGTTGAGGGGAAGGAAACAGGCGTGAAATGCCAACAGGAGAACTTTTCTTTTTTAATTTAAAAAAAAAGTTTCGCACCTGCAAGTAGTATGGACCACAAGAGCCGTAGATGTCTGGAAACACGCCCTGGTTTCTGAAAGACCTGCTGAGTACAAACTCGGTCTGGTCCATCAGAAACCCCAGCGAACGCCACGCTGCATTTGCGTCATTCACGTGCTGCGTCATGTCGTCACCCCACACTAGCGTCAACGCGTCATCAGCCTTGAAAGGCAGGAATCCGACGTACCTGAAAACACCAATCGGAGCTTAACATGACTGTGCGTTTTGGAGCTTCAGTACAGTTCGCCGTATATCATGTCAGATGGGGTACGTATCGGAACATTCAGAATTGTTTTGCATATATGCACACAAGGACACGTACTCTATAGGATTGTCTGTAGGATGACTGATATCATGATTTTGTGTAAACTTATGCTTACTACACAAGCGCATAATTGTGTGTGTGTGTGTGTGTGTGTGTGTGTGTGTGTGTGTGTGTGTGTGTGTGTGTGTGTGTGTGTGTGTGCGCGCGCGCGCGTGTCATACATGCGTACGTACGTGCGTGTATGCGTACGTACGTGCGTGTATGCGTACGTACGTGCGTGTATGCGTACGTGCGCGCAGTACTATTTATTCCAAATGTTCGATAGCTTTTAATAAAGTACCCTAGGTTTCAGCCACCATACCAAAGCAGTATTTCTTCATACGCGCCTTCGTCACGTTTCAATTCAATTCAATTCAATTCAATAAATCTTCATTGTCTTTTAGTCTTCCCATACCTGCACTGATAATCAGTGTCAGCTTATGAATATTCATACCTCTTCACGTGTTCAAGCACAAGCTCGCGCGCCGCGTCAAGGAAACTGCTTGCGTTTTCAACTTTCCAATTTCTGTCAGAGGGTTTCTTAAAGGACTCCGTGACGTTTTTCAGGGACGTTTTCATAACAGCCGGCACAGTGCGTCCCGCTCGGCATACGTCACTGCACGTGACGAAGATGACCTGCAAAGTAAGTAACGATAATTATTGTTGTTACACGTGTAACATACAGACGTGTTCACCACTATCAACGGAAACAGCCGATCCAGGACACTGAATGATGAAACTGGGGTAAACCACGTGACTTAAAGGTTACCGAAGAGACGGGGATTTCCAAAGAGAGAGCATACATACGTGTTTTTGTTGTTGTTGTTTGTTTGTTTGTTTGTTTGTTTGTTTTGGGGATTTTTTTATTTTTTTTTTTTTTGGGGGGGGGGGGGGGGTATGCAGAAAAATCGACAGTCATGTCTATCTGAAGGGAAAGGTAAATATAAGTTTTTTTTTCTAAAAATAGCAGATTGTCTATGGCAATTTTTCTGCAGAAAACCGACTTTTCTGACGAGAAAAACGACTTTTTTCCCTTTTTTAAAAAAGCAAAACTCTTGCCAATGTTTTTTCTTTTAAAAAAATTCTGTAGAAGGGTCAGTTTTCTGCAGAAAACCTGCTATTTTGTAATTTCCGTTTTTGTCGAATCTTCTGCGGCGATTTATGGGGACCCAACACGCACGCTCACGTGAATCACACTGAAGGGTCGGAATTCCCGCCAGTCTTAGCCAAAGGGCCTTTCACGATACCGTGCGCGCCCACTTTCGGCCCATAATTATTGTGATACGGTATTGATCGTGACTCAAGGCCGGACTTCGAATCGGGTCAGTTACCAAATCAGCAACTCGTTTAACTGACCGTGTTGTTTACCGCAACAGCCCAACCACATCGATCTGGGGCCGTGGTCACGACGCGTTCGTAACTTTTCCGCCACCGATTTACGCACGCGAGGGTCCGTAACTTACGATTTGTGATAAAATTGGGTGGTCATGACGTTTGCGCAGAGTTACGGCCGCTCGGAAACCCTTGCGTATTGTACACCACCTAGGAGGGTGTCGGAAAGGTGCCGTAGCCTTTGCGTAAATCTGAAAAATGGCGGCCTGCTTGATTTACCAATTGCAAATGAGAAGGGCATTGCAACGGGAAAGGGTGTTCCGCGATCGTACTAACCCTTTTGACTTGTACGACGATGTGGACATGCTTCAAAGGTTTAGATTTAGGAGGAGAGACCTGCAGGAATTGTGCGATCTTCTGTAGGACGACTTGAGTGTAGAGGGGGCGCGTTCAGTTCACTACGCACCCTGCAATGCAAAGACCTGTATGGCCGGCTGTACACACATCGTGGGTTGATTTGTTTCCTTTTTGTGGGTTAACATTTGTTGTGTGTGTTTCGGACTAGTTCAGTGCTGAACGCACTCGGTCAGTCCTCACTGATCAGCCACCACCGTTTTGATCGTATGCCTGTCAATGCAGGTCTCATTCATTGTGTTG
>JACVVK020000457.1:467500-497500 GCA_018292915.2 Batillaria attramentaria | reverse complement strand
CGTGTATGCGTGCGTGGTTGTTTGTGGTCTTTGTATATTTGTGTTGAAGATTATTTTCTAAACAGTTCCTTACCAGTGTATGTAGTTCTCTCTGCGCCTCGGCGTCGGAACATTTGAGGGCGTCGTATATTCTCATCCGGAGATTGTGCGGCACACATAGCGACACCAGAAAGATCCCACACGTGATCAGAACGCACGTGCGCTTTGATGGACAGCGACCTCGCCAGCGACGACACGGGGAGCGACTCTGACGCAGCATGCTTAACTTCAAAACTGTGCACCTTCTTCTCCGGTGACTACAAACACTTAGGCAAAATTGATCCGGTGGGAATGGCGTGGACTCTCACGCATCCGAACTCCTTGTTTGAGTATTTTTTTAACAATAAAGAGTGGTAGGAACTTGCAGGTCACGTCACTCACAGAGTCAATGGTAACTGAAAAAATGTTCCCCTCAGACAGAGGAGCCAGCCAACAATGGAACATTCAGTGGAGAAATGGAATAGTGGAATAAAAATGGGATTATTTCGAATCCACGAAGAATGGGCCTTGAATGGAATATTCAGTCCAGCAGAAACTCGGCTTCAGACAGGGGCGCCGGAACCGGGGGGGGGGGGGGGAGGGGGGGCAGCTGCCCCCCCCCCACCTGTACCCAAGCAGGGGGGGCAAGAGTGTCTTTTTGCCCCCCCCCCCCCCTGGAAAATCAGGTGACTATGGCAAGAGGGGGGGGGGGCAAAGCCATGGTCTTGCCCCCCCCCCCCTTCCCCTACCTCTCCCCCTACCCCTCTTAGTGCTCTCTCCCTCATCCCACCCAACAGAGAACTTCTGTTTTTGCGGACCGAAGGCTGTCCGCTCCTCTGATTGCCCCCCCCCCCCCCCCCAACGCTTTTCACTTTTTTCGGGCAACGTCCTGGTTTGTAAAGGTTTTTTTGTCTACGCAGCATTTGATCCCCCCCCCCCCCGCTTTTCACTTTCTTCGGGCAACGTTCCCCCCTCCGAGATTCTGCCCCCCCCCCCCCCCAACATCTTCCGGCGCCCCTGTCAGATGAATGTTTTCGGGCTGTACCAATCATCAGTCACATTCGAATCGATGGCAGGCGTGCCACAAAGGTAGAAATGATCTCCGGCAAAGCAGTAAAACACTTTTGAAAACTAGCTGATCTATGTACCGTGAACACAACAACACCAAGCTTTGTAGTACAGTCCAACCAATCACTCACCACAAACAGCCTTGACAAAAAAAAGTGCCTGACTTTTTGTACAAGTGCCAAGCAATAACCAACAACCGGTACCAAACCAGATTTCTGTACATTTGTGTCCCTGCACGTTCTGTGGACGTGACGTGACCGAAGGCGAAAATGAAATATTATTGTCCCCAATACCTAAAGCTACCCCGGTAGGTGTGTTTTCACCAGTGTAATCCAACCAACCGTGACTGCTACACCATCGTGAAATCTGAAGGGCCACTTTCTCCATGCAAAGCCAGACTAACCCGCGCCGGCGTGAGGATTAAAGGTCTGCTATCTCAAGAAAAGCCACAAGCGGTGGGTGTTGTTGTTGTTGTTGTTGTTGTTGTTGTTGTTGTTGTTGTTGTTGTTGATGTTGTTGTTAAACTAGCCGACTCAGTCACAGTTACAGAGTTTTCAGCGTCTCTGAAACCCCTATAAATAGCCAAGGGCAACCTGATTTCACAGCTGAGTTTGCGCTTTGACACTGAGCGAGAAAGATCGTAGTGGCTAGTAATCTCATGCAGCACACGACACCCGCTAGACGCTGTAGCGATGTGTCTACCTCACTGACCAAAAGCACGATGATGTCACCGCAAACGCACGCTCCGGTTTTACCAGGGTCTCCGAAGCGCTGAAATTTCTGCAAATGTGACAGAGTCGCCTGCATAATGCACAGTCGCAGGAGTCGCAGTTAAAAAAAAAAAAAAAAAAGTTTGTGGCTCTGTTGAGATTGCAGACCTTTAAGAACAGGACCAGGCGGCTTAAAGAAACAGCTCAGCCCTTGGTGGGGTTGGGTGATTGGTGCCGGTAACGGCTCCACAATGCAGAGGGTTTACCAAACTGGGCTTTGTTATTCACTCAGGAGAATCCCCCCCCCCCCCCCAGCTGGAAGGAAGCCGTCATCACACCCATATTAAAGAAAGGCAAGGACAAGCACAGCAAGACCAGCTACCGCCCAATAAGCCTCCTCAGCTGCCTCGGGAAGACCATGGAGCGCATGGTGAACAGACGCCTCCAGTACCACCTAGAGAAGAACAGCCTCATGAACCCTACACAGTATGGGTTCCGAAAGAACAGGAACACAGAAAACCAGATCACGCTCCTCACCCAAGACGTTGAGAACGGCTTCCAACAGAAGATGAAGAGCCTAGCAGTCTTTGTTGACCTGACCAAAGCCTTCGACAAAGTCTGGAAAGAAGCCCTTCTACTCTCTCCGTGCTAAGACCACACTGTTTCTACTGGCAGCCCGCTAAATGGCGGTTTGACCGTTTCAGGCCGAGCGTGTTGTTTCGGTGACCACACTATACTGAAGTGACCCCAGTACGCATGAACACACGCACAGTTGCTTGTGGTGCTTTTGCTTATTATTTTATGTTTCTTGAAAAACTAATTTTGATATATTTATATTCAAATGCACCGCCCGGCGGAAGCGAAAAGCCACACCTTTTTTTTTTTTTTTTTTTTTTAAAATTATTACCACGGTATGCTGTTCAAAGTGATCACAGTACACAGGAGTATAAACAGTTGCTTGTAGCGCTTTTGGTTTAAACATTTTCTCTTTCTTGAAAACCCAATTTGATATACAGAAATGTGCCGTCCCGGCGGAAGCAAAAGGCCACACTGGTGTTGGGTGACTACTATTCAAAGTGACCACAGAACACAGGAATATTCATCCAGTTGCTTGTAGCGCTTCTGGTTTCATCATCATCATCATCATCATACAAATATTATTATTATTATTATTATATAGCGCGGAATCCCCACCATTGTGGGCTCTAAGCGCTTTACAGGGCGACATTAAGTATAAGATATATAAATTATGAAGAAAAAAAAAGACACAGCACCACCTGTGTGCGCGCGTGTGCTGCCCGCGGGAAGGGAGGGGCCCTGACAAGTTACAGCTGGCTCTGCCAAACTAAAGAGCAAGGCTAAAGAGGCGCTTGTAAAGCCGTGTATATATATTGTATTGTATTGAAATCACCCTCAGCCTGGACAAAACCCAACCTTCCAATGTTAAACTGACGCCGTTGCTTGACAACAGCACTGCGAACTGTTCGCGGACTGACTGGCGTGGGTTTGCACATAGTGGAGGATCCAAGACTAATGATTATTCGCCTTGGCTCCCCCACTAACAGGGAGTGGCAACGCCTTACTTCACGATGGTCATACCTTCGCGTCGATACGCATGACTTAACTTGGCGGCCCTTCAGCGGTACAGGTGTACTGTAGGGCCAGTTGTGTTTATAGTGCACGGTGTACTGGCTCTTGATGTGACCTCTGGATTTACAGCGATACAGACAATGATCAGTTTTACGGCCATATAGCCAATAACCAATTTTATCATAAGCAGAGAGAGAGAGAGAAAGAGAGAGTCCTGAGAAAGTAGGTAAGTGTGTGTATCAGGTGCAGAGAGAGAGAGAGAGTGAGACAGAGACAGACAGACAGACAGACAGACAGATAGACAGACAGATCACGACAGAACGAACGAACGAACGAAATTTATTTTCCAACGGAAGTAATTCAAGCAAACATTGATTAATTTTCTATCAGCCGTTGCTACAACGAAACAACCAAAAGACTACACGAGCAAAGGTAAACAGAAATACAAGAAAAGAAAAATCTCTCTCTCTCTCTCTCTCTCTCTCTATCTCTCTCTCTCTCTCTCTATCTCTCTCTCTCTCTCTGTCTCTCTCTCTCTCTCTCTCTCAGGTCATAAGTAGGAGAACAAAGAAAGAAATGGACCTCGTTCTTATGCTTTTCTAGTTGTTGTTGTTGTTGTTGGTGGTGTGTGTGTGTGTGTGTGTGTGTGTGTGTGTGTGTGTGTGTGTGTGTGTGTGTGTGTGTGTGTGTGTGTGTGTGAGAGAGAGAGAGAGAGAGAGAGAGAGAGAGCGTATTTATGGTCTGACAGAATTAAGATCCACTCGCTAAACCTCCCAAAAGCATTTGCGGGCTTTTCATATGGCGTTCCGATCACAGTTTCAGGGCGATGTCAAGGTCACTGTACACAATTAACCCAACAATCCAAGTCCAGGCATGCCGGCCGTCAACATACAGATATAGTTCGAGCACACAATGCTAATCGCGGAGTGAAGTGTTGATTTGGAAAGTGGGGTTTTCTTTGCGAGCACTCATGGCCACCCAGGGTCACCTTTGTGTGTTGAACAAACTTGTCAGTCACGTCTGGACGCGTACGAAGGGATGTGAGCAAGATAGGGTACAACTATGTGATTCTGTCTCTCAGCAGTTCTAATGGGACAGGATCATTACAATAAGGCACATCGTGATTTGTGAAAATCGCTCTCTCTCTCTCTCTCTCTGGCAATTTAAATTATGATAACGCATGCAACCTGTGCGCTCGCGCGTTATGTATGTACATTTATGTCATACTTTTTTTCCAGTTTGGTGTGTGTGTGTGTGTGTGTGTGTGTGTGTGTGTGTGTGTGTGTGTGTGTGTGTGTGTGTCTGTCTGTCTGTCTGTCTGTCTGTCTGTCTGTGTTACTATCCATCAGATGTATTGTATATCGTAGTAGTGTAGGAAGGACAGACAGTAACAGAGACCTGAGCGTCTATTATCTCATCCTCGCCCGGAAAAATAATCTCTCTCTCTCTCTCTCTCTCTCTCAACAGAACTGAACTGTGTGACCTGATACGGAGAAACACGCATAACCGACCGCCATTTTCGAGTATCAGTTCTGCGTAGGTGCATGCGTGTGTGTGTGTGTGTGTGTGTGTGTGTGTGTGTGTGTGTGTGTGTGTGTGTGTGTGTGTGTGTGTGTGTGTGTGTGTGTGTGTGTGTGTGTGTGTGACACACAGACAGGCAGACACAAACACGGATAGACAGACAGACAGACAGACAGAGACAAAGACAGACAGACGGACGGACAGAGACAGGCACAGACAGAGACGGACAGGCAGACAGAGGAGAAGAGACAGACAGGCAGAGTCAGGCAGACAGAGATAGAGACAGACAGAATCTCATGAGGTATTTTTATTCATGTCCAAATGGAGTCTATAGTTCCGCGTTAGAAGCAGCAACGAGTTGCGTTTTGGAAAGAGTTCGGCTTGTTCAACCTTGGCTGGCGTAAAGTTTTATGGTCTACCAACGAGGGAAAGAACTACGAGACTGACATTTGCTTATATCTGATCTTGAATTTTACTTTTTACGTACACCCCGAACTTGACCTTGGACATGACCGTGACCTTGGGACCTCAGTTGATGACCTTCTCACAGATGTAGGCCGCCGGAGAGTCCGACGTGGCTGTTCTGTCATGGATGCTGAAGTCTCTGAGTCTGTTGAGCAGGAGGACGTTCTCTTGTTCAAAATTGTTGTCTGGATTCCCGATGGCCCAGTAGCTCCTGGCTGAGACGGTGTCCACTGGATCCCCGTTGACCCAGCGGTAGTCTTGCCCACTCGCAGGAAAAGCGGTGTTCCAGCGAGACAGAGGACGAGAGGCGCCAATGTAATAATCGACCCCTTGAAGCGCTGGTGAATACAAAGGAAACGCGGAACAACGACGTGGACCATGCTCCGTGTGTGTGTGTGGGGGGGGGGGATCACGGTGGGGGGGGGGGGGGGGTGCGATGTTGCTGTTATTGTCAAAGAACTGAAAGCATTTAGGCGCGTGCCTGGCAAGCAGTGACGTTGTGGTAAACTTTTCAACGAAACATAGTGTACCCAAAACGGCCGGTATGTACCATCACAGACCACTCTGAAGACCAGGTCCGTATTGCCTTAAAACCTTTCTTTTTGTCATGGAGCTATACAGCAGACTCGTATGCGCTGGTAGCAGGTTGGTCTGTCCTAAAGACATTTCTGTACGTAGAAGGTTGTATTTCTCCCACACTAAACGCCTCAAATTTAACCAAATCGGTCAACGGCCCCATATCTTCGTATCTGTAGCAGCTTACTCCCATTCAACGCGCATATCGTTTTAAGGGTGTAGGAAATACTGCAAAACGCGACGTCTGCACAGGATCTTTGCACGTGCAGTCCGTTCGTCTAGGTGTCGTAAAATTGTCGACAACAGTCGCTGAAATTAATGTTCAATTTTCGTTTTAATTTGTAGAACATGGTGCAGACACCTTATTCGGATTAGCGTGGTTCTATACACATGAAATCGGATTGTTTATGAATCTCGACCGTCGTAACTGAATCTGCTCCGAGTAATGGCAAATGAAATCAAGCCCAAGACGTCATTTTAGGGGAAAGGGGAACACTGACGTAATGCTCTTCTTCCTCAAATGACGTCAATGGATATTTGTTCTTCTTCTTCTTTCAATACGCCCATGCTCACCATGAAAGATCACAAAATGCGTGGGACCATACACTTCTCTCTTTTTTTTTTTTTTTTCCTTTCTAGTTGGTACCTGACATGAGCTACCTGAAAAACACAGTTATTTCATTGCAACATTTCCTTCACTTCCTTCGCCCTTAACGAACTTACTAGGATTGTTTCGCAGCGTTCGGACGACAGCGTCCAGCTTGTGGACCGTGTTGAGACTGACCAGAGCCAGTCCGCGCGCCGCACAGGACGAGTTGGCTTCCAGCCAGCTGTTGCCGACGGCAGGCTGAGTGACTACCAGGAAACACAGGTCGGACCGCCTGTCCCAGATAAAGTTCTCAGACTGCGGGCACTCGTCTGAAAACAACAACAACAACAAAACAAACAAGAAGGTCTTAGCTGTAAATGCGTTCAGTTGCAACCCCCCCCCCCCCCCCCCCCGGAAAGATCGCATCACCTATGCGGTAGCTATAGTTCGGGCTGCCCATACGACCCCGGACCAATCGCATCAGCTATGTGGCAAAAAAAAAAAAAAAAAAAACTCCCCGCCATCTCGTCGGGGATTGTCTCCGGGTATCCCGGCTTTCTCACCCCCCCCCCCCCCCGCCCTCCCCCAACCAGGGAAAGCGGTGTTCCAGCGGGCAAATATTCAACCAATAAAATTTCAGCTTAAATGCTGTTCTAAAATTCCGAAACCTAAACAGCTGAGCCGACCACTAGCACCACGTGATTGTAATGTGACACGATACATGATCCACATTATTATTATTATTATTATTATTATTAACCCCAGTGTTGATGGGAAGCGCCAAGGTAACCCATAGGAAACTGACAAAAGTTCATAACATACCCTTGCAAGGTGTATAGTATTTCACATCACCGCTGGGAACAGCAGCACTGCCGTTGTTGATGAACTGTAGTGAGTACAGGTCGCACGTGCCATTGCCCGGTGCAAAAGAGAAAGAGTTGCACCAGTCACCAACGGTACAGAGCGCTGCGCATGCGCCGGAAGTGGCTGTAACGGAGGTCATGGCCATCTGGTCCCCCGTCGCCTGGAAGTCGGGGATGAAGTTTCGTTTCACGCTCCATAATACGTTTCCAGACGTCACAGCTTCTCCAGATCTTAAAAAATATAATATATGTATTATTGTATATTCTAATATTTCAATATATATTAGAATATAAAATTATTTTTAAAAAAAAGATATATACGTGTCAAATGAAAATGTAAAAATATAAGTGTTAAAATATTACACTGTAGAAGAATCCGATATTACAATACAGAATTACAACCAGTCGTGAACAAAATCACTCAGTTGAAACGCACCTTTCCGTCACGAAGAATAGAACAAGTACCATCCACGGAGTCATGACCGACGCACACAAAAGAGTGACACGAAAAGCTCTTCCAGTATTTAAAACGTGTCCTTTGTTTCCAAACAGATATACCAAGCAGCCGCCAACAATATCAAAACTTAGTGCTATTCCCAGCAGTGCCCGATGCTCGCTGCCGCAATGTCTTGTCTAGACAGACTTCGCGTCTTTTGGTCTCCGCTACATTGTGGCACTTTCTCTAAACAAGTGGGTCGAACCTGATGAGGTCTGGAAAATGCCAGTATGTGAAACGTCTGCAAATGCGCATCACAGATACACAAGTTACCACGAACCCCTTTGCGGAGACTGATTAATAGAGAGGGTCGTTTGATCGCACTAGCCGGCTGCTGTCGAGAAACCAAAAGTCATTCTTCGATGTATCTTACGCGAGTCGTATTTACTGAAGGTTTACTTTCCGGGGGTAGGGTTGCGTTTTAGTGCACCAGTTCGAGTTTGCTAACCAACCTAAGTGAGTGTGCGTATACGTGAACAGTGTGAAGTCAGAAACCTCTCGTTCTTTTTCACTGGTACCCTCATTCGAAAACAAACAAACAAACAAACAAGAAATGAAAAAAGAAAGTGGAGCCAAAATGTCAGAAAGGCGACTACCTAAATGGATTTAGTAAGGAAAGATTATATCACCAATTTTAAGTCTAGAAATCAAGTGATTTCTATGTCTTACGGAGACAAAACTGGTATCAAATCTGACAGGGCATCCTAGTCGGTTGCACGTGATACCCAGCTGCCTTCACGTACTGGTAAAATAATTGTTTCATGCTTGATTGACCGTAGTGAAGGCTAGAACGGAAAAGACTGAAAAGACTCAAGTGAGGGGAAGTAACTTTTGAACTGATACAGGATTACACCCAGTCCCAGTTGTTTCCCTTCATTCTTCATACAGAGTAGAATATTGCTATAGTCATTCAGTTAGTACTACCTTGACCTCCAGTCAAGGTCATTTAAAGGGGTCTGTCTGGTGACGTCTTATCACTGTGTATCACAAAGAAAAACTTGGTGACGACGGAGGGCAATAACATAATATTATACTCACGTTCTTACACAAGTGAGTCAAAAACAACTTGACAAAAGTTGCTGACTACTTGCAGTTCGACGTAATCAGCTTATGCTCTAGCTGCATGAGACCCCAACCCCTCCCTCCCCCCCCCCCCCATCCCCACCCCCAACCCCCCACACCCCTTCCTTCTGTACCCAGTATCGCTTGCGCAACCTTTTTGAAAGACATCATTGACTTCGTTTTAGTACGTGCCCCCATACGACAAAAACAGATGATTTTCAGGAAGCTACGCTTAAAATGACGTCCAGCACTTCCCATCGGCAATAGTTGTGACGTGCGATACTCCGACATGGTTTATCGGGACATCAGTGCATTGTCAGTTGTGATGCGGTCATTGCCTGCTCGACTGCATGCCTTGCTTTATAGAGTAAAGAGTTAACTCTCTCTATGCTGAGGCCCCAGTGTGGGGACCCTCACGTAGTTCACAATGCTTGGCTGATGAGGTCCAAGTCAGGTCAAGTCTTTTATTCTTGACCCTCAAGGGGCATTAGAAAGAAAGAAAGAAAGAAAGAAAGAAAGAAAGAAAGAAAAGAAAGAAAGACAGAAAAACAGAAAGAAAGAAAGAAAGAAAGAAAGAGAGAAAATATACGTCGACGATAACAATGCATACCAACTTTAATCACCAACAGACGTTTACAAACACAAAATGAGAGAGAGAGAGAGAGAGAGAGAGAGAGAGAGAGAGAGACAGACAGACAGACAGACAGACAGACAGACAGACAGCCTGACTGACAGGCAGACAGACAGACAGACAGACAGAGACAGAGAGAGAGAAAGAGAAAGACACAGACACAGACACAGACACAGACAGACAGACAGACAGACAGACAGACAGACAGACAGACAGACAGACAGACAGAGATTTATAATACACAAGTCAATGCGCTAGCCGTGTGTTCTTATCCAGAACATGATTAACCATCGCTGATAAACCTGTTAATGATACAATGCATTTATAAGGGAGATAACTTTCGCCAATAAGTTCTCACTCTTTGTACTAAACAGGTTACTGTACTTTATGGCACTGGACTTCTTTTCCCCTCAGCAATATGTCGGCAGAAATCGTTTTCTCTCCTCCACGAGCATTTCACAAGTAAACAGTAAACATTCGTCGCTAATATCGCTACTGTTGCAAAATCGATTAGCTCTGGGTATGTTCTGAAAACTTTCGATTTCTGAAATCTCTTCTTTTTTTTTTTTTAATTCTCAGTCATGACATCAAAAAGTGTGGAACTAAACACAGCGCCAGTAAAACGGGTTTCTACCAGTCACTGTAAGGGCAGCGACCATCTGTTAGTTACGCTACCAGGAAAAACAAAACTCTCAGCGTAGAGAGAGTTAAGAGGTCTTCTCCTCCTCCGCCCTGAGATGAATACTCACTCACTCGCTCACTCGTTCTCCCCTAATGGCTTTGATTGCAAACATTTGCTTTGGCATCAGGTTGAATGTTGGCTTCTCTTTGCCCGTATACACACGGCAGACGTGTTGTTCTTAGCTGGAACATCGGTGTTTCTGTAGGCAGTGCACTGTTACTGTTGTGAGTGCGTGTACACAACTCTATATTTGTAAGTTCTTTTATCACCTGCACAGCAGCCGGATGTTATCTAAAGGAGGAAGCCGGCTGGGGTCTCATGTACGAAGAGAGACTACGCTATACAGGCGTAAGGACACAAACTGAGCGTGGGGCCAAGTCAGTACAGTGTTTCTTAGAAGGGTCGTGTTTTGCGAGTGGTTTTTTTTTTTTTTTTTTTCACAAAAGGCGTGATTTTCGCGAAATTGGCGCGCCTTTTCCGTGTCTGCTTGGTATTTTTGGCGCTTTACCCAATTTCGCGATTGGCTCAAAGCGCCGCTAACTGAACCCAACACGCACGCTCACGTGTATCACACGCATTCTCTCACACACTGGACATAAACACATTACAATCACGTGGTCCGAAGGGTCAGCTCAGCTATTTAAATTTCGGAATTTAGAATTGCATTTATTTTTCAAATTTGGTGGGCTGAACATTTCCAAAGCAAAGGGGGAGGAAGCCGGAGTACCCGGAGAGAACCCCCGACGGTCGGCCCGAATGAACGAACGGTGTCACGTACGAGAAGGAAAAAGTCTTTGCCCCGAGTGGGACTCACACCCCCGACCTCTCGCGTTGGTGACAAGTCTCTTAACCACTAGACCACCGACCGCCACAATGGCAGGAGCACAGTAAATGTGATGTGCTCTTAACGCTGATAAATTCTCTCGACGTAATAAGTATGAGACAAACATTTAAGTCTGAGAGTCTAGTCTAGTCTCTTTTTCATGCATCAGGCCTCTGGTAACGTCAGAAACTGCGGTCCAAGACAATGTCATTGAACATCCAACAATGAAGATCTTCAGTGGCAATATTCAGACTGAAAAGCACTTCGTGTGCAATAGAAGCCAGCTGGGACTATCGTATGTATTCGTGAAAGCTTTTTGGTTTTTCTTGCTGTGCTGTAACCTGGGCCTCTGTCCGTGGACATGGAGAGATGTTTATTTCGTTTTACACCACTGCCCAGTGCAAACTTTCAGTGAGTTAACTATGTGTGCTTTACGTCCGAAAATAGAAATGACACAGAGAGCGAAAGAGTGTCAATTATGACTTTCCATAACCCACTCAGAGGTTTTCGAGTTCACAAAAACACAAAAATTTTACGTCATCAATCGCCGGAGGCTCGGGTAACTACGCAAACAATCGAACCATCTCGGGGTTAATCTTTCGCCGTAAACCACTCGAACTAATCATGTAAGCTCTATCTATTTCAATGCTCAGTTTTCACATATGGACACAAACGCGGCGGCATGCACAGGCACAGGCATAGGCACAGAGAGAGAGAGAGAGGAGGGGGGGGGAGAAACTGAAATTGAAAGTGAAATAACTTTATTTGAAAACGGTGGGGGAGAGAGAGAGAGAGAGACACACACACACACACACACACACACACACACACACACACACACACACACACACACACACACACACACACACACACACACATGAGTGAACGAGCAGACGAATTTTTTTTCAAGATTTACTGAAAAATTGAGTGACCAAACACAGAGTAAACTGTACACATTCTCCAGCAACGCACGGAAAACCGTTCAATAAAATCTTCCATAAACCATAGAACCTGACACAGACAAGTACAAAAAGTGTATGCAAATGTAATGAGTACGATTTCAGTCGTACTTTCGTCGTGAACAAACCAACATACATACATACATACATACATACATACATACATACATACATACATACATACATACATACATACATACATACATACATGCATGCATGCATGTATAAACATGTTTCCTTTTACTTTAAGCTTCTCTTCTTATTCAACCTGATGATAAGATATACAAAGAACCAAGAGATGGATAAGGAAGAGCTGTCACACGCCATACGAGTCATGTTTGCATAGAGAGAGCCACCCTGAGACGGTTTACAGCCTCGGGGGAGTTCCGGACATGTCGGCACGTGGCCTGGCATAGTGGTGATGGACTGGCCACACTGCTGTTAACACTGCTGGTAGCTTCTAGTCGCCGATAATCCACCATTCTCGGGATTTCCCGGGACGCGATAACTGAAATCGGGACCAGGCAGACACGGGAAAAGCTCGCCAATTTCGCGAACATTGGCCTGTTGTAATCTGTGACCAGCTCTTAGTTATCAACCTCTTCACATGAAAAAAAAATCACACTTAAAAGTCAATTAGGATTCGTGAATAACATTATGAATTATAACACACTAAATGTAATTGGTGAAAACAATCATATTGATGAATGTCTCCTCTAACCCTGCCGGATATTTAGTATTAAAGATAGACATACTTAGACTGATATTTATCACACAATTTGTCAGTTGTCACACATCGAATAAGTAAGGACAGCTTCAAAATATCATTGTGAATAATGACAAACCGTGCAGTACAATAATATTAACACTGTCATACACTAAAAAAAATGTTTACACATTCAGATGTATATAATAATTTTTAAAAAATTTACAAACAGATTTCACACACTTCAAAGTAACGCCATGACGAATTATTTGACACTTCTATTAATTAGTCTATGTACACGGCAACTATTACAAGCCTTTTAATAAATATGCGCAGATTAAAGTTAAGATGTAAATAAACAACTTTATTTGTTGCTGTTGTTGTGTTCGGTTGTCGTTGGTGTTTGTTGTTTTTGTTGCTGATGTTGTTTGTCATTTTTGTTTTTTGTTGTTCTTTAGTTTGGCTGTCGTTGGTGTTGTTGTTGTTGTTGTTGTTGTTGTTTCTTGTTATCACAGCATTGCTCTTTTGGCTCTTACATTGACCAAAAAAGTTAAAAATAAAACGACAATTTATTTACAATCAGCGCCTGGCGGACTGGGAACAACTTAGAGTAGAAATAGAAGTAATGGTATTCAATCAACAACAACCAAAACATGCAAAGACAGGACTAGCAGCAGATATTGAAAAACCAACAACCAGCAAGTAGTAATTGCAGCAGTCAAATGAACTATACCCAAAGCGTTCACTTATCCATTCGTTCCCTTCACATAGCCGCACATAATTGATATTTACGTCACGTAAAAGCCTTCTGTCGGCTCAGTGTCAGCCTGTGAGATGCTGTCACTGTGCAGGCGCGTAAGCGATACGATGTTGGACACACACAGAAGAGGGGGTGGATGGGTGTTTGGGGATTTACCGTCCTTTTCCAGCACGTAAGGGTGGTATCAAAGACAAAGCAACGAGAAAAAGGCCAGTACAAATATTTGGCCCCAGCCGGGACTCGAACTCACGACCCGAGCATTCAGAGTTCAACGCTCTACCATTCGGCTACCCCGGCTCCCCCGTTCGGAAAAGCTGTAACAGATCTGTGAGCATAGTATGTTAGGAAAATTGGTCTTAAAGACTGACAATGCCCTAAAAAGGCATATTACGCCCTGTCCCAGGGTTTAACTCCTACAAGTTCAGTCCCGTTGATGTCCGACTCTGAAGTCGGATGGCTCATCCCTAGTCGCTGACAAAGAATTACTGCATAATTCTTGAAACGTACTGTTTAGCGGAACGAAAAATACTCATAGAAGACAAGCAAAACCGTTAGTTTGAGTAAAAAATGACAAAGAATGAGCCTAGAATGTTGTGGTGGTGTGTGGGAGCACTTTTGTCTAAAATGAGTGAACTGATAACAGTTTTTTTTTATACCCTGAAAACATTACTGTGCAGAATCTTTGAAGGTGTTGTTCCGGGATGTTTCCCCTGACAGCACCTTTAGCTTCTTGAAAGAGTCAAATCTGTTCTATAATATTTAGAACCTCAAGTAATACGGACTATCCTCGACCTCTATATGTTCGATGTACATTCATTATTAAAACCGGATATATATATATATATATATATATATATATATATATATATATATATATATATATATATATATATATATATATATAAAGGAAGACAATAAAACAATACATATATATATATCTTGTTTTATTGTCTTCCTTTTTACTTTAGTTATGGCGAAGAGAGACTTTGATTAGCCGCGAAATAGTCTTCGCTGCTTGATCGCTAGTTCAAGTTTGGGGTTTATGTGTGACAATGTAGATAGGTCTTACTATCAGAACTATTGACTCTTGTCTTTAAAATACCTTCACAGGGCAAGGCACTATGCCCTAACTAATAAATAACTAACTAACTGAATAATTAACCTTTACCCTGAACTTCAGGCTGTAGCTTGCCATTAACACTATCAGCGTGTTCACAGATTTGTAGTCGGGCTGACCCTTTTTTTCTTCTCGTCGTCCGTTTTGCCGAGAATGACTTCGTCGACGTCGATACCTTCTTTCTTCTTCTTTTTCTTCTTCTTCGGTTTTTCTTCCTCGTCCTCCTCCGATTCTGATTCTTCTCCATGTTCTTCCTCCCATTTCTCTTTCTTTGGAGCGTTCTTGTTGGATTTCTCGTCGTCACCGTCACCTTTTTTCTCTTTCTTCTTCTTGGGTTTCTTTTCTTCTTCTTCTTCTCTTTCCTCTTCATCTTCTTCTTCTTCTGACTCGTCTTTCTTTTGCTTCTGTTTCTTTGACGTATTCTTTTTAGGCGTGTCTTCGTCAGTGTCCTTCTTCTGTTTCTTTGACGTGTTCTTCTTGGGTGTGTCTTCGTCACTATAATAATAACAATAATAATACTAGTAACAATAAACATGATGATGATGATGATAATAATAATATAGGATATTATAAACTTATCTAATTTCTAGGCGCTTTGCATACAATATATTTGCATGCATGTATACAATATACATGAACACATATAAGCAGATAAAAGCGAGATAAAACAAACCCAAGACGGGTAAAACAGAAAAAAATCTAAAACTGATAATAACTTATATCAACCCTCCCCACCCAAAACACTCTCTCTCTCTCTCTCTCTCTCTCTCTCTCTCTCTCTCTCTCTCTCTCTCTCTCTCTCTCTCTCACACACACACACACACACACACACACACACACACACACACACACACACACATACACACATACCCAGATACACATGCACACATACATACGTATCACTCGACTCTCCTGTCGTCCTGTTCTTCTTCTTCTTTTTGCTCGCTTCTACATCACTATCGCCAGACTCCGACTCCTGTTTCTTTTGCTTCTGTTTCGTCGTCTCCTTTGTTTTTGGACCGTCGAAGCTGTCGCCGTCGTCGTTTTTCTTCATTTTCTTGGCGATCCATTTTCGAATGTCCCGCACGCTTCCCACCGCGGCCTCTTTGAAACTTTCATCTGGGTGGCGCCGTTTTCTAGATGATAATCACCATCATCATCATCATCATCATCATAACTGAGCCGTAGCACAGATCCTAAAAGTGCTCCGGCCATAAAAAATAAATAAAAAGGTACGGTCCCTGGCCATCATGTTCTCCTCAACTTCAGCGGAAAACAAAAGAATTACTTGTTATTTGTTTGAACGGGGAAACGCAAGTTAAAAAATATTTTGATGAAGAGGTTTTATTTTGGAAGAACCTTTGCTTTAGAAACCCTCCTGACTGTACTCATGAAGACGAGTTTTTTTGTTTGGGTTTTTGTTTGTTTTTTTTGCCAAAAAGTGGTCCGGCCATGGCCGGAGTGGCCGGTAGGGCTGCTGCGGCCCTGCATAACTCAGCATTGTGTATTAATTTTTTGCTTTATCCAGTTTCTTAAACTGGCTCAAAGCGCCGCCAGCTGAACCCAACATGCACGTTCACGTGAATCACACGCATTCGCTCACACACCGGACATCTCAGGACACACATTGCAGTCACATGGTGCAAAGGGTCAGATTCAGCTACTTAATGTTTCAGAATTTAGAATGGCATTTTATTTTCAAATTTTGTGGGGGGATCACGCACAAAATATTACCTTCTGATAATCACAACAACGACGACAACCAGAGCGGCGACCAAAAGTACAGCAATCAGTGCGCCGGCAATAGCTCCTCCACTAGCCCCCGTGCCGCTGACCATGGCTGAAAGAGTTCGTCACGAAGTCATAAAAAAGTCATTATGTCAACTGTTGAAGTATAGTCTCACGCAAGATACACTACACAATTTTCCGATGTGCAAGGAAATATTCGTTGTTGAAATGTCTCTTTTTTTTTTCACAGTAAGTCCCAAAACGCCAAAGAAGGGATAGGGGAGCCGGGGTGGCCGAATGGTAGAGCGTTGGACTTCTAATGCTCGAGTCGTGAGTTCGTATCCCGGCTGGGGCCAAATATTTGTGCTGGCTTTTTCATCGTTGCCCCGTCTTTGTTATCACCTGTATGTAGTGGAAAAAGGACGTTCAACCCCCAAACACCCACCCACCCTACCCAAAAAAGGGTTATATCTGATGACCTCGTCCCAGTTTACCCGGTCACGTGATGCACGACTCAAAAGTTCAGTTTTGCGACACTCACGGTTTTGGGATAATTGGGATTAGAAATAATTTTTTAGAAATTACTTTTTGCAATGAGGGTAATGTAACTGGCACTAAGAAGAATGTTCGACCGCTCGCGCAAAGTTTAAACAACATTGTATCGCATTAAGAGCTGTACTCCTCATTAAGATAGAGTATTTCGAGCGTACAGGCGCACTCACGGCGAAACTGTCCCAAAACATAAGTTGGCTTAGCAAAGACGGACTTAGTCCGTTTAACTCTTAAAAGCCCATGCGAACATCACAGATCACTAGAAGCCACTATGACGCAGTCTACAGCAGTCTCGCGCCTAGGCCCACGCCTTACGTAGTAGCGGCTTGAAGTGGTTCCTGCTGGTGTGCAGTGGCTTGTTCTTTTTAACAAGTCTTATCATATAGCGGGCAGGGGGAGGGGGGGGTCGGGTGGGTGGGTGCGGGTGTTTGAGAGTTTAACGTCCTTTTCCGCCACGTAAGGGTGACACCAAAGACGGGGCAACGAGGAAAGGACCAGCACAAGTAAATGGCCCCAACCGGGATTACAACTCGCAACCCGAGCATTGAAAGTCCAACCCCCCTGCCATTCGGCTATCCCGGCTCCCCAGGAGACAACCCTGTTCCGGGTCCGTCGATAACTCTAGGCCCCTGCGCTCTGCCACGAAAAAATGCGTGCTTGCTGCGGCAAGGGAGACAACTCATGCAGGCAATAATCTCGAAACAGGCTGACAATGTACTGTGCTGGCGAATGCGACAGTTTTCACCGCTTCTGTGCACACCGTCAAAGAACGCGGGGACATCACAGTTGTTCACATCTGTCCACTTTCCTTGTCACCGAGCATTTTAGGTTTTTCCTTCTTAGGTATCACTTAGCTCGGCTCGGTCTCGGTTAGCCCGACTTGGCAGTCGTCGCAGGCGCCTAGACTTATCGTCTTATCGACGGACCCGGAACAGGGTTGCCCAGGGGAAGGTCGGGCACGGGGTGTTAAGAGATTTAACTAGCGGAAAAACAAGCAACCAAAGGTACCATACCAACACACTGATCGCCGCTATAACCCCCGAGGCATCCTTCGTAACAGGCGCCGGTTTCTGGATGACAGGTCTGAGACGGGTCGGCCGCGTCGCTGCTCAGACTGTTACAGTTGCCGCATGTCTTGTTGCAGTTCTCCCCGTGGCTACCGTTTTTACAGCCTGGCAGGTGAGAGGTGCACACACGCACAAACACACACACGCACGTGCACGAGCGCGCACACACACGCACGCACGCACGCACACGCACACACACACACACACACACACACACACACACACACACACACATAACGGGAGTGCCTACATGTACATCGTCACAAGACTAGGTCAAAATGTCCAGTCCACCGGCACTAAAAAAAATACAGTAAGAACAAAATTTGTGACAGCTGGAATAGCTCTCACATGCACCCCAGGAACTCCACTAAAAACATTTTTAAACAACTAGCACATACGTGAGACGGTGCATGCTCGTCTATGTACCATATTCTTAAATAGTTAATGTTCGGTGATTAATATTTCTAAACCATATAGCTAGAAGATTCATAAGACTTACCAGGCGGTAACCCTCCGATACTGTGTACTATCGCTACTGTCGTTATGAGGATGGGGACTATACCCTTGTACGAAACAAAACCTCTGAAATTTATACCATGCACATGCATAAAACAGCAGAATATGTGGATGGTCCCATGCATTTCGTATTTTTCAAGATTTCAAAGATCAAAATCAAAGGTCAACTTTCAAGTCAGCTAAGATAGCATTTCAGCATCATGGTTTCAAAAGCTAGTACAAGGTAAGTCCCCCATTCTTAAGCAGATGATGCAGTCTGGGAATCATTTTCGAAATACACTGACGTAATATTACGTAATTATATTCATACCTTCAGTGCAGGTGGGGAGTGCCCATCCCGCTTTGCACGTGCAGTGTCCCGTCTCCTTGTTACAAACCCCACCAGCACAGTTGGTACTGCAGTTCAGCTCACAGTCGTTTCCGTACAGCCCCTTCTCGCACTCTGTATGGATTGAAAACAATGCATCACAAATGTTTTCAGTGCAGGAAACAAAAAAAATGCCTCATATGGAAAAAAAAAATACAGAGTATAATTATAGTCTCACAGTGCAGTCTTCAGGGAGATCATTTTCAGCCAGTCAGAAAGAAAAATAGGTGAAAGATTTAAAGGTTTAAAGATTCAAAGGTTCAAAGGTCCAAAGAATCAAAAGGTTCAAAAGTTCAGCGATTCGAAGGTTCAAGGACACAAAGGTTCAAGGACACAAAGGTTCAAAGATGGAGATGAGGATGATTGAGGTAAGATGATGCCACTGAGGTCCGTGTGGTTTAGGACTGCGGGACAGGGCCGCATTCCACGCTTCCTGACATAAATATCCCGGCGTTAACCGGGCCCGGGAACTACGGCACCTGCGGTGCCGGCCGTGTAATTATCCACATCATAAGACGTGTCATACCAAGGGAAGCACCCCCAAAGTCGCACCCGTGAAGTGGGTGAAGCTCGGCTGTGTGGCAACTGCCTCCTCATTGGGCCCATAGCACACCCGCTCTGGGTAGGAGCCGACCTAGGTAGGAAAAATCCCGCTTGCCTCGGCTGGTACTCGAACCAGGGTCTGCCGGTCCATGGTCCGAAGTGATAACCACTACACTACGGGGGCCGGTGGAAAGGTGCATACCTTGGCAGAGCGGCATCACGTGGCGTGCCTTGCAGGCTAAGCAGGAACCGTTACCATCGAGGCAGTTCATATTCTTGTCGCAGGCCCCGCAAGTTCCGGAGCAGTTCAACCCGTAGGTTCCAGGTGGGCACCCTGCAATGCACGTAGTGGTGAACTGTTGTGTTACCATCGGTGTCATAAAATATCAAGATTGTTCTGGTTTGGTTTGACTCGGTTTGTTTTGGTTTTGGGGGTTGTTTGGTTGTTGTTGTCGTTGTTGTTGTTGTTGTTTTGGTTTTGTTCTGTTTTTGTTCTGGATTTGTTTTTGTTTTGGGTTGTTTGGTTATTTTGGTGTGTGTTTTGTTGTTGTTGCTGTTGCTGTCCTTTTTCTTGGTTTGTTGTTGTTGTTGTTTCGTTTTTGTTTGTGTTGTTGTTGCTGTTGTTTTTATGTGTTATTTCTGCTCTTTTCTTTGTTATCGTTTTTTGTGTTATGTTTTATTCAGAAGATCACAAAAATGAAAATTTCAATAACATCGGTGGAAACCACATTACCTTAATCTGATACGTATAATAGATACATGCTGGTGTTACAGTTGTGTGACCTACTTGTGGCGCACTTCGGAAATCTCCATCCCGGGTTGCACGTGCAGTTCCCGCTCTCCTTGTCGCAGACATCAGTACACTCCTTGTTGCACGTCTTTGAACACTTGTTGCCGAATTTCCCGTCGGGGCACACTGCAATTTGACACGAGAATCGGGTACACACAAAATAAGACTGAGATGACCATTTTTGTACTAGTCTCGGGATGCGACTCACGGCGCACTTTGCGGCAGGTTTGTGACAAAAGTCATTGTGTTCATAAATGCACACACACACACACACACACACACACACACACACACACACACACACACACACACACACACATCTGTTGTTTGTCAGAATGTAATGTTACGTGTAGACTATTTTCTTCTCCTTCGTCGTGCGTTCGAATCCCGGCTGGGGCCAAATATTTGTGCTGGCCTTTTTGTCGTTGCCCCGGCTTTGTTATCACCCTTACGTGGTGGAAAAAGACGTTAAACCCCGAACACCCACCCACCCTCCCTCTTCTCCTTCGTCAAAAAACCGAGATCAGTAAATGAGTCGATCACACAAACAAAACTTTTTTTTTACCATGGTTTCATATCCGTGGGATCAATACCAGGAGCGGGTGGAGGGCTGGGGGTAGGGGGTGTTTAAGAGTTTAACGTCCTTTTTTCCCACCACGTATGGGTAATATCAAAGACGGGGCAACAAGAAAAAGGTCAGCACATATATTTTGCCCCACCGGGGATTTGAACACACGACCCGAGCATTGAAAGTCCAGCGCTGTACCATTCGGCTATCCCGGTTCCTCGGAGCATGCAAGAACAGGACAAATGTCCTATCTGACCGAAAAAGTGTACGACAGTTGTCCCGAATACGAAGAAAACAGTACGCCATTTTGTAATTGGTAGTACAGACTTTGTGACTTAACACATTAGCAGTAACAGGACAAATGTCCTATCTGACCATACAAAATATAGACAGTAGTCCCGAGTAAAACTAAAACAGTACGCCATTTTGTTACTGGTAGTACAGACTTTGTGACAACACATTAGCAATAACAGGACAAATGTCCTGTCTGAACCCCCCCCCCCCCCCCAAAAAAAAAAAAAGAAAAAAAAAAAAAGAAGTATAGACATTAGTCCCGAGTACAACTAAAACAGTACGACATTTTGTAACTGGAAGTACAGACTTTGTGAATTAACATTTCGCAACACTGACCGCATTTTGAGAAGACCATCACATACGGTGTGTGCGCGTCGTAAACACTTTTATCAAACGAGTTTCAGAACGTCAGCCTTCATAGTAGAGGGACGTCGCTTACACTAATAATGTTACTGGAACTCGCTAGTTTTTGCGTTTGCTTACTCTGCGTGCAGTCTGCCTTCTGCCACCCTGGCTTGCATGGACAATTCCCTGTGACGTCACATGGCTTGGCGCAGTTCACGCTGCACGGGATGTCACACTCTGGACCATACATGCCGTCCGCACACACTGTAAAAAAATAGTTGTTAAAAATCAGCCAGTAAAGCAAGAAGCACATTATGTATGAAACAAAACGTGGGCTGTGATACGGAACGGTTCGTACAAGTATCGGCTCTCAGTAATAATGGCAGAGTTCTTATGTTTATTATCAGATATTTTCGCTGGGTAATAGGTCGGAGGAGGCGGGGGGTGGGGGGGAGGAGGGGGTGAGGAGGGGGAGGGGGAGTTAGGAGGGGTAGTAGGTCGGAGGATGGGGGGGGGGGCGCAGTCTACACTTCTCTACCCACGGTACTGATAAAAATGAAATACAAATATTATATGCCTGCCACACTTCTAATATCACGTTAGTAGGGAAAATGAAATACAAATATTATATGCCTATCACACTTCTAATATCACGTTAGTAGGAAAAATGAAATACAAATATTATATGCCTACCACACTTCTAATATCACGTTAGTAGGAAAAATGAAATACAAATATTATATGCCTACCACACTTCTAATATCACGTTAGTAGGAAAAATGAAATACAAATATTATATGCCTACCACACTTCTAATATCACGTTAGTAGGAAAAATGAAATACAAATATTATATGCCTACCACACTTCTAATATCACGTTCGTAGGAAAAATGAAATACAAATATTATATGCCTACCACACTTCTAATATCACGTTAGTAGGAAAAATGAAATACAAATATTATATGCCTACCACACTTCTAATATCACGTTCGTAGGAAAAATGAAATACAAATATTATATGCCTACCACACTTCTAATATCACGTTAGTAGGAAAAATGAAATACAAATATTATATGCCTACCACACTTCTAATATCACGTTAGTAGGAAAAATGAAATACAAATATTATATGCCTACCACACTTCTAATATCACGTTAGTAGGAAAAATGAAATACAAATATTATATGCCTACCACACTTCTAATATCACTTTAGTAGGGAAAATGGAATACAAATATAATATGCCTACCACACTTCTAATATCACGATAGTGGGGAAAACTGATGAAATACAAATACGATATGCCTACCACACTTCTCATATCACGGTAGTAGGGATAGTAAAATACGAATATGATATGCTTGCCACACTTCTCATATCACGGTAGTAGGGATAATAAAATACGAATATGATATGCTTGCTACACTTCTCATATCAAGGTAGTGGGAAAAATCTAATACAAATATAATATACCACACTTTTCGTTTGACGGTAGTGGGAAAAATGAAATACAATATTTAATATATTGTATGCCACACTTTTCTTCTCACGTTAGTGGGGAAAAAATTAATCAAATATAATATACCACGCTTCTCTTCTCACGGTAGTGGGGAAAAATAAATTTATATCCCTTGCCACACGTCTCTCACTACGGTCGGGGGAAAATGAAATACAAATTTATATGATTAATTATACCAGTTCTCACCAGAGCAGTTCGGAAGTTTGAAGTTTTGTTCACACTCCGTGCAGTTGCCGTCCACAAAGTTACAGACCTCCCCATTCAGACATCGGCCGCAGGTCTCGGAACAGTTCACGCCGAATGTTCCATCCGGGCATCCTGAACAACGCAATCGAGAGTCCATCAAAATGTTCTGAACAACGCAGTCGAGAGTCCATCAAAATGTTCTGAACAACGCAGTCGAGAGTGCATCTAAATGTTTTGAACAACGCAATCGAGTGTCCATCGAAATGTTTTGAACAACGCAAACGAGAGTCCATCTAAATGTTTTGAACAACGCAATCGAGAGTCCATCTAAATGTTCTGAACAACGCAAGCGAGAATCCATCTAAATGTTCTGAACAACGCAATCGCCATCGCGGGTCCATTACAAAGTTCTGACAACTTCTGCTGCAGGTGGGAGTTAAACGTTTATGTGGTTGACTCGCAGTGTTGATGCCTAGTTTAACGAACTTTTCGGTCAGTTACATTTCTGTGAGCAGAACACGAGGGCAAGGAGAAAGGGGTCAGCATGAATGCTACGTAGGCATCAAGCATACACAATGACGTCATACTTACTATCAAGACACATTGGTTCTTTGTATCCCGGCTTACACGTGCAGTTTCCGTTCACTTTGTCACACGCGCCGTCACAGTTAACACTGCAGCCTGCCCTGCAGTCCTGGCCGTATGTCACGTTGTTGCATTCTGGAAATATGCAAATCGTGATCAGTTTGTGAGGCACGTGCATTTCGATGAATGGCCGAGCGTCCTAAACTGAATGGTTTACAAATAGGTCGGAGGTGGGGTTTTGATGGTGTCTAGCATCAACCTACTGTACCTCGTAGACACGATAGACACCTGCACATTAACAGTCCCCCCCCCCTCCACACACACACACACACACACACACACACACACACACACACACACACACACTAAACGCGCGCGCGTTACTCCACCCCAAAACACTCTCCCACCACCACCACCCCCCACCACCCCCGACACACACACACACACACACACACACACACACACACACACTTCCCTCCACCCCAAATCCCCTTGAGCGGTCCTTTCCCCCTCCACCAATCACACACACACACACACACACACACACACACACTTCCCTCCAACCGAAAACCCCTTCAGCGGCCCCCTCCCCCACCACTCACACACACACACACACACACACACACACACACATACACACACACACACACACACACACACACTTCCCTCCACCCCAAATCCCCTTGAGCGGTCCTTTCCCCCATCACCAATCACACACACACACACACACACACACACACACACACACACACACACACACACACACACACACACACACACACACCACTTACATTTCCCTCCGCACTCTAAACAGCCTGTGACCGCTTTCCAGCAATACAAAACCTCAGAGTATACAATGTCACGGTCTCTGCTCCCCTGAGCCAAAGGGAGAAAACGACACCACATGTTCCCCCCCTAGCAACTAGTCGCTATAGTGACGACCGAAAGGTCTACAATTATATAGCCAGTGTTGTTTTTACCTTCCTGGCACAAGGGTGGTTGGTAGCCCGGCTTGCACGTGCAGTACCCGTTGTCAATTTTACAATCGTCAATACAGCCTTCCCCACACCTGGTAGCACAGTTGGCGCCGTACGTATGGTTGGTGCAACCTGGATAAAAGCAATTGTTGAAATTCAAGAAAAGGAAATATTGATGAGGTACGGAAATGTAAATTTAGGTTAAGTAAGGTAGAGAAGGGCAGGACAGGGCAGATGAGATGAGATAAAATGAGATAAACCGATATGAGATAAAATGAGATGAGACGAGACAAGAAAGGAGCAATACAAGACAAGACTATATTTATAGTTTGTTTGTTTTTTTAAACAAAGAAAAAAATCACAAAATGCCCCCATTCAAAACAGGGCATGACAACTACTCTCTCTCTCTCTCTCTCTCTCTCTCTCTCTCTCATCAATATATCAATATCCATAAATTAAATATTGTTAAATGAAAGCATTCTTAAGTAAAGTTCGTGTAGTCTCTCTTCCGCTACGACAGAACGTGATAGGGGGATTATCTTGTGCGAAACCATCCGAAATCATCAGATAAGCTATACACAATTTCTGTATCTCATCTCATCTCATTTCTTTCTTTCTTTCTTTCTATCTTTCTTTATTTCTTTCAGTGATTTTCTCTGTCTTTGGTGGGGGAGCCGGGGTGGCTGAATGATAGAGCGTTGGACTTCCAATCCTCGGATGATGAGTTGGAATCCCGGCTGGGGCCAAATATTTTGTGCTGGCCTTTTCATCGTTGCCCCGTCTTTGATATCACACGTATGTGGTGGAGAAGGACGTTAAACTCCCAAACACCCACCCACCCGCCTTCTGTCTTTGGTCGATCAACATGCATACCTTCTTGGCATCCAGTCTTTGGGTCTTTCCCAATATCTTGACACGCCTCGCAGTATCCTGTCACCTTGTCACATGGTGCACTGTTGTTACACTGTCCCTCGCACACCTTGTCGCAATACGGGCCCCAGTAGCCGTCCCTGCAGCCTGAAAAAGAATGACAATGCATATACTTTCACCATAGTCATCACCATCGACACCATCGTCGTCGTCATCATCACTGTCATCGTCCGCACCATCATCATAAGCATCGCCAACAATATCGCCGTCATCATCATCACCATCGTCGTAGCCGCCACCACCAACATCATTTCTATCATCACAACAGTTATCGTCGTCGTCGTCATCACCACCACCATCACCATTACCATCACCATTGTCGTCGTCGTCGTCACCGTCATCACCACCCCCACACCCACCATCATCATCATCGTCGTCGTCGTCGTCGTCGTCACCATCATGATCATCACCACAATCGCCACCACAACTACCGTCATCATGATTTATCGTCGTTATCATCATTATCACAAAATGTCTCTGGGGTTTAATTTTAAAAAAAGGGTAGGAAATGATCATCTTATGCAACAGGGAGAGAGCAAGTAAAAGATAGTGCATAACTAACCTTTCACTTATTCGCTTAGAGAGAACAAGTCGTAACTCGTAATAAGCTATTTAAAACTTGCTTATTCTCGGTCAAGTTCCTCAAAACTGAACCGCCAAAATAAGCGAACTTTCAAAATCATTTAAATGTAAGTAGGCTATTAAGTAAGTAAGTGAACAAGTAGGCAAGTTTCGACCTACGTATTTATGTATTTCTGTAGATATTAGCGATAATGTGATGCAAATTAAGCATCGTCAGTCAGAAGCCGACATCCGCTATAGCCACGAGTTAGAGTTATTTCGACTTCAACTTTGCTGCAGTATGTGTGGTGGTTTTATCAGCTGAACTTAAAAGTGAATACACTCACTGAGAATGGTGATCTCGCAGAAGACCAAAGCCTTGTCTTCATCTAAGAAATTGTTGCGTTTTTCCACTCTGACGACGCTCCCGTTGATTGGTCCGTCCTTGCACGTGATCTCGAATTTTTCTTCGTGGTACAACATTGCCTCAGGCACGGTGACATCAAAATTGTAACACACCTTCCCGTCCACTTTGATCACCACACGGGACATGAAGCGCACGTCTGTAATGATAATAATATAAGAAGAAGAAGAATTTTTTAAAATATTATTAATAATAATGGATTCAGCATACTCTGTTGTAGACTGGTCGTAGGTTTGTTGTTGTTGGTGGTGGTGCTGGTGGTGGTGGTGGTGGTGGTGGTTGCTGCTGTCATTGTTGTTGTTCTTTTAACGTGTAAATAACAAATAAGCATCCTTCACAGCTATGTTGACCTATGTTGACAAGAAGTCAGAGGGTGGGCGGGTGGGTGTTTGGGGGTTTAACGTCCTTTTCCACCTCATACGGGTGATATCAAAGACGGGGCAACGATGAAAAAGCCAGCACAAATATTTGGCCCCAGCCAGGATTCGAACGCACGACCCGAGCATTGCAAGTCCAACGTTCTACCATTCGGCCATCCTGGCTCCCCGACAACAAGTCAGACCACAATGTGCTCGTGCAACTCAGAGGCATCGTGTGATTCAGCAAAGATGCCGACAAACTGATCAAACCTTAAACCTCAAAACACTCACCTCAGCAAGTTTAAGTCATTCTAGCCAAGCCACCACCACGATGGTCGTAACAGTTTGTTCACATTTTACCTCGTTTTCTGAATGGGACAGCGTTGGACTTTCAATGCTTGAGTCGTGAGACAAAGGCCAGCACAAATATTTGGCCCCAGCCGGGATTCGAACTCACGACCAGAGCTTTGAGAATCCAACGCTCTACCATTCGGCTATCCCGGCTCCCCGGGTGTGGTAAGCTGGGCCCGTATGTAAAACGAGGTTAATTTAACCCACGGCTACGGACCTAACCCAGACTAGGACAAAAGAAACCCAAAAGCAAAATTAAATAAGAAAGGAAGCGAAGAAAGGAAGAAAAAATCCTTCAATAACAGCTTAGGCACCTTGCCAGAATGGACCCGCTTCCTGATTTAAAACAAAAAACAATAGAAAATGTAACCCTAGAGCTAGTTTAGTTCAAGGTTAGACTCTAACCCAGGGCTAAAAGCCCTAACCTCGACTCTTACATACGGACCCTGACTGTTACGAACAGTTAGCAGACAAAAGGACAAGTGTTACTAACATAGGTCTTCCCGTGACCACAGGTCTATGTAGTAGATGGGGTAGGGACGTCCCAGGTACACCTCCCACCAGTTGTAGTCGGCTCCCTTAGTGTGGATGCAGTTGCCACGAGTCGTGTATTTGCCATCCGTTTTCCCGTTGATAGCCCGGTTACAGTTGTTCAACGTCTCGTTCTGTTTGGAGCTCATGTTGCACGGTTTGTTGACCCCAACATTTTCTGGACACAAAGCAACACCCGTGAAAGCGTTCATATAACCATGTGACCGTCTAGCATACCAGGTGCTGGATAAAGTTTGTTAAGTGGTTATTTTATTGATGATACACTGAACACGAACGCATTACAATCACGTGGTGCGAAGGGTCAGTTCAGCTATTTAAGTTTCGGAATTTAGAATTGCATTTATTTTCAAATTTTGTTTGCTGAACATTTCCAAAGCAGAGGGGGAGGAAGCCGGAGTACCCGGACAGAACCCCCGACGGTCGGCCCGAATGAACGGTGCCACGTACGAGAAGGAAAAATGCTTTGCTCCGAGTGGGACTCGAACCTGACTTCTCGTACTGGTGACAAAATCTCTTTACCACTTCTAGTAGACCACCGACCGATGAGAGAGAGAGATATTTTCTGAAAATACTTACCGAAGTTACCGTGACATGCAGTAAACAGCACACTTGAGATGACCAGAAAATAAAGAGCACAGCAGACGAGATATTTCTCCATCGTTTGACTAGTTTCTGGCTGAAAAAACTACAACATAAAACCTACAATACTCTGATTCTCTTTCAAAGTAACTGTTTATACTCCATACACAACATATGAAAATCACTCTTGGGTGCTCAGAAGGCAGTGATCCTCTTCTCAGCCAACATTTTCTGGTCTTGCTTACGGCGTTTCATGGCAACTGAGTATGACACAAGGGGCAAGGGTGTCCCATTCTCCGCTGCAAAGCTACCCCTCCATCTCGCTTCACGAACCAGTTCTGCGGACATCGACCCCACCAAAAGCTGGGCGCGCATGCTCGGTGACCTCTCACCCTCCACGTGATTACTAGAGGAATCGAGGGGTCTGATGCATGAAGTAAGACTTAGAGCGTAAGTCCGAAATGAGCTTCACTACACTGACACTAAAAGATTAGTATGATATAATAATAATAATGATAATAATCTCATTAATACAGGCGCTTCATCCCAAATAGTGGGCTCAAAGCGCCGCGAGCTAAACCCAACACGCACGCTCACGCGAATCACACGCATTCTCTCACACACTGGACATGAACACATGACAGTCACGTGGTGCGAAGGGCCGGCCGCGGCTCAGCAATTTAAGTTTCGGAATTTTAGAATTGCATTTTTTTTTTTTTTTTTTGTGGGCTGAACATTTCCAGACTGAGCAGGAGTGGGGGGGGGGGGGGGGGCGAAGTACCCGGAGTGATCCCCGACGGTCGGCCCGAATGAACGGTACCACATACGAGAAAGAAAAATTCTTCGCCCTCGAACCTGACCTCTCGCATTGGTGACTAAGTCTTAACCACAAGACCACCAACCGCCCCAACTATCTCAGGGACTAGACGGTAATGCACGCCGATAATAGCAATAGTCCAGACGTAATTAGTCCATTAGTCTGAGACTAGAGCTAAGTCTCAGTCTTTGTCTAGTCTTAGGAAGTCGGGACAGTCGAGCGGTAGGGAACTGGATTTTCAATACTCGGGTTGTCAGTTCGAATCCGCGACAGGGGGCAAATATTCGTGCAGGCCTTTTCCTCGTTGCCCCGTTCTAATAGTCATCTATACGGTAAGACGGTAAACCCTCACCCACCCACCCACCTTAGTCTAGTCTTCTGTCTTATATTCGCAGAGCTGTGCAGCTTACGGAGTAATATACCAGCAGAATGACTGTGTTATTGCGCAGAATGTTTCTGGCATCGCTAGAATGATAAAGGTGTCACAACCTGCAATTAGCCGATCCCAGAGTCACGCCCGTCACGATGGGTTTGGGGGTGTAATTATGTGAGCACATGACACGTCGTGTGGAAACACTATCACGCGACCGAAACACCCAGGCCATCATTATACCGGCACAAATCATCGCCAGATATGATACGTGTTTATACACGGTGTGTGTGTGTGTGTGTGTGTGTGTGTGTGTGTGTGTGTGTGTGTGTGTGTGTGTGTGTGTGTGTGTGTGTGTGTGTGTGTGTGTGTGTGTGTGT
>JACVVK020000457.1:462500-465000 GCA_018292915.2 Batillaria attramentaria | reverse complement strand
CTTTGCTGTATTTTCTTGAACAAAAACTTCTCAAACGCAACCTGACCATAATTCCCCCCCCCCCCCCCCAAAAAAAATATAAACTTACTTCAGCCCATAATTAATATTTTCAGTCCTCTGCTCTAGAGGGCTTGGGCCTAAATGTGAAATTAAAGGGTTTTTTTTCAAAAATAAAAGTTCATAATTTCCTTACTAACATAGCATCCACTAGTAATACTTGAAACAAACGTGAAATAAAAATTTACATCAAAATAAAAGTTAGAAAATAAAAGCCACATACAGCATCCACTAATCCTACTGAACGCGAAATAATTTAAAAAAAAAAAAAAAAAAAAGCAACAAAATAAACCAGCACAATTCTAGGAAGTCGTTTCGAAACGCGTGGCTTTCCTTTCAGTTTCTGTGTTTTTCAGTAATTGCGTCATAACAACTTATCAAATATCAATCATATCTCGCTGCAGCCCCACCCTGGAAGACTAAATTTGACAGAGTGCAAAATTACAGAGTTGACCCTTTCTTACTTTCTTAGTCCCTTTCACACCCATAACCCAACCAGCAGTTTCACATCAATGCGGAAAAAATGTCAACAACATTACCCCCCCCCCCCCCCACTCCTCCTCCTCCCCCAACCCCAGCTTAGGTTACAGAGTAGGATACAGACGAGACTACAAGATCTGCAGATACGTTACAAGAATTCCAGCGGCCGCCAAGAAGAAATTATAAGAAAAATGACGACTTAAGTAACTTTAGTACGTGTACTATGACCAAAACACCGGTTCGCGGCAACTCGAACCGGTTCGGCGAACCGGTTCAAATGGGAACCGGTTAAAACCGGTAAACCGGTTAACCGCGGCAGCTCTAGTGTGTGTGTGTGTGTGTGTGTGTGTGTGTGTGTGTGTGTGTGTGTGTGTGTGTGTGTGTGTGTGTGCGTGCGTGCGTGTGTGCGTGCGTGTGTGCGTGCGCGAACGCGCGAGAAAGTTGGGTGTGGGGTTCCTTCTTTGAGTCTCTCTCGGTGAGGCAACGCACGCGCCATGTCCGCAGAAACACGACCCAGAGACTAACGCTGAACTTTAAACGAGAAAACAAGACGCGCCGAGAATCCATAAACAAGCAGGGTGTAAAATCAGTGCAGAGGTACCAACCGCATTTCGCGATAGTCTTCGTCACGACCCATGCATAATCAATGACTTGTAACGAAGATAGATCACGCTCTCACACCCAGTCATAACAAGTCTCGTGCAACGTATATCAAAAATTATATCTCACGGTTGATTATCTATATATTTAAAGGTAGGCAAATTAGGGAGTAGCTGCCTCTGTCCACTTCATCCAAGAGGCAAACGATATGCGCGGGGTGTGAGTAAGTGTTTCATGTTACTCTAGGTTAAGTGCTATCTTGGTGCCAACATGCTGGGCGAGGTTCACTAGGCTTTAGCAAGGTGTGTCTGGAATCCGTGAGAAATTCATGTCTGTGTATGCGTCTGAGTCGTTCTATAAAGCTGTGTTTTAAAAGCGTGACAAAAATGACAAAATATGAATTTTGTCATAGTTACAAGAGTCAGATGTTTTCCTGGTGTAGAAAGCCTAAATCATACTTTGATGAACGAAAGGTAAATCTTGTGTCTACCTGGGTATGGTTAACCCCGGTCACGTGAGTTGAAAGACATACTCCTAGAGTATCATTGGCTTGATTCAGGAGTAAAGGTATGGTGTGCAGCCAAATTCACGTGAGTTTCGTATTGTATAGAGAATAGTAACTTCATGACATAGAGAGCTCTTCGGAGGGTCGACCTATTCAACAGCTCATTTCGTTATAAAAAATACAGTTAAAGAAAAAAAAAAGGAACCAAGAAAATGTAAAATACAGCCATACACAACAAAAGCCACATGTACATAAGACACAGTTATCATTACACCTTGTTTTCTTTCCGGACAAACAGGCTTGCGGAAACTTCTAATGTAATACAGCATTCACAAAAAGTTAAGGACCACTTGCAAATATCATTCAACTTTTGTCCTGGTAGCATGCTGGTGTAGTGCTGAACATCGCTGAAACGGCGGCTTATGTAGGCAAACAAATGAGCACAGTTTATAACCAGGGATGCATTCTTTGACCTGCATCTCATTTTTGCCGTGCAGAAGGCCCCAGGTATCGCTCACTGAACACTGAAACTCAGTCTAGTTTTTCCGAAATTGCAGATTTTCAAACGCGCCAAGCATGCTGTGTGACGCGCACGTGCCATCCACACAGTGGTCGACATGTTCATTAATTACCCCTCAACCTTGCTACCGAATTTAACGGGGAAAATCTTATTCGTTTATTTTTTTCTGATTTATTGAAACTGTCACCCATTATGTTGACTGGTCCTTAACTTTTTGTGAAGACTGTATATTGTAGCACACAAAACGGAGATCCCCCTCCCACCCCCCCCGCCCCCCCCCCCCCCAAAAAAAAGCAAAAAATAACCCCGGCATTTCCCATGACGTCGCTGGAGCTGGC
>JACVVK020000457.1:437500-460000 GCA_018292915.2 Batillaria attramentaria | reverse complement strand
CCACTCGTTCACCGTGTTGTCCAGGGGAGCTGACATCATCATCATCATCATCATCATTACCATCACCATCATCGTGTGTAATACCCGACTTAAATTAAATCAAAACAGCAGCCAACTAAACTAAACACGCCAGCTCACATGAATCACGCGCACTCACTCACTCACCGGACATCAACATGTCGTTACAAGCATATTTCGCTTATTCGCGTTTTTCAGGAATCCAGAATTACAATCATTCTTCTTCCTCCTCTTTTTCTTCTTCTTTCTTTCTTTCTTTCTTTCTATTTTTCATTTCCATTTCTGGCTGAATATTTCTAAAGCAGAGTGTGAGAGAGCCGGAGTCCCCGAAATGAACCCCGAAGACTGGACAGCTGCGAGCGAAACCTTCAGCACTGTTTAAACGCAAAACTGCTTGTGCGTAATAATCTGTGTAGGTGCGAAGTTCAGGCACACACAACCAACAGACAGATATGGCCATTCGAAGGAAGATCCACAACACGAACATATATTTATTTCAGTAGCACATTTACACAGTGAGTAGTCAACGGTTTGTGAAAACTCTGAGATCAGACAAAAACTCATCTGGAGTTTGAAAAAAAAAACCCAGCAAACAAACGGACGCCGACAGTTAGTTTTGTAACGGACACACACTCCAGTTTCCAGTTCCATTTCTACATCAACACTGCGAGAAAACATAAATTCGAAGCGGTTTTGTTGCGCTGTGCTTAGGGCATTCATAATTAGCGCGGTCACCTAGCCAAGAGAGTAACGATTTCATAGTCCCTTGGTTGGCCAGGTTAGGAGGATCTGACAATAAGCTTACCGAGAAAACAAAAAGAAAACTTATACCCTCGCCGTACTTGCTGGGTCGTGGTAGACACACAGATGCGGTATCTCCTTCATTTCTGTAAACTAAGCGTTCTTAAACGAAGCTATTCTTCAAACTTGTATGTGTAGCATCTGTACTAAACCAAAAGCAAAATAAGTGTAATTACCTAATTAGAAGTGAAACGATTAAGAATCGAAGTGGCCAATACCGATTGTGGGTACCAGTCTGGTACTGTCCATCTGAAATTGCGTAGTGGAACCGCTAAGCAGGAAGTGGCGTATGGTCCAAAGTTTCAGCAGGGCTATACACATGTACACAGACTCTGGTTTCAGGTTGCAGACTGGTATTTGTGTCAGGCATGCATATTCAGCATCTGGCCGCCAGCACAGCACGCCAGCGTCTTAAGAACCCCGACCCGTCACTATATGCGCGGTATGGGTAGCTAGCGACCCAGGAAGTGTACAGCGTCAGTGTACGGCGCCATGTACGGCAATTAAAGGCCCGTCTACCAACATATCTAGGCTCCCAGATCGTCCCTAGCTGTTTCCGTCTATAGTGTCGTACAGCGGCCTTACGCTGTTTTCGACAAGGTCGTCGTAATTGTGGTTGTTGGGGTGGTGGTGTGGTGGTGGAGGTGGTGGCGGTGATGAAGGCAGCGATATCTTGACATCAAAGCCAGGAGAGTCGATGTTGGTGTAGATGTTGCCAGACCTGGTATTCTCAGACAAACTGGGGTCTTTGTTCTTCATGTCATCCCCGTCCATCGCCTCGTACAGGTCGTCATAATCTGGAGCCGCCTCGTCTCCAAAGTCATCCACGTGTTGCTCTGTGTACAGAACGTGAATTATGATTATCACTTCAAACATCCGATCGTGCCAAAGGAAAATGCTAGGTGTTGTGGTTCTGGCTCGTTTGCTGTCACGTCACCATCTGCATGAATCAATTCTTGCAGTCACCGGCAATTTCTGTAGCAGTTACGCCGTACTAGTATTTTCCACATATAAGTTGCTTGTGAACTGCAATTTTTTAAGCAAGGTACGTTTGTGACCCAAATCTGATTTCTTTGCTTTTTGTTTATTTCTTTCTTTCTATCCTTTTTTCACAAAGTGCATCAAGTTTCTGATATTTGAGGGGAAAAAAAACATTGTTTCGTTAAAATACGTAAAAAGAAAAGAAAGTTTGAAGTTTGAAATGTCCGTACAAAAGCGAATAGATTATCAATAAATTCATCTGGAGATTGAGTCGACCCTGCCCGCTGAGAAATAAAATCGACTGGGCTCACCATCTTCCCCAGAAATATTGTGAAAACCGCGACTGTTGTCTGTACTTCTGGTGGTTGTCCTTGCTGCGCGTCCTGTCTCATCGTCTTCATCATCCTTTTTGTCTGTCTCGCATTGTCTTCAACAGACCAGAGACATAAGAATTTTCTGAACAAGATTCCAAACCATTTTTTTCTAATTTAGTAATTAATGAGAAGAAAAAAAGTGAATCATATAGCCTTATTACCAAATTTGGTTAGAGAAAGACCCGTCAGCTGAACCCAACACGCACGCCCACGTGCAAGACGCGCACTCTCACACACATCGGACATCAAGACATCGTAGTCACGTGGTGATACCCAAGAAACATTAGGTCTATGCTGTTTTTTACTAGTGACCAAATTCCAGACATCTGTTTAACTTTGACGTGTTTTTATTTTGTACAGGACATGTGGTTTCAAAGTTTCAGACACACATAAGTGAAACACGAACATTTATTCACACACCGTAGGCCTACATCAACACTAAAATCACGGTTTCGATTTATGTATGACAATTATTGACAAGTGATTAATTTTGTGTGAGAGCTCTCTCTTTCCCTAATGCCCTAACAGACGACGCGAGTAGCTGTAGTAGTCCCCCTTGGCTAGATTTCGCCTTTGACCCAGCATGGCGAGCATCCTTTGTTTGCATAATTGTCCAGCTCAAATTCGCCTCTATCACGGCCATACAAAGCTTTTACCTCCAATACCCCACGACTGTCCTCGCAACGTAAAGAGGATCTGCAAGTATAGCCGTGCCGATGATTTTGTAAACTGCAATATAATGAATTAATAGTTTCTCCAGGATGGCCACTGAGTTATAAATTGCAGGTTGCTTACACGATTTTTTATTTTTTTTCGGTCGGGGAGGGGGAGAGGGAGGAGGAGGGAGAAGCGAGGGGTGAAGGAGAGGGGGGAGGAGAAGTAGGAAGGAGTTGAACATTTCCAGATTTCCAGAGCAGAGGGGAAGAAAATAAATCCGAAATACCCAGAGCAGACACCTGACTGGAAGTGAGCAGAGCACTTCGCCGGATCATTCTTAACAAGTGATGAATAGGAGCCAACCGTAAACCGTGAATAAATATTGATATCATACCTTCTTACGTACACCACCACGACGGCAACCAGGATGAGAAGGACGATACACCCTAATATGCCGCCAATGATTGCACCGTCCGTGGAAGCGCTTGAAGTCTTCACGTCTGTGGGAAATAAGAATATGAGAGAACTTGATTAGTTCGTTGGTTGGGGTTTAACCTTCTCGCCACAAGCGTGACTGGAGTCCGCCCTAATAGGCAGAGGCAAGGGGTAGGTGATAGCTATCCTAACTGAACACACCAGCTGAACACTATTCATTCCAAACAGACTGACATGTCGGCCACATTTGATTTTAACTTTAAGATGTGTTGACCAACCAGATGTATTGTCATTCATTAGTTGACTTCGGTAATGAATAAGGCGTATAGAAGCGGTCCCCAGCTTTGAACAGCTGGCAAAATACGCTTGTTATCAGCTTCGCAGCAGAAACGAGGGAATGAGAGAAGTGTGTGTGTGTGTGTGTGTGTGTGTGTGTGTGTGTGTGTGTGTGTGTGTGTGCGTGTGTGTGTGTGTGTGTGATCGCTATATCTGTTATTGTTCTCTGTGACATCATTTTCATGCCATTTTATCTTCTTTTCCTTAACTTTGTAAGCGCTTAGAGCTCGCTGAGTATAGGCGCTGTATAAATATCCAGTAGTAGTAGTAGTAGTAAGTAGTATAAGTTGCGACCCCTCAACCCTCAGGGAGTAGGGAGCAGTTGACCTTAACCTGAGGTCACGTCCTTAGCCTCAGGTCAAGGCCCTAACCTGAGGTCACGTCCTTAGCCTCAGGTCATAGCCCTAACCTGAGGTCACGTCCTTAGCCTCAGGTCAAGGCCCTAACCTGAGGTCACATCCTTAGCCTCAGGTCACAGCCTTATAACTTCAGGTCATGCCCTTAACTTTATGACGTAAACTTTAGGACACGACCCTATAAAATCAGGGCTTGACCTTATAACCTGAACTGTTAGGGTGTACCAGTACGAGTATGCGTATTGTGAAAAAAATATGGCACGAAAATCAATGCGCTACCTTGCGAGACTTTCTCGTCTGGTACAATAACTTGGATACAAAACCCTTTCTGGTCGCTTTAGAACGTCAAATTGCCATGTACGCGACCCTCGGCGTCGACTTGCTCAAAGACGGGATTTCTGTCCCCGACATCACCCTCAAATATTTGTTTCAAACCATGCCTTCAGACACGTATTTTTCTCTCTTTAACGAAAAACAAAAAGACATTCACTCTCTCTTGCGCGATCAGATCGTGGGGGGACCCAGCATTTGTATTACTTCACTGCTCCCGGCTCCCTACCTAAATGGGAGGCGCTGACAGCTGCTACTTTATGATCTCCCTGTATTACTTCACTGGAGGCTATGGACGTGATCTCAGGTTAAGGTCAAATGACTCCCGGCTCCCTACCTTGTTTGTTTGGGTCTTTGGTTGGTTGGTTGACTGATTGGTCGGTTCGTTCGTTCGTTCGTTCGTTCGTTCTTTACTGTTGCAACTTTTTCTGTGTCTGTGTCTGTATCGGGCGTGCTTGTACATGCGCGCGCGCGTGTGTGTGCGTGCGTGCGTGCGTGCGTAGCGTGCGCACCACCTACCTTGGCACAGTTCCCCGACGTAGCCCTGTTCACAACCTAATTCACAAACTCCAGTGTCGTGCCGACACACGCTTCCCCCGGTACAGTTGCCGCACCTCCTGGAGCAGTCCTGACCATAGTACCCCCCAGCGCATCCTGCCATAGATACATCCATCATAGCCCTAACCTGAGGTCACGTCCTTAGCCTCAGGTCAAGGCCCTAACCTGAGGTCACATCCTTAGCCTCAGGTCACAGCCTTATAACTTCAGGTCATGCCCTTAACTTTATGACGTAAACTTTAGGACACGACCCTATAAAATCAGGGCTTGACCTTATAACCTGAACTGTTAGGGTGTACCAGTACGAGTATGCGTATTGTGAAAAAATATGGCACGAAAATCAATGCGCTACCTTGCGAGACTTTCTCGTCTGGTACAATAACTTGGATACAAAACCCTTTCTGGTCGCTTTAGAACGTCAAATTGCCATGTACGCGACCCTCGGCGTCGACTTGCTCAAAGACGGGATTTCTGTCCCCGGCATCACCCTCAAATATTTGTTTCAAACCATGCCTTCAGACACGTATTTTTCTCTCTTTAACGAAAAACAAAAAGACATTCACTCTCTCTTGCGCGATCAGATCGTGGGGGGACCCAGCATTTGTATTACTTCACTGCTCCCGGCTCCCTACCTAAACCGATATGAGATAAAATGAGATGAGACGAGACAAGAAAGGAGCAATACAAGACAAGACAATATTTAAACAAAGTAAAAAATCACAAAATGCTCCCATTCAAAACAGGGCATGACAACTACTCTCTCTCTCTCTCTCTCTCATCAATATACCAATATTGATATATATTGGTAACCCTCCGATACTGTGTACTATCGCTACTGTCGTTATGAGGATGGGGACTATACCCTTGTACGAAACAAAACCTCTGAAATTTATACCATGCACATGCATAAAACAGCAGAATATGTGGATGGTCCCATGCATTTCGTATTTTTCAAGATTTCAAAGATCAAAATCAAAGGTCAACTTTCAAGTCAGCTAAGATAGCATTTCAGCATCATGGTTTCAAAAGCTAGTACAAGGTAAGTCCCCCATTCTTAAGCAGATGATGCAGTCTGGGAATCATTTTCGAAATACACTGACGTAATATTACGTAATTACAGTCGAACACGCTTAAGTCGAATTCGCAGGGGAAATGGATTTTTGTTCGGCGTATCCGAAGTTTGACTTATCCGTGGCGACGGATAAGGTCGAATTTCGACTCTAGCTTCGAGTTAAGCGAGTTGCACCTTTTCACCCCCTGATTCGGTTTGGAAACTGAAATTTATTTACCCTGGTCAACATGAGCTTACTGCTGCTGCGTTGGTATAGTTCGCCCCCTTGTGTCATTTGCACCTGCTGTAAATGCACTGCGGCCGTCTAAAAAACATAGCAATTGCACTATTACCACAAGGTAACCCCAACCCTAAATCTTAACCTAACCCTAAACCGATCTAAGCAGGCGAACTCTACTAGATGAGTGTGGATGCGTTTGAATAGTTTGCCCAGTACGACCCACGAGTGCGAACTATACTGAGCCTTACTACTAGGATTTGTTATATTCAATACGCTCGTGTAGGCTGACATGTCATCGAATCTCCGTAGCTATTTTGTTCACTTTGAAATCACTTTCAGTTCAGAGTATTGGCTTGGTCTTACCATAGTCACACATGCAATGCAGAGGAAGGAGAAAGCCAAGTTTTTTTCTGATGGCTGTTTCGTTCTGTCGGACATGAAAGCTGCCTGGCACCAAACGGTGATAAATTTCCAGCTTATGTTTTCTTCTTCTTTTCTAGTTTCACTGACTCTTATTCTGCTTGTAAGATCAGCAGCGTCATGTGTGCGTGTGTGTGTGCGCGCGCGCGCACGCGTTCGCAGTCATATGATCGCATGTGCACAATAAACTCCAGTGGGTGGGTGGGTGTTTGGGGGTTTAACGTCCTTTTCCACCACATAGGGTGATATCAAAGACGGGGCAACGATGAAAAAGCCAGTACAAATATTTGGCCCCAGCCGGGATCGAACTCACGACCCGAGCATTAGAAGTCCAACCCTCTACCATTCGACCACCCCGGCTCCCCATAAACTCCAGTGCAACGTCATATAAACACACGCAGTCAAATAGCAGAAAGATCCAACTCTAACGGCACCAACCGGCAAACTCTCTCTCTCTCTCTCTCTCTCTCTCTCTCACACACACACACACACACACACACACACACACACACACATTTCACACACCAGGAATAACTCACTGCTTACCCTCCGAATCCGACGGCAAATCACCTTCTTAACACTGGCCACAGAAAACCTCAGAGATCAGGGGCACAGGGTCAGGTCTTACACCTAGCTCTGTTCTTGCACGTGTTTCTCGCCAATTTCGTGTTCTACAACCCAAGATAACCAGCCCTAAGGCCCGCAGGACATATAACACTGTCAACCTGTACTTGCACGGAAAATGTAAAATCTCCGTGCAAGCCGTGTTTGGCGCTGATGTATCAGAACAACAAAAAGAAATTCCCGTGCCAGCGACTGGTACGACTTATCCGAGGCTAAAATTGCAAATTTCGTTTGACATAACCGAGTTTTGACTTATCCGTTTTTGAGTACTCGTTCGACTTATCCGTGGAAAATTTAGTCATACAAAGAGCAAGTTTGGCCGGGAAAAACTTTTTGCTTCGACGTATCCGAAGTTCGACTTAAGCGTGTTTGACTTAAGCGTATGGGTCTGTATATTCATACCTTCAGTGCAGGTGGGGAGTGCCCATCCCGCTTTGCACGTGCAGTGTCCCGTCTCCTTGTTACAAACCCCACCAGCACAGTTGGTACTGCAGTTCAGCTCACAGTCGTTTCCGTACAGCCCCTTCTCGCACTCTGTATGGATTGAAAACAATGCATCACAAATGTTTTCAGTGCAGGAAACAAACAAAAATGCCTCATATGGAAAAAAATACAGAGTATAATTATAGTCTCACAGTGCAGTCTTCAGGGAGATCATTTTCAGCCAGTCAGAAAGAAAAATAGGTGAAAGATTTAAAGGTTTAAAGATTCAAAGGTTCAAAGGTCCAAAGAATCAAAAGGTTCAAAAGTTCAGCGATTCGAAGGTTCAAGGACACAAAGGTTCAAGGACACAAAGGTTCAAAGATGGAGATGAGGATGATTGAGGTAAGATGATGCCACTGAGGTCCGTGTGGTTTAGGACTGCGGGACAGGGCCGCATTCCACGCTTCCTGACATAAATATCCCGGCGTTAACCGGGCCCGGGAACTACGGCACCTGCGGTGCCGGCCGTGTAATTATCCACATCATAAGACGTGTCATACCAAGGGAAGCACCCCCAAAGTCGCACCCGTGAAGTGGGTGAAGCTCGGCTGTGTGGCAACTGCCTCCTCATTGGGCCCATAGCACACCCGCTCTGGGTAGGAGCCGACCTAGGTAGGAAAAATCCCGCTTGCCTCGGCTGGTACTCGAACCAGGGTCTGCCGGTCCATGGTCCGAAGTGATAACCACTACACTACGGGGGCCGGTGGAAAGGTGCATACCTTGGCAGAGCGGCATCACGTGGCGTGCCTTGCAGGCTAAGCAGGAACCGTTACCAAGGAGGCAGTACATATTCTTGTCGCAGGCCCCGCAAGTTCCGGAGCAGTTCAACCCGTAGGTTCCAGGTGGGCACCCTGCAATGCACGTAGTGGTGAACTGTTGTGTTACCATCGGTGTCATAAAATATCAAGATTGTTCTGGTTTGGTTTGACTCGGTTTGTTTTGGTTTTGGGGGTTGTTTGGTTGTTGTTGTCGTTGTTGTTGTTGTTGTTTTGGTTTTGTTCTGTTTTTGTTCTGGATTTGTTTTTGTTTTGGGTTGTTTGGTTATTTTGGTGTGTGTTTTGTTGTTGTTGCTGTTGCTGTCCTTTTTCTTGGTTTGTTGTTGTTGTTTCGTTTTTGTTTGTGTTGTTGTTGCTGTTGTTTTTATGTGTTATTTCTGCTCTTTTCTTTGTTATCGTTTTTTGTGTTATGTTTTATTCAGAAGATCACAAAAATGAAAATTTCAATAACATCGGTGGAAACCACATTACCTTAATCTGATACGTATAATAGATACATGCTGGTGTTACAGTTGTGTGACCTACTTGTGGCGCACTTCGGAAATCTCCATCCCGGGTTGCACGTGCAGTTCCCGCTCTCCTTGTCGCAGACATCAGTACACTCCTTGTTGCACGTCTTTGAACACTTGTTGCCGAATTTCCCGTCGGGGCACACTGCAATTTGACACGAGAATCGGGTACACACAAAATAAGACTGAGATGACCATTTTTGTACTAGTCTCGGGATTCGACTCACGGCGCACTTTGCGGCAGGTTTGTGACAAAAGTCATTGTGTTCATAAATGCACACACACACACACACACACACACACACACACACACACACACACACACACACATCTGTTGTTTGTCAGAATGTAATGTTATGTGTAGACTATTTTCTTCTCCTTCGTCGTGCGTTCGAATCCCGGCTGGGGCCAAATATTTGTGCTGGCCTTTTTGTCGTTGCCCTGGCTTTGTTATCACCCTTACGTGGTGGAAAAAGACGTTAAACCCCGAACACCCACCCACCCTCCCTCTTCTCCTTCGTCAAAAAACCGAGATCAGTAAATGAGTCGATCACACAAACAAAACTTTTTTTTTACCATGGTTTCATATCCGTGGGATCAATACCAGGAGCGGGTGGAGGGCTGGGGGTAGGGGGTGTTTAAGAGTTTAACGTCCTTTTTTCCCACGACGTATGGGTAATATCAAAGACGGGGCAACAAGAAAAAGGTCAGCACAAATATTTTGCCCCACCGGGGATTCGAACACACGACCCGAGCATTGAAAGTCCAGCGCTGTACCATTCGGCTATCCCGGTTCCTCGGAGCATGCAATAACAGGACAAATGTCCTATCTGACCATATAAAATATAGACAGTAGTCCCGGGTAAAACTAAAACAGTACGCCATTTTGTTACTGGTAGTACAGACTTTGTGACAACACATTAGCAATAACAGGACAAATGTCCTATCTAACCATATAAAATATAGACAGTAATCCCGGGTAAAACTAAAACAGTACGCCATTTTGTTACTGGTAGTACAGACTTTGTGACAACACATTAGCAATAACAGGACAAATGTCCTATCTGAACACACCCCCCCCCCCCCCCCCCCAAAAAAAAAAAAAAAGTATAGACATTAGTCCCGAGTACAACTAAAACAGTACGACATTTTGTACAGACTTTGTGAATTAACATTTCGCAACACTGACCGCATTTTGAGAAGACCATCACATACGGTGTGTGCGCGTCGTAAACACTTTTATCAGACGAGTTTCAGAACGTCAGCCTTCATAGTAGATGGATGTCGCTTACACGAATAAAGTTAATGGAACTCGCTAGTTTTTGCGTTTCCTTACTCTGCGTGCAGTCTGCCTTCTGCCACCCTGGCTTGCATAGACAATTCCCTGTGACGTCACATGGTTTGGCGCAGTTCACGCTGCACGGGATGTCACACTCTGGACCATACATGCCGTCCGCACACACTGTGAAAAATAGTTGTTAAAAATCAGCCAGTAAAGCAAGAAGCACATCATGTATGAAACAAAACGTGGGCTGTGATACGGAACGGCTCGTACAAGTATCGGCTCTCAGTAATAATGGTAGATTTTTTATGTTTATTATCAGATATTTTCGCTGGGTAATACGTCGGAGGAGGGGGAGTAGGAGGGGGGGGGGGGTAGTACGTCGGAGGAGGAGGGGGGATGGGCAGTCTACACTCTTCTACCGACGGTAGTGGTAAAAATGTAATACAAATATAATATGCCTACCACACTTCTAGTATCACGGTAGTACGAACAAGATGGCCACTGACCAGCCCAATATGTTGTTTCCATTTAATCACCTGCTGTCGTCACGGTCGTTCTTTTGTAATGCCATGTATTCGGGAGGACACACACACACACACACACACACACACACACACACACACACACACACACACACACACACACACACACACACACACACACTACACTCTCTCTCTCTCTCTCTCTCTCTCTCTCTCTCTCTCTCTCTCTCTCTCTCTCTCTCTGAATGGAAACAACTGACCGGGCTTGTCAGACCAATCTTGGTTTTGGAAGAGAGACGTCAAGTTGTTTTCTTTGAAATCTATGACGTTTTCCTGATTGGGATGACGCATAATACATTTGACGTAATAACTTTGACTCGGATACAATTCTTGCAATGAAAGCAGCCCCATGAAAATTGAAGTGTTGCTGCTGCGCAGTGTAAAGATCGAATTTATACCGGCTCAATGTGTTTAACAGACAAGTCTGCGCGGCGAACGTTTTTTCACTATGTGTTATGTCTGCTGCGCGCGCGCGCACACAGACACACACAGACATACGCGCGCGCGCGCGCACGCACGCACGCACGCACGCACGCAGACTTGCGCGAGCCGCGTTTGTGCATGTGCTCCATTGAGACCTATGTGGTGTTCTCTCACTCTACTATGCTATTGAGTGAGAGTCAGTGGGAAAAACAAAGCTCACTACATCAATGAAACTCCCGCTTTCCCCGTCTACAAATAGAGAACTTCCGTCCGAAAAGTGACGACACACCCCCACGTCAATCAAACATGACGTCGGCAAACTGACGCTGATACAGTTTTGCGTCAGTGCGCGTGTGCCTTTTCTGCGATGTTTGTGAGGCGTGTGGCTTGTGTAAAGGAAATGTGCTTCGAGTACAAATTTTCGAGTCAACTGACGACAACGGCTGCAGTGAATTTTTCTAATTTTTTTGTATATTTTTTATGGCACCCCAGGCTCATTATCTATGTATAGTAGGAGCGATTTTGAGATCTAAAGTGTGTTCACCAGCACTTTCATCAGGTACGGCTTACGCCAAAAGTATAAAAGCGACAACCTCCAAAATTCACTCAGTTGAGAGTCCGTATTCATGCTATGTATGTCCAAACAAATGGAGTGGTTTAGGTAAATATTACGCCTTTAAACGCCAGAAAGCCACTTTTTTTGAAAAGGGCGATAACTCGCAAATCATGTGTGCAATCGTACCTGGATCGGGCCTTCTATTCAACAATCTTGATTCATTTAGAAACCCCAAATTTGAAATCGATCGGTTCAGTATTTTCGGAGAAATAGGCATCTGAACTGGGTTCACATGCAATGTCAACTCAGGCTCGGTTTACATGAAAACTATAAGAGCGACCATTTTCTAGTAGTAAATCAGTTCAGAGTCCGTATTCAAGCTATCTACTGCCAAAAAATTGAGTGATTTAAATAAATATTACGCCTGTAAACGAAAGACAACCAACTTGTCTCAAAAGGGCGATAACTCACAAATCACTTAAGCAATCATCACACGCTTGAATCGTTTAATGTAACATTTTGATAAATTTGGATACCCAAAATTTGAAGCCATTCGGTTAAGTATCTTCGAAGAAACGGGCCCGGACACAATTCACACACACACACACACACACACACACACACACACACACACACACACACACACACACACACACACACACACACACACACACATCCACACAGACGGCACTCAGTGAGGAGGAGAAGCGCGTTCGGAACAGCATACATGCCAGCATCGATGACGCAGGTTTTCTTACGTCATTGTCAGAGTTACACTTGCATAATCGTCTCTGCGGGAGATCGGCAGTGACGTGCGTTTGTACCACAGATGCTTGCCTATGAACGTGGAAATTTTAGCCCGTCCTATTATGTTGTTTCCATTACTATGGAAACAACATAAAAATGAAATACAAATATAATATGACTGCCACGCGTGTATTCTCACTGTAGTGGGAAAAAATTTAATAGAAATATAATATACCACACTTTTCCTTTGACGGTAGTGTGAAAATGATATACAAATATGTAATATGCCACACTTCTCTTCTCGCGTTAGTGGGAAAAATTATATCAAATATAATATACCACGCTCGTCTTCTCACGGTAGTGAGGAAAATGAAATGTATACAATATGCCACATGTCAATCATCACGGTCGTGGGAAATTGAAATACAAATTTAGATAATTAATTATACCAGTTCTCACCAGAGCAGTTCGGAAGTTTGAAGTTTTGTTCACACTCCGTGCAGTTGCCGTCCACAAAGTTACAGACATCCCCATTCAGACATCGGCCGCAGGTCTCGGAACAGTTCAGGCCGAATGTTCCATCCGGGCATCCTGAACAACACAATCGAGAGTCCATCAAAATGTTCTGAACAACGCAGTCGCCATCGCGGGTCCATCAAAAAGTTCTGACAACTTCTGCTGCAGGAGGGGGTTAATTAGTTAGTTAGTTAGTTATTTAGGGCTTAACGCCGCGCAAGCAACAAAGACTATTTCGCGGCTAGCACAGTCCCATCCTGCCAGGTCCTTTAAAACATAAAAGGGCTAGCTTAAAACATGATGTAAATATATTACTAAAAATTTGTGAGACTTAAATGAGATCCTGTACAAGACTGTATTCTTCCAGACTAAAAACAATATCACAGATTATGTTAGGCTGAAAGACTATATTTTATAAAAGAGGTTGGCTTCCTTCAAGAAATTGAAGATGTTGTCAGGGGGGACATCCCTGAACAACATCTTCAATGAGTCAACAGAATAAAACTTGTCACGAGTCTCGGCGAGATCCACGCACGAGATCAGAAAGTGCTGAACGGTAAAAGGCTCATCACACGGGATACACCAGGGGGGATCTTCCCCTTTCAGCAGATGGGAATGCGTGATGTGTGTGTGCCCAATGTGGAGCCGGCTAAGAACTACCTCCTCGCGCCGATTAGGGCGGCAACGAGGGAGGCTATCACAGAGACTTGGTAAAACTTTGTGCAGTTTGTTCTCCGGGAGGGCAGCCCATTGGGTCTGCCACTCCCTTTGAACAAACTTGGAGACTAAAGGTTTAAAATCACTACAGGCCATGCGCTCATCCTCCACAGGGCCATCGCGGGCAGCATTCGCAGCCCGGTCAGCGCACCTGTTTCCTCGGATGCCCACATGACCAGGAGGGGGTTAAACGTTTATGTGGTTAATAATAATAATAATAATAATGAGTATTGAAAAGGTGCTTTAGCCAATTTCATGAAGCGTCTCGAACTGAACCCAACACGCAAGCTCACGTGAATCACACGCATTCTCTCACACACTGGACATAAATACATTACAATCACGTGGTGCGAAGGGTCAGCTCACCTATTTAAATTTCGGAATTTAGAATTGGATTTTTTTTTTTCAAATTTGGTGGGCTGAACATTTCCAAACCAGTTGATTCGCGTGTTGATCCTAGTTTAACGAACTTTTCGATCAGTTTAACTGATTTCTGTGTCGACTCGAACAGGGGGGGGGGGGGGGGGGGGGGTGGGGGGGGGGGGCAAGGAGAAAAGGGTCAGCATGAATGCTACGTAGGCATCAAGCATACACAATGACGTCATACTTACTATCAAGACACATTGGTTCTTTGTATCCCGGCTTGCACGTGCAGTTTCCGTTCACTTTGTCACACGCGCCGTCACAGTTAACACTGCAGCCTGCCCTGCAGTCCTGGCCGTATGTCACGTTATTGCATTCTGGAAATATGCAAATCGTGATCAGTTTGTGAGGCACGTGCATTTCGATGAATGGCCGAGCGTCCTAAACTGTATGGTTCACAAACAGGTCGGAGGTGGAGTTTTGATGGTGTCTAGCATCAACCTACTGTACCTCGTAGACACGATAGACACCTGCCCCCCCCCCCCCCCCCACACACACACACACTAAACGCGCGCGCGTTACTCCACCCCAAAACACTCCCCCACCACCCCCGACACACACACACACACACACACACACACACACACACTTCCCTCCACCCCAAATCCCCTTGAGCGGTCCTTTCCCCCACCACCAATCCACACACACACACACACACGCACGCACGCACGCACGCACGCACGCACACACACACACACACACACACACACACACACACACTTCCCTCCAACCGAAAACCCCTTCAGCGGCCCCCTCCCCCACCACTCACCACACACACACACACACACACACACACACACACACACACACAACCCGCTTACTTTTTCCTCCACATTCTAAACAGCCTGTGACCGCTTTCCAGCAATACAAAACCTCGGAGTATACAATGTCACGACCTCTACTCCCCTGAGCCAAAGGGAGAAAGCGACACCACATGTTCCCCCCTAGCAACTAGTCGCTATAGTGACGACCGAAAGGTCTACAATTATATAGCCAGTGTTGTTTTTACCTTCCTGGCACAAGGGTGGTTGGTAGCCCGGCTTGCACGTGCAGTACCCGTTGTCAATTTTACAATCGTCAATACAGCCTTCCCCACACCTGGTAGCACAGTTGGCGCCGTACGTATGGTTGGTGCAACCTGGATAAAAGCAAATGTTGAAATTCAAGAAAAGGAAATAATTATTGATGAGGAAATGTAAATTTAGGTTAAGTAAGGTAGAGAAGGGCAGGACAGGGCAGGACAGGGCAGATGAGATGAGATAAAATGAGATAAACCAATATGAGATAAAATGAGATGAGACGAGACAAGAAAGGAGCAATACAAGACAAGACAATATTTATACTTTTTTTTTTAAACAAAGTAAAAAAAATCACAAAATGCCCCCATTCAAAACATGGCATGACAACTACTCTCTCTCTCTCTCTCTCTCTCTCTCTCTCTAATCAATATAACAATATCCATAAATTAAATATTGTTAAATTAAAGCATTCTTAAGTAAACTTCGTTTAGTCTCTCTTCCTCTACGACAGAACGTGATATGTCAGGAGGATTATCTTGTGCGAAACCATCCGAAATCATCAGATAAGCTATACACAATTTCTGTATCTCATCTCATCTCATTTCTTTCTTTCTTTCTTTCTTTCATTCAGTGATTTTCTCTGTCTTTGGTGGGGGAGCCGGGGTGGCTGAATGATAGAGATTTGGACTTCCAATGCTCGGATGATGAGTTGGAATCCCGGCTGGGGCCAAATATTTTGTGCTGGCCTTTTCATCGTTGCCCCGTCTTTGATATCACACGTATGTGGTGGAGAAGGACGTTAAACTCCCAAACACCCACCCACCCGCCCTCTGTCTTTGGTCGATCAACATGCATACCTTCTTGGCATCCAGTCTTTGGGTCTTTCCCAATATCTTGACACGCCTCGCAGTATCCTGTCACCTTGTCACATGGTGCACTGTTGTTACACTGTCCCTCGCACACCTTGTCGCAATACGGGCCCCAGTAGCCGTCCCTGCAGCCTGAAAAAGAATGACAATGCATATACTTTCACCATAGTCATCACCATCGACACCATCGTCGTCGTCATCATCACTGTCATCGTCCGCACCATCATCATAAGCATCGCCAACAATATCGCCGTCATCATCATCACCTTCGTCGTAGCCGCCACCACCACAACATCATTTCTATCATCACAACAGTTATCGTCGTCGTCGTCATCACCACCACCATCACCATTGTCGTCGTCGTCGTCACCGTCATCACCCCCACACCCACCATCATCATCATCGTCGTCGTCGTCGTCGTCGTCGTCACCATCATTATCATCACCACAATCGCCACCACAACTACCGTCATCATGATTTATCGTCGTTATCATCATTATCACAAAATGTCTCTGGGGTTTAATAAAAAAAACAAAAGGGTAAGAAATGATCATCTTATGCAACACGGAGAGAGCAAGTAAAAGATAGTGCATAACTAACCTTTCACTTATTCGCTAAGAGAGAACAAGACGTAACTCGTAATGAGCCATTTAAAACTTGCTTATTCTCGGTCAAGTTCCTTAAAACTGAACCGCCAAAATAAGCGAACTTTCAAAATCATTAAAATGTAAGTAGGCTATTAAGTAAGTAAGTGAGCAAGTAGGCAAGTTTCGACTCATCCTAACGTACGTACGTATTTATGTATTTCTGTAGATATTAGCGATAATGTGATGCAAATTAAGCATCGTCAGTCAGAAGCCGACATCCGCTAAAGCCACGAGTTAGAGTTATTTCGACTTCAACTTTGCTGCAGTATGTGGTGGTTTTATCAGCTGAACTTAAAAGTGTGTACACTCACTGAGAATGGTGATCTCGCAGAAGACCAAAGCCTTGTCTACATCTAAGAAATTGTTGCGTTTTTCCACTCTGACGACGCTCCCGTTGATTGGTCCGTCCTTGCACGTGATCTCGAATTTTTCTTCGTGGAACAACATTGCCTCAGGCTCGATGACATCAAAATTGTAACACACCTTCCCGTCCACTTTGATCACCACACGGGACATGAAGCGCACGTCTGTAATGATAATAATATAAGAAGAATTTTTAAAAATATTATTAATAATAATGGATTCAGCATACTCTGTTGTAGACTGGTCGTAGGTTTGTTGTTGTTGGTGGTGGTGCTGGTGGTGGTGGTGGTGGTGGTGGTTGCTGCTGTCATTGTTGTTGTTCTTTTAACGTGTAAATAACAAATAAGCATCCTTCACAGCTATGTTGACCTATGTTGACAAGAAGTCAGAGGGTGGACGGGTGGGTGTTTGGGGGTTTAACGTCCTTTTCCACCTCATACGGGTGATATCAAAGACGGGGCAACGATGAAAAAGCCAGCACAAATATTTGGCCCCAGCCAGGATTCGAACGCACGACCCGAGCATTGCAAGTCCAACGCTCTACCATTCGGCCACCCCGGCTCCCCGACAACAATCAGCGGCATCGTGTGATTCAGCAAAGATGCCGACAAACTGATCAAAACTTAAACATCAAAACACTCACCTCAGCAAGTTTAAGCCATTCTAGCCGAGCCACCACCACGATGGTCGTAACAGTCTGTTCACATTTTACCTCGTTTTTTGAATGGGAGAGCGTTGGACTTTCAATGCTTGAGTCGTGAGACAAAGGCCAGCACAAATATTTGGCCCCAGCCGGGATTCGAACTCACGACCAGAGCTTTGAGAATCCAACGCTCTACCATTCGGCTATCCCGGCTCCCCGGGTGGGGTAAGCTGGGCCCGTATGTAAAAGTCGAGGTTAATTTAACCCACGGCTACGGACCTAACGCAGACTAGGACAAAAGAAACCCAAAAGCAAAATGAAATAAGAAAGGAAGCGAAGAAAGGAAGATAAAATCCTTCAATAACGGCTTAGGCACTTTGCCAGAATGGACCCGCTTCCTGATTTAAAACCAAAAACGATAGAAAATTTAACCCTAGAGCTAGTTTAGTTCAAGGTTAGACTCTAACCCAGGGCTAAAAGCCCTAACCTCGACTCTTACATATGGACCCTGACTGTTACGAACAGTTAGCAGATAAAAAGGACAAGTGTTACCAACATAGGTCTTCCCGTGACCACAGGTCTATGTAGTAGATGGGGTAAGGACGTCCCAGGTACACCTCCCACCAGTTGTAGTTGGCTCCCTTAGTGTGGATGCAGTTGCCATGAGGCGTGTATTTGCCATCCGTTTTCCCGTTGATAGCCCGGTTACAGTTGTTCAACGTCTCGTTCTGTTTGGAGCTCATGTTGCACGGTTTGTTGACCCCAACATTTTCTGGACACAAAGCAACACCCGTGAAAGCGTTCATATAACCATGTGACCGTCTAGCATACCAGGTGCTGGATAAAGTTTGTTAAGTGGTTATTTTATTGATGATACACTGAACACGAACGCATTACAATCACGTGGTGCGAAGGGTCAGTTCAGCTGTTTAAGTTTCGGAATTTAGAATTGCATTTATTTTCAAATTTTGTTTGCTGAACATTTCCAAAGCAGAGGGGGAGGAAGCCGGAGTACCCGGACAGAACCCCCGACGGTCGGCCCGAATGAACGGTGCCACGTACGAGAAGGAAAAATGCTTTGCTCCGAGTGGGACTCGAACCTGACTTCTCGTACTGGCGACAAAATCTCTTTACCACTTCTAGTAGACCACCGACCGATGAGAGAGAGAGAGGAAGAGAGAGAGAGAGAGAGATTTTCTGAAAATACTTACCGAAGTTACCGTGACATGCAGTAAACAGCACACTTGAGATGACCAGAAAATAAAGAGCACAGCAGACGAGATATTTCTCCATCGTTTGACTAGTTTCTGGCTGAAAAAATACTACAACATAAAACCTACAATACTCTGATTCTCTTTCAAAGTAACCGTCTATACTCCATACACAACATACGGTTGCAAAAATCACTCTTGGGTGCTCAGAAGGCAGCGGTCCTCTTTTCAGCCAACATTTTCTGGTCTTGCTTACGTCGTTTCATGGCAACTGAGTATGACACAAGGGGCAAGGGTGTCCCATTCTCCGCTGCAAAGCTACCCCTCCATCTCGCTTCACGAACCAGTTCTGCGGACATCGACCCCACCAAAAGCTGGGCGCGCATGCTCGGTGACCTCTCACCCTCCACGTGATTACTAGAGGAATCGAGGGGTCTGATGCATGAAGTACGACTTAGAGCGTAAGTCCGAAATGAGCTTGACTACACTGACACTAAAAGATTAGTACGATATAATAATAATAATGATAATAATCTCATTAATACAGGCGCTTTATCCCAAATAGTTGGCTGAAAGCGCCGCGAGCTAAACCCAACACGCACGCTCACGCGAATCACACGCATTCTCTCACACACTGGACATGAACACATTACAGTCACGTGGTGCGAAGGGCCGGCCGCGGCTCAACAATTTAAGTTTCGGAATTTTAGAATTGCATTTAATTTTTTAATTTTGTGGGCTGAACATTTCCAGAGCAGAAGTGTGTGTGTGGGAGGGGGGGGGGCGGAGTACCCGGAGTGAACCCCCGACGGTCGGCCTGAATGAACGGTACCACATACGAGAAAGAAAAAATCTTCACCCTCGAGCCTGACCTCTCGCATTGGTGACTAAGTCTTCACCACAAGACCACCAACCGCCCCAACTATCTCAGGGACTAGACGGTAATGCACGCTGATAATAGCAATAGTCCAGACGTAATTAGTCCATTAGTCTGAGACTAGAGCTAAGTCTCAGTCTTTGTCTAGTCTTAGAAAGTCGGGACAGTCGAGCGGTAAGGAACTGGATTTTCAATGCTCGGGTCGTCAGTTCGATTCCCCGACAGGGGGCGAATATTCGTGCAGGCCTTTTCCTCGTTGCTCCGTTCTAATATCATCTATACGGTAAGACGGTAAACCCTCACCCACCCACCCACCTTAGTCTAGTCTTCTGTCTTATATTCGCAGAGCTGTGCAGCTTACGGAGTAATATACCAGCAGAATGACTGTGTTATTGCGCAGAATGTTTCTGGCATCGCCAGAATAATAAAGGTGTCACAACCTGCAATTAGCCGATCCCAGAGTCACGCCCGTCACGATGAGTTTGGGGGTGTAATTATGTGAGCGCATGACACGTTGTGTGGAAACACTATCATACACAGGCTATCATTATACCGACACAAACCATCGCCAGATATGAAATGTGTTTATACACGGTGTGTGTGTGTGTGTGTGTGTGTGTGTGTGTGTGTGTGTGTGTGTGTGTGTGTGTGTGTGTGTGTGTGTGTGTGTGTGTGTGTGTGTGTGTGTGTGTGTCATGCGTACATGTGTGGTCATGTTTGTGGTTTTTGAGAGAGACGTTGGTGGAGTCGTGGGAAATACTGATGGAACGAGATTTTATTTCGACACTTTGAGCAATTACACACATTTCAAACATCTGAATAGTCAAAAAAGGACAAACAGACAGAATTGTTGTTTAAACTGCACGAGAAAGTACTTTTACTTTGAGCTTTACAGGCAGGTATAGGTCAACATCTCAATCAATAGTTTTAAAACACACACACACACACACACACACACACACACACACACACACACACACACACACACACACACACACACACACTCAAAACAGAGTCCTCGTTTAAACCGCACATGATTTTTAAGCACTACCCAAATATTTCTTCTCACGTAGACTACCCCTTCTGTTGATATACAAATACTTGCATGTTCTTATGTATGTTGTTGTTCATAATTTTGTTGATGTTGTTGTTGTTCTTGGTGGTGGTGGTGGTGCTTGCGGTTGTTGTTGCTGTACTTCATTGTTGATATCTTTCAAATGGTTCGGTTTGTCTGGCTGCTTCGTTGTTGCTGTTGTTGTTGTTGGTGGTGTGTGTGTGTGTGTGTGTGTGTGTGTGCGTGCGTGTGTGCGTGCGTGTGTGCGTGCGTGTGTGCGTGCGCGAACGCTCGAGAAAGTTGGGTGTGGGGTTCCTTCTTTGAGTCTCTCTCGGTGAGGCAATGCACGCGCCATGTCCACCGAAACACGACCCAGAGACTAACGCTGAACTTTAAACGAGAAAACAAGACGCGTCGAGACTTCATAAACAAGCAGGGTGTAAAATCAGTGCAGAGGTACCAACCGCATTTCGCGATAGTCTTCGTCACGACCCATGCATAATCAATGACTTGCACCGAAGATAGATCACCGGCGCTCTCACACCCAATCATAACAAGTCTCGTGCAACGTATATCAAAATTATATCTCACGGTTGATTATCTATATATTTGAAGGTAGGCAAATTAGGGAGTAGCTGCCTCTGTCCAGATATCCAAGCGACAACGATATGCGCAGGGTGTGAGTAAGTGTTTCATGTTACTCTAGGTTAAGTGCTATCTTGGAGCCAACATGCTGGGCGAGGTTTACGAGGCTACAGCAAGGTGTGTCTGGAATCCGTGAGAAAATCATGACTGTGTATGCGTCTGAGTCGTTCTACAAAGCTGTGTTCCAAAAGCGTGACAAAAAATGATAAAATATGAATTTTGTCATAGTACAAGACTTAGATTTTTCATAGACTAAATCATATTTTGATGAACGAAAGGTAGATCTTGTGATTGCCTGGGTATGGTTAACCCCGGTCACGTGAGTTGAAAGACATACTCCTGGAGTATCATTGGCTTGATTCAGGAGTAAAGGTATGGTGTGCGGCCAAACTCACGTGACTTTCGAATAGTATAGAGAATAGTAACTTCATGACATACAGAGTTCTTCGGAGGGTCGACCTATTCAACAGCTCATTTCTTTAAGAAAAAAATACAGTTTAATAAAATAAAAGGAACCAAGAAAATGTAAAATACAGCCATACACAACAAAAGCCACATACGACACAGTTAACATTACACCTTGTAACAGGCTTGCGGAAACTTCTACATGTAATATATTGTAGCACACAGAACGGAGATCCCCCCCCCCCTTCTCCCCCATCCCCCCAAAAAGCAAAAAAAATAACCCCGGTATTTCCCATGATGTGGGAGAATACCACTGGAGCTGGCGAAGATCTGAGGCTGCAAAATGAAATAGGTAATTCACAGCCTAAAATGATTAAACAATGACTATATACACAATGATCACTCTTTGGTGGAAATTTTCTTGCATGAGAAAACAAGTGCGTCGGTGTCATAAAAAACAGGCCACTTTTAGCAGAATGTTGTGTTTTAGGTTTTTTAGATAGGGTCGTTTTACTCGCTCTGTTGTTGTAGTTGTTGTTGTAGTTGGTTTTGTAGTTGTTGATGTTGCTGTTTCTGTGATGGTCATGGAAACGTGTTATTTGGGTTTA
>JACVVK020000457.1:405000-435000 GCA_018292915.2 Batillaria attramentaria | reverse complement strand
GTCAGATGATCGCCGAGTTTCGACTTGGAGTTGAGTTTTATCGTGTAGGGACCAACACTCAATGACTTGGCCACTTGACGGGGCCAGTAGCAGCATCTGACCTGCACACAATTCAACAAGAATTGCAATTCTAAATTCTAAACGTAAATAGCTGAGCTGACCTCATCTACATGAAACCTAATAATCTTAGAACTAGCACTTTTAACACCGTACCTCCTCGTCATTGACCTCCGCCCCAAGGGAGACGACTGTAGTGACGCAATTCTCCTCCAGGAGTCGCCACATGTCCACGATGGTGTGGGTCAGAGGTAGCTGGGTCAGGATACACCCACGTCGGGACAGGAACGTCTGCACATTATCGACACACAATTCCTCTGAAACTGCCGCTAGCAAACGGTATGCCCAAAAGTAAGACTGTCTTGCTAGTAGCAGCAAAATACGTGCGACTTTACAAGGGTGGGGGTGGGTGTTTGGGGGTTTAACGTCCTTTTCCACCACATAGGGTGATATCAAAGACGGGGCAACGATGAAAAAGCCAGCACAAATATTTGGCCCCAGCGGGGATCGAACTCACGACCCGAGCATTAGAAGTCCAACACTCTACCATTCGACCACCCCGGCTCCCCGCGACTTTACAAAGACGACTGACGAAGCAACCGCCGGGAAAAAAACCTCCTAGTTTGAGCAGTCTGAATGCTAGGTTTCTGGTGGTGTTTGTTTGTCTGTCTGTCTGTTTTCTTGTTATTGATGATGTCGGTTGGGTTTTTGTTGTTGTTGTTGTTTTGTTGTTGTTGTTGTTATTTTTACTGGGGGTGAGGGGCAGAGGAGTATTTGTTCTTGTCTGTCTGTTACTTCAAGATAGTGCGTTTGTTTGAGTTTGGTTTTTGTTGTTGTTGTTGTTTTGTTGGGGTTTGTTTGTTGTTGTTGTTGTTGTTTTTTGGGGGGGTGTTTGTCTGTTTGTTGTTTTTTTGTTTTTGGGGTTTTTTTTTTGTATTTTGTTTTGTTTTGTTTTGTTTGGGTTTGTTTGTTGTTTTTTTTGGGTTTTTTTGTTTTGTTTTGTTTTTTTTTTGGGGGGGGGGGGGGAGGAGTGGAGGGGTGGGTTCTTTGGGGACGGTACAGGTAGCGGGCAGGAAGGTATTTGTGTGTGACAGAGCGAGAGACAGACAGACAGACAGACAGACGTTACCGGCATGTAGACGGCGTTGATGTACTGATTTCTTCCCTCCACAGGATTCCTCAAGAACACAAGATGCCTGTCATCTAGAGAAAAGCAAAATGCTCATACAGTAATCAGACTGTTTCAAATAATTATTATTCTTCCGTTATCATACCTTTGTGAAATCAAAACAACCTAGTAGCAAGTAGGGAAACTCTGTTTAGGCCCCCAACATAATGTCGTGTATGGACATGGAATTTCAATAGCGTATGTGCATACAAGGATTCACAGTTGAAACAGGTGGACTAAAATGAAAACAAGCATTACACTGCCACGCCGAGGCGGTGACAGAAGCCCCGGCCCTGACATTTTCCATTCCTAGCGGCTCTTCCACCACCTGTTCAGTATTCGTTCAATGTTATGGGAAGATGCCTTAGGATGAGCTTAGTTGCCTTCAAACTTGGTTGCCTCCCCTCCGTTCTTGAGATATTTTGCGCACGCACGCACGCACGCACGCACGCACGCACGCACGCACGCACGCACGCACACACACACACACACACACACACACACACACACACACACACACACACACACACACACACACACAGACGTACGCAGTTGATCGCAATAACCCCCTATCCCACTTCGTGGGCAGGGGGTCAAAAAGCAGATTCCCATTCCGTACCAGGCAAACACTGTAGTGTTCTGTTCTTGCCGATGTTCTCTTCCTTCTCAGCTTCGGTAGTGCTGGGCTTGAGCAGCAGTACTTTCATCTGCTGAAGTGCCTAAATCACACACACACACACACACACGCACGCACACACACACACACACACACACACACACACACACACACACACACACACACACACACACACACACACACACACACACACATACACACAAAATATACCAAGGTTAATCCCCTTGTTGCTGTGTGTTGCTACCGATACCGCCCGTCATATACGTCATCGTCATGCACTGCAGTAATTATTACGTAGAAAGACGCTCAACACAGGTATAAAGAGGTGCTACTAAGAAGTTCTATGAATATCTGCAGCAGCACATGAAAAGTTAAAACGGCCTAGGATGTCGAAAAAAGAATTATGCTGTGATGTATCTAGTGTTTATCTGCGTTGTAACTAGTCTATCATTTGAAACTTTGTTGGTTTTTTTGGGTTTTTGTGGGGGGTGGGGGGGGGAGTGAGGGTGTGGAGCGGGAGGGGGGAGGGAGGGTGCGGGTTGCTTTGTTGTTGTTTTATTGTTGTTGTTGTTGTTGTGTTGGTTTTGGGGTGGTTGAGGGGGGGGGTATTTGGGTTTTTGTTGATTTTTTTGGTGTTTGTTTTTTGTTTGTTTTGTTTTTGTTTGTATTTTGTTTTGGGTTGTTTTTGGTTTTTTTTGGTTGTTTGAATTTTGCTGGGGGTGTTTGTCTGTTTGTTTGTTTGTTTGTTTGTTTGTTTGTTTGTTTGTTTGTTTGTTTGTTTCGGGGTGTTGTTGGTTTTTGTGTGCTTTTGTTGTTGTTGTTGTTTTTACACGAAGACGTTCAATCAAATCAACCAGATCTCACTAATGCTCAGCTTTACATAGTGTGAACAGTCCTAGGCGTACTTAGACATACCTGAAACTCTTTATCAATCGGCTCATTGTCTTCACTGGGGTTGATGTTTCGCTTGAAGGCAGCGTCGAACTCAGGGAGGGTCAGTCTGGAATCGCGGCTTGTGTACGCCTCCAGGAAAGCCTCGTGCAGAAACCGGTACTGCGACTGAGTAAATAGGACAAAGGTTACAAAATTTATTTTGGTCAAAGTCGCATAGGATGGGTGATGTGGTACTTCGCGCATCATGTCGCAAGCGATACTTATTTGCCATTAGTATAATAGCACCATGACAAATGAAATGAAGAAAATAATCAAACAAAACAGCTGATATTGTGAAGAGGGAGAAAAGAGACAGACAAACAGAGAGACAGACAGACACACAGACAGTGAGGAGAGAGAGAGAGAGAGAGAGAGAGAGAGAAGGAACTGTTTTTGATGTATATACATTTTCTCCGATTGTAAGATTCTTAACAATCTGAATTTAAAGAAAGGAAGACAGAAAGGTACCCAAAGAAATCTCTGAATCGTTCTAACAGCAGTCCCAACAAACAACAAAACAAAACAAAATTGATCACATCAAATCTATACTTGACTCACTTTCGTTTGTATCATGTTGCACCTGTCTTTGCGCATGCGCTGCATGATGCCGAAGAGGTCAACTTCCGCTTTGTTTTCCGCGTCATCCATGGCTATGTCCAGACCAATGAAGGTTCCAGACCTTCCCACTCCGGCACTGCGGCATGGAAAACATCAGCAAACTGACGCACACTCTCTGTGTGCGTGCGTGCGTGCGTGCGTGCGTGCGTGCGTGCGTGCGTGCGTGCGTGCGTGCGTGCGTGCGTGCGTGTGTGTGTGTGTGTGTGTTGGATAAACAAGTTTTTCTTCGTCGTGTTGTTCTTGGTGTTGTTTGCCACAGACGTAGATGTTGGCGATGCTGAAGCTATTATTGTTGTTGTTGGCTCAAACCGCTGCGAAATGAACCCGACACGCACGCTCGCGTGAATCACACGCATTCTCTCGCGCACGTTCTCACCTGCAGTGCACTACAAGCGGTGACTGTGAGGTCTGGTTCCTATGGCTCGTCCTAACGGTCCGCCAGAAATCGACGAGCGCCGTCGTCGAGGGAACGGAGTGGTCAGGCCACGTGACGTACTGATATTGCGTCACAAGACGGCTTGCTTCACCCTGTTCATATCAAATGATAGTGATTTCACTGACAGTTTTAAGACTGAAAACGCAAGTTTCTTTCACACAAATGTTCCCAATGCACATAACATGCGAGATGAACACCTCAGGAGCCGTTACGCAGGGGCACTTCCAGCGTCGGGTTGTGTTAAGCTGCACTGACCGGGACATTTTATACGTGCCCCGGTTCAGTCAATGCAGCTTGACGCCTGAAAAGCCCCGATCTCATTCGTGCAAGGGGAGTCCATCTGGATTGTTACACCGGGTTTACTCCAAGCTTCAGGTAAGTAAACTGTGCACGATTCCAGTTGCGAGGGTCAAATGCACTGAGTTTCGACAAGTTTAAACAAGATGGCCACTGACCAGCCCAATATGTTGTTTCCATTTAATCACCTGCTGTCGTCACGGTCGTTCTTTTGTAATGCCATGTATACGGGAGGACACACACACACACACACACACACACACACACACACACACACACACACACACACTCTCTCTCTCTCTCTCTCTCTCTCTCTCTCTCTCTCTCTCTCTCTCAATGGAAACAACTGACCGGGCTTGTCAGACCAATCTTGGTTTTGGAAGAGAGACGTCAAGTTGTTTTCTTTGAAATCTATGACGTTTTCCTCATTGGGATGACGCATAATACATTTGACGTAATAACTTTGACTCGGATACAATTCTTGCAATGAAAGCAGCCCCATGAAAATTGAAGTGTTGCTGCTGCGCAGTGTAAAGATCGAATTTATACCGGCTCAATGTGTTTAACAGACAAGTCTGCGCGGCGAACGTTTTTTTCACTATGTGTTATGTCTGCTGCGCGCGCGCGCACACAGACACACACAGACATACGCGCGCGCGCACGCACGCACGCACGCACGCACGCACGCACGCAGACTTGCGCGAGCCGCGTTTGTGCATGTGCTCCATTGAGACCTATGTGGTGTTCTCTCACTCTACTATGCTATTGAGTGAGAGTCAGTGGGAAAAACAAAGCTCACTACATCAATGAAACTCCCGCTTTCCCCGTCTACAAATAGAGAACTTCCGAAAAGTGACGACACACCCCCACGTCAATCAAACATGACGTCAGCAAACTGACGCTGATACAGTTTTGCGTCAGTGCGCGTGTGCCTTTTCTGCGATGTTTGTGAGGCGTGTGGTTTGTGTAAAGGAAATGTGCTTCGAGTACAAATTTTCGAGTCAACTGACGACAACGGCTGCAGTGAATTTTTCTATTTTTTTGTATATTTTTTATGGCACCCCAGGCTCATTATCTATGTATAGTAGGAGCGATTTTGAGATCTAAAGTGTGTTCACCAGCACTTTCATCAGGTACGGTTTACGCCAAAAGTATAAAAGCGACAACCTCCAAAATTCACTCAGTTGAGAGTCCGTATTCATGCTATCTATGTCCCAAACATGGAGTGGTTTAGGTAAATATTACGCCTTTAAACGCCAGAAAGCCACTTTTTTTGAAAAGGGCGATAACTCGCAAATCATGTGTGCAATCGTACCTGGATCGGGCCTTCTATTCAACAATCTTGATTCATTTAGAAACCCCAAATTTGAAATCGATCGGTTTAGTATTTTCGGAGAAATAGGCATCTGAACTGGGTTCACATGCAATGTCAACTCAGGCTCGGTTTACATGAAAACTATAAGAGCCACCATTTTCTAGTAGTGAATCAATTCAGAGTCCGTATTCAAGCTATCTACTGCCAAAAAATTGAGTGATTTAAATAAATATTACGCCTGTACACGAAAGACAACCAACTTGTCTCAAAAGGGCGATAACTCCCAAATCACTTAAGCAGTCATCACACGCTTGAATCGTCTAATGTAACATTTTGATAAATTTGGATACCCCAAATTTGAAGCCATTCGGTTAAGTATCTTCGAAGAAACGGGCCCGGACACAATTCACACACGCACACACGCACACACATCCGCACAGACGGCACTCACTGAGGAGGAGAAGTGCGTTCGGAACACCATACGCGTCAGCATCGATGACGCAAGTTTTCTTACGTCATTGTCAGAGTTACACTTGCATAATCGTCTCTGCGGGAGATCGGCAGTGACGTGCGTTTGTACCACAGATGCTTGCCTATGAACGTGGAAATTTTAGCCCGTCCTATTATGTTGTTTCCATTACTATGGAAACAACATAAAAAAAGAGCGAGACTGACCCCTAATCTTCTGACGTCAAAGGTCCTGATGACGTAGTCAGCCCGCTCCTGTACGTCAAGTCCGGTGACGTCAACAGGGCCATACTTCCGCTTTGTTCCCATGGGCGGCCAGTACTCGATGCATTTGTTCTGTCGTGTAGAGGAAATTTTTAAGGTATCTACTTGGCTTAGGTGAGGCTTAAGAATGAACCGCTTTACCTGTTCAAAATTCCTGTTGTGCATTCTGACAAGCTTTTCTTCAATTTCCTTTTACGCTTCATAATGATAATATGAACGATAACAAGCATACAACAATTTTCAGCTTCTAGCCCAAAATCCACTTGACCTAAAATACTAATATTTGGATTATAAGCGCTTTTTTCACATTTCTTGGCTTACAGCGCCGAAAGCTGAACCCAACACGCACGCCCACATGAATCACACTCATTCTATCACACGTAAGACATACACACATTACAATCCTCTGGTCAGCTGAGTTATCTGAGTTTCGGAATTCAGAATTGCATTTATTTCTTATTTAGTGGGCTGGAAATATCCAAAGCAGGGGGGGGGGGGGGGGAGGAAGCCGGAGTACCCGGAGCGAACCCCCGACGATCGGCCCGGCACCACATACGAGAAATAGAAAGAATTCTTTGCCTCATGTGGGACTCGAACCTGATCTATCGCACTGGTGGCAGAGTCGTAACCACAAGACCACCGACCACCCTTTAGCGTGCAGAATACTATACGTTTTACAACGTGTTTTTAGGAAGGACATTTTTTTTTTTTCAAGATTTTCGACTGAGAAACCTTGATGAAGGGACAAACAAACACTTACAAGAGCAGTACTGTATTGTTATCTCAATCAGCTCATGGAGACCAGCAAGATCATCGGTATGTTCCGATAAGTCTCACGTGCGCTCGATGTCTACAACCTCGACTATTCCTGCTTCCTGCGTGTTGGATTTGAAAATAAATGCTGCTCTAAATTCCGAAACTTCAGCAACTGAGCTGACCCTACGCACCACGTGAATGTAATGTCTTCATGACTAGTGCGTGAGAGAATGCGTGTGATTCATGTGAGCGTGCGTGCTTGCTTTAGTTCGCGGCGCTTTGAGAAAGTTCAAGAAATTGGGTAAAGCGCCCACACATTACACAGCTATCACTATTATCTACTATTATACATTATTATTTATAAGTATGTGCCAAGAAAGGATGTATGCGCTGTGCTGTTTACGTCACGAATACATACATTACGTCCCTCGGCGACTGACGTCAGCATGACGATATGCGTGATCTTGTCCTGCACCACCATACGCCACCACTCGTTCACCGTGTTGTCCAGGGGAGCTGACATCATCATCATCATCATCATCATCATCATTGCCATCACCATCATCATTATCATCACCATGTGTACTACCCGACTTAAACTGGATCAAAACAGCAGCCAGCTAAACTCAAAACGCAAGCTCACATGAATCATGCGCACTCACTGTACATCAGCATGTCATTACAATCATGTGGTGCAAAGGGCCCTCGAACTCATTCACGTTTTTCAGGAATTCCGAACTGCACTTTTTTTCCCAAATTTCCATTTCTGGCTGAATATTTCCAAAGAAGAGTGTGAGAAAAGAACCCCGAAGACTGGACTGCGGTCGAAACCTTCAGCACTGTTTAAATGCAAAACTGCTTGTGCGTAATAATCTGTGTATGCACGAAAGTCAGACACACACAACCACAGGAACAAGAAATGCAATAACTGAAAAAAACTTACCTTGCGCTGATATGTATGCTCTTGTTGACCAATGGCCCTAAAAGGCAAAAATCAAATAAATAAATAAATTGTATATTGAAGTTGTCATAAGAAAATTGAGTACATCTGGTATTTATGAAGTGCGTTTAGCTAGGATAAACGTGTTTAGATCTATAACAATATCGATTTTATCTGTTTATACATCTGTTTAGATCTAAACGCGTTTATCAAAGCTAATTCTATACGCTCGCGGCCGTAGTAAATAACACACGTGATCTTCGCACACACATATCAAACTTTATATACTACGTGAACGAAGATTCTGCACACTGAGGACCGCTGTATTCTCAGGCAAATCACAGGCAATAACAAAACAAACTTCCACAAATAAAGAGGCAGCAGCTACTAATTATGATCTGGTATGAGTTCTCAGCGTCAGCTACTAACCTTGATGTAACTGGCATTGATGTAATCGTCAGCGCCCGGGCCGGCATCTCTTAGCACAACGCGGGTCACGTCGTCTGTAATGAGGCAAAAGTTACGAGGACAACTGGTAGGATTTGGCCTAGTGGTTACTGTGCCCGCTACGGACCCTGAGACGCAAGTTTGAATCCGTGGAGGGCAGGAATCTGGTAGGGTTTTCCCTTGCCAAATCGAGTCAATTTCACGTGCAAACTCGTTTATGGTGCCTGCGTGTACACACTCACTCACAAATTTAATATAAAGTGTTGCGTAAAATGTCCAATTCCAAACTGGACGGGCCGCAGAATGGAAAATAATCACGTGCAAACGTGCAGGAGGAAAAAAAGAGGAAACAAAATGGTTGGAGCTGTGCTGTGGCTGTACGTTAAAAAAAAAAATGGTTGATTGGTTGGATAAACGGCTCTTTTGTGTCACTTCCAACGGCCACAATGCGACGGGGAAAAAAAAGAAAAAAAAAAAAACGAGTACCTCTGGGCAGAGGAGGGAATCAAGAAGACTCACATGGAAGGATGGTGGCGAAGCGATTTTTGTAACGGTTCTCCTCCTTCAAGCCGACCACGTGTGGTTTGTCCAGACCAAATGGAAGTTTCTGCACAAAGACATGGAAAAGCCATTAAAGGACTGACATCAAAGGAGACTAAAACACAGAAGAGAGCCAAGCTAACTAACAGGTCGGCCACAGGTGTGCAGCACTTAATCCTAGACAGGGTATACAAACCGGCCCAGTTAAAATTCACACTGCCACAGAAAAAATGGACAACGTTAGGTTTGACATTTATTTTTCACTCTCGCAACTGGTCACGCTACTTCAAAAGAAAAGACCGGTGTCTGTGGAAAATTGTTGCCCTACCCTTATTTTTTTCTTTTTTTTAATATTTTTTTTTCCTTTCTTTTTTTTTTTCTTTTTTTTTTTTTTTGGGGGGGGGGGGGGGGGTTGGACTGGTGATGGTGAAACGACGGAGGAAGGATCGGTATACGTGATGACATTAGATTTCACAAAACCTTTTTATTTCCGATCTTAAAAGGGAAAATGTCCATAATGGCGGCGATAACAAAGGATCGATTCGGAACTATAGCCTTCTTGGTTTAGCTACTCTTGCAATTTTGAGTATCATTTTTCCATAAGAAGCACATCGAACCGTTCAAGCAAAACAGAAACTGTCTCTGTTACCTCAAACTCGGAGTCCAGAGCTCCAGACCGCAGTTTGTGCAGCACTAGTCTCTGCATCTTGTCCAGACTGAGGGCGCCACTGTCCACGTCATAACTGCCCGTCATGTCACTGTCCGTGGAGCGAGAGTCGTCGCTGTCGTCATCGTTGGTGCTCGCCTCAGGTGGGTCCACGCTTGACACAGTGATGGTTACCTGTAAGAAAGAATCATCATCATCATCATCATCGTCGTCGTCGTCGTCGTTATCGTCGTTGTCATTGTAGTCAACGTGAACATCGTCATAATAGTCGTCATTGTCGTCGTCTTCTACATCAACATCGTCGTCGTCGTCATCGTCGTCGTCTTCTTCATCAACATCGTCGTCGTCGTCTTTGTTGTCGTCATTATCATCACGAGCGTCGTTCATTGTCATTGTGATCATCATTAGGGGAGCCTCACTAGCCATGCCGTTCTCTTCCCACCGCCCGCGTACTTTAGTTTGGACTGATAAATACGAGAATCATTCAAGCGTAACGGTTCTTCATGGTATGTCTAGCTGTTGAGAAGGCTATTCCTACATGCACTGATCTCTAGAGATCTGAAAAAAGTTTCCCTGTTTCTGCTTTTGGAGACAGGACAAATATAGAGGATTACTGAGCACGACAGTAAGTTACAGGCTGTTTTGTTTTGTTTTGTTTTACTAACATTGCACTGCTTGTGCTAATAAGGTAATAGATACCTCATTGTCTACCCTGGTCTGGGGTTTCGGAGTCGGGAATTGTGGGAAGATGGCGCGCTGCTGCGGCTGCTCGTCCCGGAAGCCCAGGTTGACCTGACCTGACGAACTGGGTCCACTAGGTCCTGACCTCCCACTCGACTCCGGTTGAATCACAGCTCTCGGCCTCAGGCCACTGTCTGCAACATCAGTATTGAAATCGTGATTTACTTCTCGATGAGTACAGTGTAAGTGTTTCACTGTGACGTCATCGTCAGAATAAAAAATGACGTCATCGTCAAAAAATGACGTCACAGTGACAAGCACTGGCAACTTCAGTTCAGTGGCAGCAACGTCAAAATTCAAAGCAGGGCTGCCGAATGAATAAATTACAGTTTCTGTCACGTAACATCTGCATTAATAAATTCTTGCAGTCACTGGCATTTTTTGGTAGCAGTTACGCCGTACTAATATTTTCCACACATAAGTTGCTTGTGAACTGCAAATTTTTTAAGCAAGGTACGTTTGTGACCCCAATCTGATTTTTTTCTTTCTTTCTTTCTTTCTTTCTAAGCTTTTTACAACGTGCATCCAGTTTCTGATATAAAAAAAATCCTTCATCAAAATAAATAACAGAAAATAAAGTTTGAATTTTGTAATGAACTGTCCATGCAAAGCGATTAGCTCAATAAATTCATCTGCAAATTTAGTCGACGCTTAAATGAAGTCGACTGGGCTCACCATCTTCCCCAGAAATACTGTGAAAGCCGCGACTGTTGTCTGGACTTCTGGTGGTTGTCCTTGCTGCCCGTCCTGTCTCATCGTCTTCATCATCCTTTTTGTCTGTCTCGCATTGTCTTCAAAGAGACCAGAGAGATGAGAATGTTCTGAACAAGCTTCCAAACCAATGTTTCTAATTTAATGATTAATGAGAAGAAGAAAAAGAAAGTGGATCATATAGGCTCATTACCCAATTGCTTGAGACAAAAACCCGTCAGCTGAACTCAACACGCAAGCCCAAGTGAATCAAGCGCGTTCTCTCACAGACCGGACATCAATACATTGCAGTCACTTGGTGCTAATCAAGAAACATTAGGTCTATGCTGTTTATCACTAGTGACCAAATTCCAGATATTTTCTGCATACCTTTTGACGTGTTTTTATTTTGTGCATGACGTGTGGTTTCAGTGTTTCAGACTGTATGATTTAGACACACGTAAGTGAAACACGAAGATTATTTCACACACCGTAGGCCTACATCAACACTATAAAATCACGGTTTCGATTTATGTACGAAAATTATTCAGTGACAGATAATTAATTCTGGGTAAGAGCTCGGGGAGCCGGGGTGGCCGAATGGTAGAGCTTTGGACTTCTAATGCTCGGGTCGTGAGTTCGTATCCCGGGTGGGGCCAAATATTTGTGCTGGCTTTTTCGTCGTTTCCCCGTCTTTGATATCACCCGTATGTGGTGGAAGGACGTTAAACCCCCAAACACCCACCCACCCTTGGGTAAGAGCTCTCTCTTTCCATAATGCCCCAACAGACGATGCAGGTAGCGGTCGCAGTCCCCTTTGGCTAGAAGTGGCCTTTGGCCCAGCATAGCGAGGATTCTTTGTGTGCCAAATTTTCCAGCTCAGATTTGCCTCAAAATAGCTTTTCCCACCACCATCCCACGACTATCCTCGCAACGGAAAGGGGGTCTGCTAGTATAGTTTGATAGTATGATTTTGTAAACTGCCATAATACTGATTTATATAGTTTCTCCACGGTGGCCTCCGAGTTATTGCAGGTTGCGTACACTTTTCTTTTTCTTTTTTCGGTCGGGGAGTGTGGCCATCGAGTTATATTGCAGGTTGCTTATACTTTTTTTTTTCGGCGGGGAGGGGGAGGAAGTTGGAGGGAGAAGCGACGGGTGGAGGAGAGGAGGAGGGGCGGGGTTGTGTAGGAAGGAGTTGAACATTTCCAGATTTTCAGAGGAGATATGGGGGCAAAATAAATCCGAAATACCCAGAGAAGACACCTGACTCAGTGACTGGATGTGAGTAGATGGTGAGCACTTTGCCGGATCATTCTTAACAAGTGATGAATATGAGCCAACCGTGAACCGTGAATAAATATTGATATCATACCTTCTGACGTATATCACCACGACGGCAACCAGGATGAGAAGGAAGATACAGCCTAATACGCCGCCAATAACTGCACCGTCCGTGGCTGCGCTTGAGGTCTTAATGTCTGAGGGAAATAATAACACAGAACTTAATTACTTGATTGGGTGGAGTTTAACCTTCCAGCCACAAGCGTGACAGGAGTCCGCCCTAATAGGTACGGTAGCTATCCTAACTGAGCAGTCTAGCTGAACACTATTTAATCCAGACTGCCTGATAGGTCGGCCACATTTGCTTTTAATTTTAAAATGATTGTGTTGACCAACCAGATGTATTGTCATTTCATTAGTTGACTTCGGTAGTGAATAAGGCGCATGTAGAATCGGTCCTCAGCTTTAGAACAGCTGTCACAATACACTCAAAGATTGTACATTATCTCTAAGTACGGTCTTTGATACGCTTGTTCTCAGCTTAGCAGCAGAAACGAGGAAAAGAGAGAATTCTCTGTGTGTGTGTGTGTGTGTGTGTGTGTGTGTGTGTGTGTGTGTGTGTGTGTGTGTGTGTGTGTGTGTGTGTGTGCCTGCCACAATTGCTCTGCCTTTTATTGTTCGCTCTGGCATTATTTTCACACCATTTTATTATATTAATTTTTATCTCATTTTCCTTAACTTTGTAAGCGCTTAGAGCTCGCTGGGAATAAGCGCTATATAAATATCCAGTAGTAGTATGAAAATAAAGCTTTGAAATGCCCGTAGGTGTAGGATAACAGAAAAATCAATGCCTAATGTTCTCCTGTTTCGTTCTTGTACGCTCATTTTTTTAGGAAGCACGTTTGTTGGTTGGTTGATTGGTTGCATGGTTGACTTGTTGGTCGGTTCGTTCAGTCGGTCATTCGTTCGTTTGTTCGTTCGTTCGTGCGTGCGTTCGCTCGCTCGTTATTGTTGCAGGTTTTTTTCTGTGTCTGTGTCTGTGTCTTGGGTGCGTGTACACGCGCATGTGCGTGCGTGAGTGCGTGCGTGCGTACGTGCGCGCGCACCACCTACCTTGGCACAGTTCCCCGACATAGCCCTGTTCACAACCTAATTCACAAACTCCAGTATCGTGCCGACACACGCTTCCCCCGGTACAGTTGCCGCACCTCCTGGAGCAGTCCTGGCCATAGTACCCTCCAGCGCATTCTGCCATAGATATCCATCAAGCCTTTTAATAGCAGTGTGTACGTATGAAAGTGTGTTCGGTTCCCTTCAGATATGCTCTTGTGTACGATAAAACGGTCTCGTTTGAATTGTCTTTTATTCGAAAGACACCAGGTACGGCTCAACGAAAACTGACAGATTCAGGATTGTGGTATTCAGCTGTGGTGGATGAAAGGGTGGTTGTTTGTGTGTCCCTATCCAAAACGTATGGGACAACGAAAACGATGCAGCAGGAGATCCAGACATTTCTCAAGACCTGTCTGAGGCGCATCCTCAACATCCGATGGCCAGAGAAGATCCGGAACGAAAAGCTGTGGGAGCGAGCGGGGCAGGAACCAGTGGCCAAGCAGATCCTGCGGAGGAAGTTGGGCTGGTTTGGACACACCCTCAGGAAGCCAGCATCCAGCACCACACGCCAAGCCCTGACATGGGACCCGCAGGGGAAAAGGAAGAGAGACGGCCTCGCAACAGCTGGAGGCGGGACACTGAGGCAGAGCTATATAAGCAGGGGACCTACTGGACTGGAGTGGCAAGAATAGCCCAGAACACAGTGCGATGGCGAAGGATTGTCGATGGCCTAAGCTCCACTTGGAGCCAGGGGCCTAAGTAAGTAAGTGTCCACCACGTATGGGTGATATTAAAGACTGTTCAGCTGTGGATTACCTTTTGACACTTACGTAACCATTCACATGTATTTTTTCGGGGAGCCGGGATAGTCGAATGGTAGAGCGTCGGACTCTCAAAGCTCGGGTTGTGAGTTCGAATCCTGCCTAGGGCCAAATATTTGTGCTGGCCTTTTACTCGTTGCATGCCCCGTTAATATCACCCTTACGTGGTGGAAAAGGACGTTAAACTCCCAAACACCCACCCATCCACCCACCCTATATGTATTTTATGGGCCCATAGTTAGGTTCGAGAGCCCTGTCCTGACTAAATAATCAACATCACCAGTTTCATCATCATGTTTAGTCCAGACTTTATAGAACTATTGCCGTACTTGTCACGGTTTCCTTTTCTGTACCATACGCATGTAAGCTCTACCTTCCTGCATATTTTCGGCTGGGGCCAAATATTTGTGCAGGGCTCGCATGTAAAAGTCGGGGTTAGGGAGTTTTGCCCCGGGTTAGAGTTTTACCTCGAACTAAACTAGTTCTAGGGTTAATTTTTTTTTTTTTTAATCAGGAAGCGGGTCCGTTCCTGCAAGGTGCCTATGCCGTCATAGAAGGATTTTTGTCTTTCTTTCTTGGCTTTTTTTTTTTTTTTTTTTACTTAGATTTGTTTTGGGGTTTCTTTTGTCCTAGTCTGTGTTTGTTTGTTTTTTTACCCAAAAAAATACATTTTTGCAAAAACACAATTAAAGGCTGTAGAATATCCTACTCACTATATGTGCAGGCTGGCGGCCGCCATCCCGGTTTGCACGTGCATCGTCCTGTGTCTTTGTCACACGCACTGTCACAGTTCTCGTGGCACGTCATATTGCAGTCCACGCCATAACGACCGTCATCACACCCTGAACATGCGCAGAACAAGAAACGACTGCTGATTTGCTAAAGTTTCAACGAAATGCACAATAATAACGATAATGACAATAATAATAATGTGCATTTAAAGGAATCTGCAGGGGGCCTGGGCGCGTTACAATCACCGAGCGCGCGCACACACACACACACACACACACACACACACACACACACACACACACACACACACACACACGCACGCACGCACGCACGATCATCGACACTGAGTTTCTCGCTCTCCCTCGCCACCCCCTCTCCCCACGACTCGTCCTCACACGCATCCTCTAACACACGTAACACAGTAATTACACCCCGATGATGCACAGGGCATCTGTGTAAATTGACGAATGTTAAAGATCTAAGCTCCCAACAAAAAGCTTTTCGAAGTGTGAAAAAAAATTACAGAGTTGACCGTGCAAACACAGTCAACTCTGTCACAGTTGCAGAGTTTTCAGCGTCCCTGAAACCCCAATAAAAGCCAAGGGTAGCCAGATTCACAGTTCAGTTTGCGTTTTGACACTGAGCGAGAAAGATCGTGCAACACTCAACATCCCGGCGCTGGACACTGTAGCGATGTGTCTCGCTCACCGACCAAAAGCCAAATAATGTCACGGCAAACTCGTGCTCTGGTTTTATAAGGGTTCCGGAAGCGCTGAAAACTCTGCAACTGTGACAGAGTTGACTGTGCTTGCAAAAAAAAAAAAAAATCACACTTCGGAAAGCATTTTTTTGGGAGCTTAGATCTTTAATCTAGTGCACGTACGCTCCCTGCAGTTGGGGGGTTTCCATCCCGCTTTGCATGTGCAGTTCCCGGTGCCCCTGCCACAGGCACCATCAGTACAGTTCTCGCTGCATTTCTGGGTGCAGCTGATGCCGAAGTACCCGTCCCTGCAGTCTGACCGGAAACAGAGAGAAACGTTGATACGAGTTTATTAGGGAAACAGTTCGGTTAAACAAGGTAATGCTACTATTTTTTGTGCTAACAGATCGTTCTGAGCTGTTATTCGTGGTATCTATCATCACACCATTTAGACAACTTGACGGTGACAGCGACTGTAATGCTGGCACTGAGCCCAACAGAAGCGTCCTGCAATCGCTGCTATTCAGCTGTGACTAGAACGCGGGGTGTAATCAAAATCGACACAAGTGTTTCCGGTGCTATTAATAATAATAATAATAATCATCATCATCTCATTAACATAGGCGCTTTATCCCAGATATTTGGCTCAAAGCGGCGTGAGCTAAACCCAATATGCACGTTCACGTGAATCACACGCATACTCTCTCACACTGGACATGAACACATTACACTCACGTGGTGCGAATTAAGGGTCAGCTCAGCAATGTAAGTCTCGGAATTTTTAGAATTGCATTTATTTATTTATTTATTTTGTGGGCTGAACATTTCCAAAGCAGAGGGGGAGGAAACCGGAGTACCCAGAGAGAACCCCCGAAGGTCGACCCGAATGAACATGCAACATACGAGAAAGAAAAATTCTTCGCCCCGAGTGGGACTCGAACCTGACCTCTCGCATTGGTGACTAAGTCTGAACCACTAGACCACCGACCGCCCCGTATTCAAAGGTTTCGAAGTTGAATGCTCTCGCGTCAAGTCATAATTATGTCTGAAATATGGAGCAGACACACGCCTTTGCTTTGTAGTCACGCGTTAGTCAAAACCGCAAAGTCAAGAGGTTCACCTTTGCAGAGTGGAGCCTTGTAGTTGCCCTGGCAACTGAAACAGTGGCCGTTACTATTGTTACAAGAGGCGTTCCCGTAACACCGACCGCACAGCTCCATACACCCCTCACCGAAACGGCCGGATGGGCAAGCTGAAACAAAAAGACAATCATTGTATGCTCCCCCAAAGCGCAGGGCATAAACCGGCCTGTTTTGTGTTATTTTTGTTTCTTTTTTTTTATTCCAGTTCATAGTCAGTTTAGCTAAACTCGAAGCACACACAAACCTTGACCACAAAATCTCTTTGCTGCACTTGCTTTTCAATTAAAATACGACCGTAGTCAAATCAGTCGCTCAGTAATAAACCATTTGTAATCTGTGAAATAGACAAAAACATACATGGTCCAACTTGTAAGTGTCCACCGTTCCCTTAGACACGATACATAAATTTTAATTAGTGCTGTGCCGACCTGTCAGTCAGTCTCGATTGGAAAGTTTACAGATGGACTGTTCAGTTGGCGTAGCTGTCCATCCCACTCCCCACCCCTCGCACACCCTCAACCCCTCCCCCCCCCCCCGCCCCCACTTCCCACCCCTATAACCTGCCCACATGGGTCGTCTCTGATCACTCTGAGACGTTACTTGAAACTCGAACTAAACAACCAAGCAGCCGCTGAACTAGTGTATGCCTCTGAGAGAGATACGAGATACGATAAATGTTGACCTTTGGCCCAAATGCAAGGGGGGTAAGGAGACGAGGGGGGCGAGGGGGACGGGCGGGGGGGGGGGGGGTTACAATGCATTCACAAGCGCGATACAACAGAGGACAACCACAGAAATAAAAAAGGAAGAGGAACGAAAAGAAATATCGACGCGGTTAACGAAGAAGAGAGAAATAGTAAGTTTGTCTTTATACATACGCTGATTGCAAGTCGTCCCCATCCATCCCGGTTTGCACGTGCACTGTCCGTTCTTGGGGTCACAGACGGAGCCACAGTTCTTGCTGCAGTTCAAGGAACAGTTCGGGCCGTAGTTGCCGAACGTGCATTCTGAAATATCAAGGTAAAGTTCACGTTCACGTTCAGACAATTTTTTGTGTCCTTACAGACAAATTTGTCTTCGGTCAGGGATGGCATGAAGTAAGTCAAAGGTAACAAGCACGTACAACAGCTACAGACTTCAACATAAGTCAAGGACCACCTTGACAGACAGGTCTAATTTTTAAGAATTCCCCAAAAATAGAGATTAAGGAATCTTTCAAAATATTTTGCAGTGAAAATGTTAAAGGGTTAACAATGCATCCTGCAAAGCTTGAAGCTGAAAAACCACCATGTGCTGCACGGCCGGCCATCTTCCAGGAGTTTGTTTGTGTTTGCAAGTGATCCTTGACTTATGTTGAAGTCTGTAAAATATTAACACGAACAAGCTAAAATAACGTCAGTTGAGTCAGAATGACTCAATGCATCAGTACTTTACAATATTAGAAACAATAATTATCACATCCAAAAGTTGTGTGAATAAGACTTAATTACCAGACTAATTATAATTAAAACTAATTAACCCAAATCAATCAAATGTTGAAATCTTCTAAAACAACCAGTTCTTATGCTCGGGTCGTGAGTTCGTATCCCGGCTGGGGCCAAATATTTGTGCTGGCTTTTTCATCGTTGCCCCGTCTTTGATATCACCCTATGTGGTAGGAAAGGACATTAAACCCCCAAACACCCACCCACCCCACCCTAAAACAACCAGATGCAGCAATGGCCATTCTACAGAAAATCACAAACGAGAAATTTAATCGTCAGTATATGTATATACAATTCTTTCTTTCCTTTCCTTGCGTCTGGGATAGTCTTCTAAAGAGAACTGATAAATTCTACTTTGGGATAGTGATAAATATTGAGTGATAGGAAGCGTCTTGCAGCTGCTTACATCCTTGCCAGGTCGCTGTTTTAATTTCAAATAACACAACACACAGCCCTCAATCTGCCTCCAACTGTCCCCAACGCGTCTTGAAACAAGGTATCCAACAATGAGAAAAGAAATATTTTTGGCTCAGATAAAATACTGACGTATGACGAAATGTGTGTTGTAAAGTTCTGAAATTCGGGAATCTGCACTTACCAGAAAGTTACAATTAACTAAAATCAGCAAAGCATTGTTCAAGGAAGAGTTAAAGTCTGAAGTGCCGTTGGCTAGCGTATGCCGTCTCTTTGATGTCACCCAGACGTTATGGAAAAAGGCGTTAAACTCCCAAACGCCCACCCATCCTCATCCTCAATGGGGCGGGGTGACCGAATGGTAGAGCGTTGGACTTCGAATCCTGGCTGGGGCCAAATATGTGTGCTGGCTTTGTCATCGTTACCCCGTCTTTGATATCACCCGTTTGTGGTGGAAAAGGACGTTAAACTCCCAAACACCCTCCCCACCCCACCCTCATCCTCAATGCATCTGGACGTATTGCCAAATGCCTACCTACAAAACAAGAGTTAAATAGTCTTCCAATATATGTTTTCCTGCAGACCTAAATTAACTCATTCTGTACCAACCTGTACATTTCGGAAGCTGATAGTTCCCTTGGCATCTGACGCAGTCACCGGTCACGTGATCACATGCCACACCTCCGTAGCACTTGCCGCATGGTGTTGAGCAGTCTTGACCGTACATGCCACTGTCACACCCTGCAACGGTGAAGGGGTTAAATTATGTGCATTAGTACCCCTCCCCCCCCCTCGCCCCCCGTCCCCCCCCTCTTTCTCTCTCTCTCTCTCTCTCTCTCTCTCTCTCTCTCTCTGACGTTGTTTAATACCCTTTAACGTAGAAAAGCAGGACAGTTTGTAAGACAGGCAGCAATGCCTAAATGCTCTATCGTGAAAAAATCATCATCATCATCATCATCATCTCTCTCTCTCTCTCTCTCTCTCTCTCTCTCTCTCTCTCTCTCTCTCTCTCTGTATGTATGTATGTAGGTAGGTAGGTAGGTAGGTAGGTAGGTAGGTACACGGAACACATACTTTCAGTGCAGTTGGGAGGTTTCCAACCCGGCTTGCACGTGCAGTGACCTGTGGCCTTGTCACACACATTGGCACAGTTAGTGCTGCACCTCTGCAAGCAGTCTTGTCCGTACTGATAGAAAGGACAGTCTGAAACCGATCGGTAGACAATAAAACAATAGCAAATCATGCCTGTCACTTTACGGTGAAACCAGAATGTGTCTGTCTTTACATTTTATGATTAAAGAAACTGGTAGTTTCCTTGCCCGACTCTATCACTTGTTGACTTAATAAAGCCTGTCTTAACTAGGCGAAGAAGCTCTGTTGAGAACAATTTTGAGGAGACTTCGACGAACTTTGTCGAACCCTATTGCGTATTAATATGCGCCGAACGCTAGCGCGGTGCTCTTGCTGATACTAAAACTAAAACAAAGATTCAAGGATTCAAGGATTTTATTTCCTTCGACCCCTACTGAGGCATAGAGGAACAATGTAAACAAACAAGAAATGCAACTGACAAGGCAGTGTAACGTAAAAAGTAAATGTAAACTTGGCAAGCTGTGCGGGTGGGTGGGTGTTTGGGGCTTTAACGTCCTTTTCCACCGCATAGGGTGATATCAAAGACGGGGCAACGATGAAAAAGCCAGCACAAATATTTGGCCCCAGCCGGGATCGAACTCACGAACCGAGCATTAGAAGTCCAACGATCAACCATTCAACCACCCCGGCTCCCCTGGCAGGCTGTGCGAGGCGGGAGCTGCGAGAAATATGTTCGCGAACAATAATTATTTTTTGCTCGTCCAAAAGGATTTTTCTTCTTTGCGAACAAAAGTTGTTCGGCGTTGCTCGCTGTTAGTTAAGACACACCTTTAGTCTATGGAAACTGACGAGGCACCGCGTTTGAAAGCTTACCCTGTTTGCAGAGCGGAGGGCGATACCCCGGCTGACAAACGTCACAGTGTCCGTTGACTTTGTTACAGGGAGCTCCGTCAGTACAGTGCCCGCACCACTGGTCACAGCTACTGCCCCAGTACTCGTCCTGACAACCTGTACGTGAGTTGTAGAGAGTTGGTTATAGTTAACTGTTCGGGTGTTCAAGTATTTGGTTTAACAGTATGAAAGACAGGGCGAAAACCAGCTCTTCCGTCCCTTCTCCAGGCCGAAGCCGATAATCGAGAGGTAAAGGGCAGCCATTTTGTTTGTTTGTTTGTTTGTTTGTTGTAGTTTTTTTGTTTACTTTTGTTGTTTTTCTTGATGTTGTTGTTTTGTTTGTGTGTTTTTAAATAGTGGTTGGTGTTTTGTTGTTTTTTTTGTTTTCGTGTGTTTGTTTGTTTGTTTGTTTGTTTGTTTGTTTGTTTGTTTGTTTGTTTTGGGTGGGAGTGTTTGTTTGTGTTTGTGAAACAGACGTTAAAACCTCTGAGAAGAGAAACAACTGAGCAACTCCCCTTTTGATGTGTTTAAAATAAGAAACAGGGAACTCTCTCTGATGGCGGACAGCCCAACCACTATACTCACACGCGCGCGAGCATCACCCTGAACCCCCAGTACCAAACAGTGCCACAGAAAAGAACATTGTTGAAGGTAATAGGAGTTAATTAAGATAAGGAGAGACATGTTATGTCACACGTACTGGAAACCTCAAACTCGCAGAAGTTGAGAACATTTTGGATTGCCAACGCCGCACTGCTGGTTCTTGACACTCTAACGACTCGGCCATTGACGATCCCAGAACTGCATGAGATGGGTATCTTCCTGTTAAAGTTGTAAGGAACGGTCACAAAAGTGTAGCATGCTTTCCCGTCCACAGTGATCACGCTGTTGGACATTCTGTCCACGTCTGCAAATGAAACACATGTCATATGTTTTCGTCTTTGAGTTTGATAGGACAGGAACATTTTTGCTTGTAAATGCTCTTTTCTGAAACAGTTCTTCTGTCAGCGATTCTTTAGTTTCTCATAATCATACATCGTACATTTGATTTTTTTTAACAAATGGATGAAAACATCTATCATGCATTATGTACGTGAGTCTGTGCATGATGATAATAAATAAACTATTTTGATTAACACACAGTAAAGGAACACAGACTTGCCATCAGATGCACTTGCAAAGCAGCACTTCTAGCTCTCGCTGGAGTTACACACACACGAGCGCGCGCGTGCACACACACACACACACACACACACACACACACACACACACACACACACACACACACACACACACACACAGAGGGTGGGCGTTTGGGAGTTTAACGTCCTTTTCCACCACGTAAGGGTGATATCAAAGAAAGGCCAGCACAAATATTTGGCCCCAGCAGGAATTCGAACTCACGACCCAAGCATTTAGAGTCCAACCCTCTACCTTTCGGCTACCCCGGATCCCAGAGAGAGAGAGGTGCGTTTTCACACACACACACACACACACACACACACACACACACACACACACACACACACACACACACACACACGAAGAGAGAGAGAGAGGTGCGTTTTCAGACACAGAGACAAAGAGAGAAAGAGAGAGAGAGGTGCTTTTTCACACAGCGTTTCCAACTAACACTAGATTCTATGAGTTTTTGCACTTACGTCCTTCCCGTGCCCAAACAGTGATGGAACTCACTGGGTAGGGTCTCCCCAAATCCACCTCCCACCACACATTCTGGTACCCGACATCCGTGTGGATACAGTTGACTGTTGGGGAGTAGATCCCTCCCGTGTTACCATTCACTGCGTTCTTCTCATTGTTCTCCGAGTCCATCTTGGAACTCATCTGGCACGTCTTGTTGAAGGCCACATTTTCTGAGAGAAAAAAAATCCAAGTTGTTCAGGGAGAACCAGTTTAACACTGTGAGACTAGAGGCCCATTTTCAAATATATCTCTCCACATGCACCAAAAGAAAAAAAGTAAAGAAATTTTGACTAACGGGGTGTGGAGGAAAGGCCAAAGTAAAACGGGCAAGACATGCATAAATGGTGCAACAGTGACAATAAAACTATAGACGTTGAGCCTGAGCAGAAAATAGGGGGAAAAACTTGATGTACATTGCCAGCAGCAAAACGAGCTAATATAAGACAACATGTCAAAGGACATTCGCAAGTGTGGAAACTGTACAGAGTTCTACTCTCTCTCTCTCTCTCTCTCTCTCTCTCTCTCTCTCTCTCTCTCTCTCTCTCTCTCTCTCTCTCTCTCACACACACACACACACACACACACACACACACACACACACACACACACACACACATATATATATATACGCACGCACGCACGCACACACACAACAACAACAACGCGCACACGCACACACGCTGAATATGTTATGTGTACACTAGTCTACTAATTTTGATAAATTTCATCATGTTAGGTACATTTTTCTGTGGGATTTTCAAAGACATTAGTCTGCAAAAAGTTAAATAAGGCTTTAGGCCTGCGGAAGTTGACAGGAACAAGAGTTGGGATCTGTACTGTTGCCCACAAAGACTAGCTGACACTGACCAAAATAGGCGCCACAAACACAAATTGAACTTCGATACGAAACAAAAGTTACTGACCGTAGTGTCCCTGAGAATAACAGGTGGCAAATATAGCGACCTGCACAATGAAAACTGAAGAAAGAAATCTCAACATGTCGACAGACCTCGTACGCACAGAATGTTGCACAAAACGGTTTGAGCACGAGTACTATTGTTCCTGAGACATTTCAGTCTAACCGGGCTGTGTGTGTTTTTCCAGACGTTAAAAAAAATGGCGGGTGGATTGCTACAGAAAGAGCTGTAATTACGGAAAGGATGTTGGCAATGGTGCAGTTAATGGTAGTAATTATAGTATTGTAGTATTGACGTTTCGGATATCATTCTCTTTTCAGTCACGAGGCGGAGGTTCAGATATTTATGGTGGTGACTCTGTGTGTGTGTGTGTGTGTGTGTGTGTGTGTGTGTGTGTGTGTGTGTGTGTGTGTGTGTGTGTGTGTGTGTGTGTGTGTGTGCGTGTGCGCGTGTGTGTGTGTATGTGTGTGTGTGTGTGTGTGTGTGTGTGTGTGTGTGTGTGTGTGTGTGCGTGTGCGCGTGTGTGTGTGTGTGTGTGTGTGTGTGTGTGTGTGTGTGTGTGTGTGTGTGTGTGTGTGTGTGTGTGTGTGTGTGTGTGTGTGTGTGTGTGTGTGTGTGTGTGTGTGTGTGTGTGTGTGTACTCGCTCGTGTTTTTATATTATTATTATTATTATTGTTATTTGCTTGTTGGTATTCTTGTTGATAGTGTTTTGTTTTGTTTTTCTGTTTGTCGTTGCTTTCTTTGTTTTCTTAATCTTTTGTTTTCTTCTGTTCTTTTGTTTTCTTTTCGTTGCTTTGTTTTGTTTTGGTTGTTTGTTTCTTTGTTTATTTGTTTGCTTGCTTTGTTGCTGTTGTTGTTCTTGTGGTGATGGTTGTTTGATTTGTTTTGTTTTGCCTCGTTTTTCTTTTGTTGTTGTTGTTGTTGTTGTTGTCGTTGTTGTTGTTTGGTTGTTTGTTGTTTTTTTTGTGTGTGTTTTTTTTTTTTTTTTGTTTGTTTTGTTTTTTTTTTTTGGGGGGGGGTGTTGTTGTTTTGTTGTTTTTGTTTCTTGGTGGGGTTTTTTGGTGGTGGGGGAGGATGGTGTTTTGTTGTTGTTTTTTGATTGGCTTTTGGTTTTGGTCTGTTTGTTTGTTTGTTTGTTTGTTTTGGCTTTGGTTTTTGGTTTGCTTTGTTTTGGTTTTGTTCGTTTTGTGTTTTTGAGTGTGTGTTTTAGTTGTTTTTGTTTTTGTTTCTTTATTTGTTTGTTTGTTTTTTTGTGGGGAGTTGTTTGTTTGTGTTTGTTTTGTTGTTTGTTGTTGTTGTTTTGTTTTGTTTTGTTGTTTGTGTCTTTGTTTCTTTGTTGTTGTTGTTTCTTGGGGGGGGGAGGAGGGGTTTAACAATCATTTATCCTTTGAGCCAGAAATATCCTGTTCGGGGATGTTATTTTTTCTGCTCAGACATGCTCTATGAGCTGATGGTTTTCTTTCACCATCCAGAACATTCCAGAAAGTCCCGTAGATGCCTGTTCACACTAAATCATCGGCACTCGTATTGCAGGCTTGTACCGAAGGCTTACAGATTGTGGCAGCAAACATTTTGGTTCCCACGGGTCCTATGGCGTATCGGTATCAATAACACCTCTTATTAACTACCACAAATTACTACGCGCCCGCTACCGCTGTACATTCTTTCGCTCAGGAGTGGTCGTGTCTTTGCCGGAGACGTAGTAAGGTGACCTGGTTCAGAGCAAAACAAAAAGGACTGAACAGTCGACTTACTGGATGAGTGGAACAATTTTCTTTGTGAAGTTTGCGCCGTGTGTGTGTGTGTGTGTGTGTGTGTGTGTGTGTGTGTGTGTGTGTGTGAGAGAGAGTGTGTGTGTGTGTGTGTGTGTGTGTGTGTGTGTGTGTGTGTGTGTGTGTGTGTGTGTGTGTGTGTGAGAGAGAGAGAGAGGAGGGGGGGGGGGTAAGTGGGTGGCTGTTTTGGGGTTTAACGTCCTTTTTCACCACATAAGGTGATATCAAAAACGGGGCAACCAAAAAAAAAAAAAAAAAAAAAGCCAGCACAAATATTTGGCCCCAGCCGGGATCGAACTCACGACCCGAGCATTAGAAGTCCAACGTTCTACCATTCAACCACCCTGGCTCCCCGAGAGAGAGAGAGAGAGAGAGAGGGGGGTAAGTGGGTGGGTGTTTGGGGGTTTAACGTCCTTTTCCACCACATAGGGTGATATCAAAAACGGGGCAACGATAAAAAAAGCCAGCACAAATATTTGGCCCCAGCCGGGATCGAACTCACGACCCGATCATTAGAAGTCCAACGCTCTACCATTCAACCACCCTGGCTCCCCGAGAGAGAGAGGGGGGGGGGGGTAAGTGGGTGGGTGTTTGGGGGTTTAACGTCCTTTTCCACCACATAGGGTGATATCAAAAACTGACGGGGCAACGATAAATAGCCAGCACAAATATTTGGCCCCAGCCGGGATCGAACTCACGACCCGAGCATTAGAAGTCCAACGCTCTACCATTCGACCACCCTGGCTCCCCGAGAGAGAGAGAGAGAGAGAGAGAGAGAGAGAGAGAGAGAGTTTCGCAAAGGAAAAAATTCAACTACGTTTATGGGTATTTTCTTATTATTGTCTGTGTCCTCAAGTAATAAATAATGAGGAAATGATAATTAAAAAGACAGACGTTACGATGCAAATGATGGTTATGTTGCCTTGTCGTCAAATGACAAACAATGAAATACAATGATGAAGATTTATTTTCCAACAAAACAAGACGCAACAATGAAAAATGACACTGTGACACTTTATTGAAATATTCGATCGATAACACAATTAAATGAACGTACAACCACCCTGTTACAAAAGAAAATGTATATATCGAACGAAACGTACGCAGTATTATCTCATTTTTTTTTCTCCTCAAAATTTCACTGGAGTCTTGAAATTTTGAATGGAAATCGAGAAAACTGGTGAGACAGAAATAATGGAATCATGGCCATTCGAAGGAAGATCCACAACAAGAACATATGTTTATTTCAGTAGCACATTTACACGGTGAGTAGTCAACGGTTTGTGAAAACTTTGAGATCAGACAAAAAGTCATCTGGAGCTTTAAAAAAAACCCAACAAACAAACGGACAACAACATCACTAGAAAACTGACATATAAATTCGAAAGGCTTTTGTTGCGCTGTGCTTAGGGCAGTCATAATTAGCGTGGTCACCTAGCCAAGAGAGTAACGGTTCCATAGTCCCTTGGTTGGCCAGGTTAGGAGGATCTGACATTACCGAGAAAACAAAAAGAAAACTTATATCCTCGAAGTACTTCCTGGGTCGTGGTAGACCCACAGATGCATGTTCATGCCGGTATCTCCTTCATTTCTGTAAACTAAGCGTTCTTAAACGAAGCTATTCTTCAAACTTGTATGTGTAGCATCTGTACTAAACCAAAAGCAAAATAAGTGTAATTACCTAATTAGAAGTGAAACGATTAAGAATCGAAGTGGCCAATACCGATTTTGGGAACCAGTCTGGTACTGTCCATCTGAAAGTGCGTAGTGGAGCTGCTAAGCAGGAAGTGGCGTATGGTCCAAAGGTTCATCAGGGACACATGTACACAGACTCTGGCTTCGGGTTGCAGACTGGTATTTGTGTCAGGCATGCATATTCAGAATCTGGCCGTCAGCACAGCGCGCCAGCGTCTTCAGAACCCCGACCCGTCACTATATCCGCGGTATGGGTAGCTAGCGACCCAGGAAGTATACAGCGTCAGTTTTTTACGCCATGTACGGCAAAGTTTAAAGGCCCGTCTACCAACATATCTAGGCTCCCAGATCGTTCCTAGCTGTTTTCGTCTATAGTTTCATACTGTGTAGACATATATACAGCTACAGCTTACAGCCTTACACTGTTTTCGACATCGTCTTCGTAATTGTGGTTATTGAGGTGGTGGTGTGGTGGTGGAGGTGGTGGTGGTGGAGATGAAGGCATCGATATATTGACGCTAAAGCCAGGAGAGTCGATGTTTGTGTAGACGTTGCCAGGCCTGGTGTTCTCATACAACTTGGGTCCTTCGTTCTTCATGTCATCCCCGTCCATCGCCTCGTACAGGTCGTCATAGTCTGGAGACGCCTCGTCTCCAAAGTCATCCACGTGTTGCTCTGTGTACAGAACATGAATTATGATTATCACTTCAAACATCCGATCATGCCAAACGAAAGTGAAACGTGTTGTGGTTCTGGCTCGTTTGTGCCAACGCGAAATGAAAACAACATGGACGAGCAAACTTTACAAAAAAAGGAACGCGGCAGCGTTTTTAAGACTAGGTACCAAGGTATAACATTGTGATTTTTCTTCCGTGATGTTTCCGTTCTGCTTACATTCCAACCAATCTGCTTTTAAGGTGCAGTCTGGGTCCATTCTAGAGTTTATCCATTTGCAATTTGCTTTGCATGCATGTAAAATGCGAAATGAATGATTTATAATTAATCATGACATCATTGTTCTATTGTATCATTCTGAACAAAAAATTCTGCAAACTCAATGGGTTTTTTGTTTCGGTCACCAGATGAACATTTATCTCTATGCTTTGAAATTGCAAACTAAGGTTCACGACAGGTAGAAGAACAATGTTTTATTGGTTTTGTGCAAATATTACCAGCAGTTCGTTTTTACAGCCAGGGTACGATGTACTGTATATAGCAGACATTATGAATGCCCTTCTGTTTATATTTGAACAAAACCGGAAGAATACATTGTTGTTGTTGTTGCTGTTGTTTGTTTTTTGTTTGTTCAGTGGCAGCAACGTCAAAATTCAAAGCAGGGCTGCCGAATGAATAAATTACAGTTTCTGTCACGTAACATCTGCATTAATAAATTCTTGCAGTCACTGGCATTTTTTTTTTTTGTAGCAGTTACGCCGTACTAATATTTTCCACACATAAGTTGCTTGTGAACTGCAATTTTTTTAAAGCAAGGTACGTTTGTGACCCCAATCTGATTTCTTTCTTTCTTTCTTTCTTTCTTTCTTTCTTTCTAAGTTTTTTACAACGTGCATCCAGTTTCTGATATAAAAAAAAAATTCCTTCATCAAAATAAATAACAGAAAATAAAGTTTGAATTTTGTAATGAACTGTCCGTGCAAAGCGATTAGCTCAAAAAATTAATCTGCAAATTTAGTCGACCCTTAAATGAAGTCGACTGGGCTCACCATCTTCCCCAGAAATATTGTGAAAGCCGCGACTGTTGTCTGGACTTCTGGTGGTTGTCCTTGCTGGTCGTCCTGTCTCATCGTCCTCATCATCCTTTTTGTCTGTCTCGCATTGTCTTCAAGAGACCAGAGAGATGAGAACGTTCTGAACAATCTTCCAAACCAATGTTTCTAATTTAATGATTAATGAAAAGAAGAAAAAGAAAGTGGATCATATAGGCTCATCACCCAATTGCTTGAAAAAAGACGCGTCAGCTGAACTCAACACGCAAGCCCAAGTGAATCACGCGCGTTCTCTCACAGACCGGACATCAATACATTGCAGTCACTTGGTGCTAATCAAGAAACATTAGGTCTATGTCGTTTATCACTAGTGACCAAATTCCAGATATTTTCTGCATACCTTTTGACGTGTTTTTATTTTGTGCATGACGTGTGGTTTCAGTGTTTCAGACTGTATGATTTCGACACACGTAAGTGAAACACGAACATTATTTCACACACCGTAGGCCTACATCAACACTATAAAATCACGGTTTCGATTTATTATTATAAATAATTATAGTAAAAATTATTCAGTGACAGATAATTAATTTTGGGTAAGAGCTCGGGGAGCCGGGGTGGCCGAATGATAGAGCTTTGGACTTCTAATGCTCGGGTCGTGAGTTTCTTATCCCGGCTGGGGCCAAATATTTGTGCTGGCTTTTTCGTCGTTGTCCCGTCTTTGATATATCACCCGTATGTGGTGGAAAGGACGTTAAACCCCCAAAAACCCACCCACCCTTGGGTAAGAGCTCTCTCTTTCCATAATGCCAAAACAGACGATGCAGGTAGCGGTCGCAGTCCCCTTTGGCTAGAAGTGGCCTTTGGCCCAGCATAGCGAGGATTCTTTGTGTGCCAAATTTTCCAACTCAGATTTGCCTCAAATTAGCTTTTCCCACCACCACCCCACGACTATCCTCGCAACGGAAAGGGGGTCTGCTAGTATAGTTTGATAGTATGATTTTGTAAACTGCCATAATACTGATTTATATAGTTTCTCCAAGGTGGCCACCGAGTTATTGCAGGTTGCGTGCACTTTTTTTTTTTTTTCGGTCGGGGGTGTGGCCATCGAGTTATATTGCAGGTTGCTTAGACATTTTTTTTTCGGCGGGGAGGGGGAGGAAGGAGGAGGGAGAAGCGACGGGTGGAGGAGAGGAGGAGGGGGGCGGGGTTGTGTAGGAAGGAGTTGAACATTTCCAGATTTTCAGAGAAGAGGGGGGGGGGGGGGGCAAAATAAATCCGAAATACCCAGAGAAGACACCTGACTCAGTGACTGGATGTGAGTAGATGGTGAGCACTTCGCCGGATCATTCTTAACAAGTGATGAATATGAGCCAACTGTGAACCGTGAATAAATATTGATATCATACCTTCTGACGTATATCACCACGACGGCAACCAGGATGAGAAGGAAGATACAGCCTAATACGCCGCCAATAACTGCACCGTCCGTGGCTGCGCTTGAGGTCTTAATGTCTGTGGGAAATAATAACACAGA
>JACVVK020000457.1:395000-400000 GCA_018292915.2 Batillaria attramentaria | reverse complement strand
AGGGGGATAAGGAGACGAGGGGGGCGAGGGGAACGGGCGGGGGGGGGGGGCGTACAATGCATTCACAAGCACGATACAACAGAAGACAACCACACAAATGAAAAAGAAAGAGGAACGGAAAGAAATATCGACGCGGTTAACCGAAGAAGAGAGAAATAGTAAGTTTGTCTTTATACATACGCTGATTGCAAGTCGTCCCCATCCATCCCGGTTTGCACGTGCACTGTCCGTTCTTGGGGTCACAGACGGAGCCACAGTTCTTGCTGCAGTTCAAGGAACAGTTCGGGCCGTAGTTGCCGAACGTGCATTCTGAAATATCAAGGTAAAGTTCACGTTCACGTTCAGACAATTTTATTGTGTCCTTACGGACAAATTTGTCTTCGGTCAGGGATGGCATGAAGTAAATCAAAGGTAACAAGCACGTACAACAGCTACAGACTTCAACATAAGTCAAGGACCACCTTGGCAGACAGGTCTAATTTTTAAGAATTCACAAAAAATAGAGATCAAGGAATCTTTCAAAGTTTTTTTTCTGTGAAAGTGTTAAAGGGTTAACAATGCATCCTGCAAAGCTGAAAAACCATCATGTGCTGCATGGACATCTTCCAGGAGTTTGTTTGTGTTTGCAAGTGGTCCTTGACTTATGTTGAAGTCTGTAATGTATTAAGACGAACAAGCTAAAATAACGTCAGTTGAGTCAGAATGACTCAATGCATCAGTACTTTACAATATTAGAAACAATAATTATCACATCCAAAAGTTGTGTGAATAAGACTTAATTACCAGACTAATTATAATTAAAACTAATTAACCCAAATCAATCAATACATGAATCAAATGTTGAAATCTTCTAAAACAACCAGTTCTTATGCTCGGGTCGTGAGTTCGTATCCCGGCTGGGGCAAAATATTTGTGTTGGCTTTTTCATCGTTGCCCCTCTTTGATATCACCCTATGTGGTAGGAAAGGACATTAAACCCCCAAACACCCACCCACCCCACCCTAAAACAACCAGATGCAGCAATGGCCATTCTACAGAAAATCACAAACGAGAAATTTAGTCGTCAGTATATGTACAATTCTTTCTTTCCTTTCCTTGCGTCTGGGATAGTCTTCTAAAGAGAACTGATAAATTCTACTTTGGGATAGTGATAAATATTGAGTGATAGGAAGCGGGTTCTTGCAGCTGCTTACATCCTTGCCAGGTCGCTGTTTTAATTTCAAATAACACAACACACAGCCCTCAATCTGCCTCCAACTGTCCCCACCGCGTCTTGAAACAAGGTATCCAACAATGAGAAAAGAAATATTTTTGGCTCAGATAAAATACTGACGTATGACGAAATGTGTGTTGTAAAGTTCTGAAATTCGGGAATCTGCACTTACCAGAAAGTTACAATTAACTAAAATCAGCAAGGCATTGTTCAAGGAAGAGTTAAAGTCTGAAGTGCCGTTGGCTAGCGTATGCCGTCTCTTTGATGTCACCCAGACGTGGTGGAAAAAGGCGTTAAACTCCCAAACGCCCACCCATCCTCATCCTCAATGGGGCGGGGTGGGCGAATGGTAGAGCGTTGGACTTCGAATCCTGGCTGGGGCCAAATATGTGTGCTGGCTTTGTCATCGTTACCCCGTCTTTGATATCACCCGTTTGTGGTGGAAAAGGACGTTAAACTCCCAAACACCCTCCCCACCCCACCCTCATCCTCAATGCATCTGGACGTATTGCCAAATGCCTGCCTACAAAAGAAGAGTTAAATAGTCTTCCAATATATGTTTTCCTGCAGACCTGAATTAACTCATTCTGTACCAACCTGTACATTTCGGAAGCTGATAGTTCCCTTGGCATCTGACGCAGTCACCGGTCACGTGATCACATGCAACACCTCCGTAGCACTTGCCGCATGGTGTTGAGCAGTCTTGACCGTACATGCCACTGTCACACCCTGCAACGGTGAAGGGGTTAAATAATGTACATTAGTCTCTCTCTCTCTCTCTCTCTCTCTCTCTCTCTCTCTCTGTCTGTATGTATGTATGTATGTATGTATGTATGTATGTATGTATACGGAACACATACTTTCAGTGCAGTTGGGAGGTTTCCAACCCGGCTTGCACGTGCAGTGACCTGTGGCCTTGTCACACACATTGGCACAGTTAGTGCTGCACCTCTGCAAGCAGTCTTGTCCGTACTGATAGAAAGGACAGTCTGAAACCGATCGGTAGACAATAAAACAATAGCAAATCATGTCTGTCACTTTACGGTGAAACCAGAATGTGTCTGTCTTTAAGAAACTGGTAGTTTCCTTGCCCGACCCTATTACTTATTGACTTAATAAAGCCTGTCTTAACTAGGCGTAGAAGCTCTGTTGAGAACAATTTTGAGGAGACTTCGACGAACTTTGTCGAACCCTATTGCGTATTAATATGCGCCGAACGCTAGCGCGGTGCTCTCGCTGAAACGAAAACAAAGATTCAAAGATTCAAGGATTTTATTTCCTTCAAGCCCTACTGAAGCATAGAGGAACAATGTAAACAAACAAGAAATGCAACTGACAAGGCAGTGTAACGTAAAAAGTAAATGTAAACTTGGCAAGCTGTGCGGGTGGGTGGGTGTTTGGGGGTTTAACGTCCTTTTCCACCACATAGGGTGATATCAAAGACGGGGCAACGATGAAAAAGCCAGCACAAATATTTGGCCCCAGCCGGGATCGAACTCACGAACCGAGCATTAGAAGTCCAACGATCAACCATTCAACCACCCCGGCTCCCCTGGCAGGCTGTGCGAGGCGGGAGCTGCGAGAAATATGTTCGCGAACAATAATTATTTTTTTGCTCGCCCAAACGATTTTCTTCTTTGCGAACAAAAGTTGTTCGGCGTTGCTCGCTGTTAGTTAAGACACACCTTTAGTCTATGGAAACTGTCGAGGCACCGCGTTTGAAAGCTTACCCTGTTTGCAGAGCGGAGGGCGATACCCCGGCTGACAAACGTCACAGTGTCCGTTGACTTTGTTACAGGGAGCTCCGTCAGTACAGTGCCCGCACCACTGGTCACAGCTACTGCCCCAGTACTCGTCCTTACAACCTGTACGTGAGTATTAGACAGTTGGTTATAGTTAGCTGTTCGGGTGCTCAAGAATTAAAATTTTGGCATAACAGTATGAAAGACAGGGAGAAAACCAGCACTTCCGTCCCTTCTCCAGGCCGAAGCCGATAATCGAGAGGTAAAGGGCAGCCATTTTGTTTGTTTGTTTGTTTGTTTGTTTGTTTGTTTGTTTGTTTGTTTGTTTGTTGTAGTTTTTTTGTTTACTTTTGTTGTTTTTCTTGATGTTGTTGTTTTGTTTGTGTGTTTTTAAATGGTGGTTGGTGTTTTGTTTTGTTGTGTTTTGTTTGTTTGTTTGTTTGTTTGTTTGTTTGTTTGTTTGTTTGTTTGTTTGTGTTTTGTGGAAACAGACGTTTAAAACCTCTGAGAGCAGAAACAACTGAACAACTTCCCTTTTGATGTGTTTAAAATAAGAAACAGGGAACTCTCTCTCTCTCTCTGATGGCGGACAGCCCAACCACTATACTCACACGCGCGCGCATCACCCTGAATCCCCAGTACCAAAGAGTGCCACAGAAAACAACATTGCTGAAGGTAATAGGAGTTAATTAAGATAAGGAGAGACATGTTATTTCACACGTACTGGAAACTTGAAACTCGCAGAAGTTGAGAAGATTTTGGTTTGCCAACGCCGCACTGCTGGTTCTTGACACTCTAACGACTCGGCCATTGACGATTCCAGAACTGCATGAGATGGGTATCTTCCTGTTAAAGTTGTAAGGAACGGTCCCAAAAGTGTAGCATGCTTTCCTGTCCACAGTGATCACGCTGTTGGACATTCTGTCCACGTCTGCAAATGAAACACACGTCATATGTTTTCGTCTTTGAGTTTGATAGGACAGAAACATTTTGGCTTGTAAATGCTCTTTTCTGAAACAGTTCTTCTGTCAGTGATTCTTTAGTTTCTCATAATTATAAATCGTACATTTCGTTAAAAAAAATGAATGAAAACAACAATCATGCATTCTGTACGTGAGTCAGTGAATGATGATAATAAATAAAATATTTTGATAAACACACACAGACACTGAAGAAACACAGAGTTGCCATCAGATGCACTTGCAAAGCACTTCTAGCTCTCGTTGGAGTTACACACACACGAGCGCGCGCGCATGCACGCACACGCACACACACACACACACACACACACACACACACACACACACACACACACACACACACACACACACACACACACACACACACAGGGTGGGTGCTTGGGAGTTTAACATCTTTTTCCACCACGTAAGGGCGATATCTCAGACGGGGCAACGAAAGGCCAGCACAAATATTTGGCCCCAGCAGGAATTCATACTCGCTACTCGAGCTTTCGGCTACCCCGGCTCCCCGAGAGAGAGACAGAGAGAAAGAGAGAGAGAGAGAGGTGCGTTTTCGGACACACACACACACACACACACACACACACACACACACACACACACACACACACACACACACACACACACACACACACACAGAGACGGGGGGGGGGGGGCGTTTTCACACAGCGTTTCCAACTAACACTAGATTCTATGAGTTTTTGCACTTACGTCCTTCCCGTGCCCAAACAGTGATGGAACTCACTGGGTAGGGTCTCCCCAAATCCACCTCCCACCACACATTCTGGTACCCGACATCCGTGTGGATACAGTTGACTGTTGGGGAGTAACTCCCTCCCGTGTTACCATTCACTGCGTTCTTCTCATTGTTCACCGAGTCCATCTTGGAACTCATCTGGCACGTCTTGTTGAAGGCCACATTTTCTGAGAGAAAAAAAATCCAAGTTGTTCAGGGAGAACCAGTTTAACACTGTGAGACTAGAGGCCCATTTTCAAATATATCTCTCCACATGTACCAAAAAAAATCAACCGACCCCCGTAGTGTAGCGGTTAGCTCTTCGGATC
>JACVVK020000457.1:295000-390000 GCA_018292915.2 Batillaria attramentaria | reverse complement strand
CTGGAGCCGCCTCGTCACCAAAGTCATCCACGTGTTGCTCTGTAACGAGAACACGAATAATAATTTTCACTTCAAACATCCGATCATGCCAAATGAAAATATGAAATGTTGTGGTTCCGGCTTGTTTGTGCAAACGCGAAATGAAAAACAACATGGACGAGCAAAATAAACAATGCAACGCGGCAGCATTTTAAATGCTAGGTACAAAGATATAACACCGTGTTGACATATTATGTTTCTATTCTGCTTCCATTCCTGCCAGTCTGTTATTAAGGGGCAGTCTGGGTTCATTCTATTGTTTGTTCATTTGCAATTTGCTCTGTACGCATGTAAAATGTTAAATTAACTATTTATAATTAATTATGACGTCATTGTTCCAGTCTATCATTCTGCAAAATCTATGTGTCTTTCGTTACGGTCACCAGATGAACATTTATCTCTATGCTTTGAAACTGCAAACTAAGGTTCACGACAGGCAGAAGAACATCGTTTTGTCGGTTTTGTGCAAATATTACCAGCAGTTCGTTTTTACACCCAGGGTACGATGTACTGTATATAACAGACATTATGAATGCCCCTCTGTTTATATTTGAACAAAACCGGAAGAATACATTGTTGTTGTTGTTGTTTGTTTTTTGTTTGTTTGGGTTTTTTGTTTTTGTTTTTTGTTTTGTTTTTGTTTGTTTGTTTGTTTTGTTTTTTATTGTTGTTTTGTTTTGTTGTTGTTTTTTTGTTGTTGTTGTTGGGGTTTTTTGTTGGTTTTTTTGGGGGGGTGTTGTTGGTGGTGGTTGTTTCTTTTTCATACTAGCAATACGTATATTGTCACCTGCTGGGGGTTGTCCCCATGTGTAGTCGATGTTCTGGTACAGACGAATGTTGTTGCCCGGAGTGTCAGTGGAGGTCATGTCCTTAGCAACATTCAGCGTCCGAGCTTCCGAACGTCTTTTTCTGTTATCAGAAGATATTTACAGTCAGAGACAAAAAGCGAAAACACTAGCGGTACACTGTTAGGTTACATTATTCTGTGCTTGAATTCCCTCGTATGATCAGCCTTTCGTGCAAGAAAAAAAAACATTGATTTCACTCCATATCTTAAAAAAAGTAGCTTATGCACAATCTACGTTTTGTTAGTAAAATATCGGTACCGAAATAAAGGGTGGGTGGGTGGGTGTTTGGGGTTTAACGTCCTTTTCCACCATATACGGATGATATCACAGACGGGACAACGATGAAAAAGCCAGCACAAATATTTGGCCCCAGCCGGGATACGAACTCACGACTCGAGCATTAGAAGTCCAAACCGAAATAAAGCGGAACTGGTCACCTTATTAATATTTTAAAACTGAGTTACTCTTTCCGACAACAAAGTGTCTGCAATCATAATGTACCTCATATATTATCATGTCCTCGATCACAAGGCATTCACTGTTCTGCAGCTGAACTCAGTTACCGCTGAACTGCAGCAGTCGATTAAATCCCTAGTCTTTTCATTTTCCTTACTAACCCCAAGTCTCAGTCAATCTGGACTGAAATTAAAACACGATCTTGGGTACATTGTAGTCGGAGACGCCAAAAATGTTACGACACTGACCACTTTAGCAGTAATAAGACGGCGGGAAAATGCAGCCCATACCTCAAAATGACCAGGTGAACTACAATGGCCACAGCGATCACCACGAAGTTGCCAGCCACTGAGCCAGCGATGATCCAGTGGTTGTTGCTGCAGCTGCACTCCTCTGAAGCTGCAACTTCTAAAAAAATAAAATAACAATAATAATAATGATAATGAGGATTTGTCTGGCGCCCAACCTCCTGCTGGAGTACACATGAAATACACGTCACATACACGCTACATACACACAGCTATGATACATCCCAACACGACATCTTAAAAATGACAATGGTGGTGACAGTGATGGTAGAGTACTTAGTCTGTATATTCATTCTCGAGACAGAAAAATACTTAACATGCAACGTCAAGGCAAGTAAACATCTGAATTGTCAGTGTTTGCTCTGTAAGTTTCCGTATTCATTACAGAGATGTGTCCAGGCAGAGATACAACTTTAGTATGCGAGTGTCCTCGGAGGTTAAAAAAATCCAGATCAAACTGTAAAGTATTATTCATTATTATATGGGGTGCATACATTTTGTTTTCTTCTATCTTCTAGAAGTGCAAAGAAGTGAAACAACGAGTTAAGACGTTGAGTAATTTTAAAAAATATCCAAATCAAACTGCAAAGCATTATTCATTATTATATGGGGTATCTTATCATGTACACACTTCCTTTTCTTTTCTTTTTTTTCTTTTCTTTTTTCTTTTTTTTTCTGCCCCAACTCTTTGCCAATTCCAGTGGTGTTCCTCCCAGGTAATGGGTGGAATCCACGGAGGGCTCGGCCGTGCTGTGCCGGCCGTGTAATCATCCACATCATAAGACGTGTCATACCAAGGGAAGCATCCCCAAAGTCGCACCCGTGAAGTGGGTGAACCCCGTGCTGTCGGTATTTCTGCGCTGTCCACACTATCGCGTTACCTGGGCAAACAGTCAGCAGACAGTCCGGAGGCAGCCATCCCGGTTTGCACGTGCAGTGACCAGTCCTTTGGTCACACACACCGTCAGCACAGTTCTCGCTGCACCGCCTGGAGCAGTCCGAGCCGAAGAATCCGGCCTCACACTCTGGAAAAACGGCATCAAAACTCATTGTCGCTTGCTCTCTACGAATTGATTGAGGCATATAAAAACATTTGCGCGTAGAAGTCTACCTTACCATACCATACTATGCCATAATATATTTACTGGGGCGGTCGGTGGTCTAGTGGTTAAGAGACTTGTCACCAATGCGAGATGTCAGAGGTTCGAGTCCCAATCGGGGCGAAGAATTTTTCCTTCTCGTACGGGGCACCGTTCATTCGGGCCGATCGTCGGGGGTTCTCTCCGGGTACTCCGGCTTCCTCCCCCTCTGCTTTGGAAATGTTCAGCCCACCAAATTTGAAAAAAAATAAATGCAATTCTAAATTCCGAAATTGAAATAGCTGAGCTGACCTTTCGCACCACGTGATTGTAATGTGTTTATGTCCAGTATGTGAGAGAATGCGTGTGATTCACGTGAGCGTGCGTGTTGGGTTCAGTTCGCGGCGCTTTGAGCCGATTCATAAAATTGGGAAAAGCGCCTATACATTATTATTATTATTACTATAATGCATATGGTGAAATAGTCCGATTCATAAGACTCAGGAGGCCTGAGTCAGATTCCTACGTCCACAAAAGCGGCGGGGATTTTGACTGTTGCCACGGTTGGGTGGCAACTTGGGTTGGAATCAAAGGTGCGACAACAATAAGATCCTACCGTGACGCTGCAACCGTTAGAAATCCAAAATGAAGTCGCTGTACGTTTTCTGTGTCGTCCGACAGGTCCGCAAAGAGTGAAATGGTTGGTTGGTTGGTTGGTTGGTTGGTTGATGTGGGTTCAGCGTCGTTTTCTAACGCATACGGGTGAGATCAAAGACGGGACAACAAGGAAAGCTTCAGCACAAATATTTGGCCCCAGCTGGGATCCGAACTCACAACCCTAACATCGAAAGTCCAACGCATCACCAGCTGGGCGATCTCGGCTTCACCCCCAGCAGTGTCAACGCTACACGTAAAACAAAGAGGTTTGCAAGTAATGTCTCGGCTTACCTTTACAGAATGGTGGTTTGAAATTCTTGTCACAACGATCACATTGTCCACTGGTGTAGTTACAAGTAGCACCATGAAGACATTGTCCGCAATACTCAGTACATCCACTCCCGTAATGGCCAGCAGGACAAGCTGAAAACGCCGTTACTGATGATGATTTGCGTTCATCCTCTGACACCTACATTTTCCAGATTCACTTCTGCAGAACTAAATCATTCGGTCAGCGTTCCTTCGGTTACCAGGGCCCTGTTACTTGGAATCAGCTCCCTCTTACAATCAGTTACAATTTCGTAGTACAGTATTTATTGGAATATGATTAGCAGCCCGAAACAGTGTCGGAGAAACACGCTTACACATGGGAAGTTTTGTCCTATGGATATTTACTGGACACTGCCTAATCTTGATTAATCAATAATTGATGTTAATGTTAATCAATAAATTTTGCAAGAGAGAGAGAGAGAGATACAAAACTTACGTTGCGTGCACGTGGGCGTCGTCCATCCCGGTTTGCACGTGCAGAATCCGTTAACTGGGTCACAGTCCGAGTTGCAGTGCTCACTACAGCGCCAGGTACAGTCTGCTCCGTATACACCCGCCCTGCAGCCTGTACCAGTCAGGAAAGCACACCAAGTCTTGTGAAGAGGCGTTTGTTTAACACTTTACGTGCCATTTAGGAATTTTCTCGAAATCTAGGGTCACTGCCAGTTTAGAGTGTTCCCGCTCCCCGAAGCCATTGCCATTTTCGAGTTTTCTCGATATAAAATAGTAACGTGTTTGTTTGTTTGTGTTTCGGTCTTTGCCACGTGGATGTGATAAACATATCTACAGCCCTTTTGTGCAGCTGTTTGTGTTACTGTTACCGCTATCCCTATCGTTGTTTACCGAGATAGTAATAATAATGGTAATAACAGTAAGTGCAGTAACATAGGCGCGTTATCCAAATCACGTGCCTCAAAGCGCCGCAAACTGAACCCATCACGCACGTTCAAGTGAATCACGCGCATTCTCTCATACACCCGACATGAACACATTACAATAGCGAAGTTTTGCAAAGGGATCATCTTAAATAATTACTTTTTAAAACTTTTTTTGTGGGCTGAACATTTCCACAGCAGAGGAGGAGGAAGCCAGAGTACCTGGACAGAACCCCGGACGATCGGCCCGAATGAACGATACTGTGGTGGTGTGGATTGCATGACCCGTGTGAAGTTACAGTAATTCTGACTGCACCCACCTGTACAATATGGAGTCTGGAAGTTCCCCGAGCATGCGCTGCAATGACCTGTCACGTGATCGCAGGTGGCGCCACCTTCACATTTGCCGCAGCTGAGAGAGCACTCAGGTCCATATTTCCCGTAGTCGCATCCTTTTCATTCAGCATGTATGAAAACAAATGTATGACTGACGAAACCCTTTCCAATGTTTGTTAAAACATTGCAGTGCTTAAATGGAACGGATTCGCTCTGGTACTAGTGTTATGAAAGTAGCAAATCTTGCAATATTTTGGCTTTGGGTTGTTGTTGCTCTTTTGATTTTTAGCCACCAAGTGGTGGTGGTGGTGGTGGTGTGTGTGTGTGTGTGTGTGTGTGTGTGTGTGTCTGTCTGTCTGACTGTCTGTCTGTCTGTCTGTCCCTGTGTCTGTGTGATGTCATATTTAACAAACAGATTACTGGTCAAGAAAAATTCTTACTTTCAACACAGTTTGGAGGTTTCCATCCAGGTTGACAAGTGCAGTGACCAGTGTCCTTGTCGCACACACCGTCACAGTTAGGACTGCAAGACTGTGAGCAGTCTTTTCCGAACTTGTATGGAGGACACTCTGGAACATTTGATAGCAAACACTGGTTAGTTCAATGCAGTAATGTGTGACTGGCAAGTCTATGGTTCTCTGGTATGTTTCACACAAACGTCATTTACTTAGTAAGCATATTTCAATGCTCGGGTCCAGAGCTCGATTTCCGACTGGAAGACAAAACTTTGTTGTTATGGTATGTTTTATTATGTTTTGTTTTGTTGTTGTTGTAGTTGTTGATTTTGTTGTTGTTGTTGCTTTGTTGGGTTATGTTTTGTGGTTGTTTGTTGTTGTTTGTTGTCGTTGTTGTTTTGTTATGCTTTGTTTTGTTGTTGTTTTGTTGTTGTTATGGTGGTGGTGGTGGTGGTTTGTTTTGTTTGTCGTCGTTGTTGTTGTTGTTGTTGTTTTGACCTCGTCCAAGTCTTGACATCATACGTATTTGGTGGAAACGTAGTCCCCGAAAGGTATGAGCAAGAGTTAGTCTTTTGTGAAGTTTGGTTGACTGATCTCGACAAGTTTACAAACAATGAGCACTTTCCAACAACGCCCGAAACTGCACAATGCCTCTTCACTTTCTGTGACGAGTTTTCATGGAAGCGGACAGGCGATACTAACCTGCTGCCACTGATGTTTCAGATGTAGTCGACGCTGGTACTCGTACAACCGACGTAGAAAGGGCCGGTGAGGTGGATGGCGGTGTAGGGGTGATTGAAGCTGGGGTGGTCTTGGTTGTGGAAGGTGAGGTAAATTTTGGTTTGTTCGTTTGGGGAGATGGGGTAGTGCTGGAAATGGGATACTGAGTGGAGCTTTGAGCGGCTGTTTTTGACGCAGTAGTAGAAGAAGACGAAGTATGGCCGCGGATCATTGCAGAAGTGGTCAGACTCGCACGCTTAGTAGCAGCACTGGGAGCAAAAGTTACTAATACTTTAGGAGTGAATCTGTCAGTGCCAGCAGTGCCGTTCTCTAGCGGGCTAGGCGTAACAGTTCCGGCGGGGGAATTTACAGTAGTTGGAGAGGGGGTTGATGCTACAGGTGGAGTTGCAATCACTGAAGAAGGTGTGTGGGGAATAGGTGTTGCTGGTGTGGCCTGGAGAGCGTCTTTAGCTGTTGTCTGGCCAGGTTTGGTTGCTGGGAGAGCTGCTGCACAAAGAAGGATACACGTGACAGATTCGTTATATTCATGATTAGCAGAAATAGAAAGTGAATACAGAATGGGTATTCCATTCCTTTGAAACCCGACCAAGCATCTTAAGACTAACGGTCGTATACCTCAGAGTGAAACTAAGAGGTCAGCTACATGGCCGAAGTTCCCTACATTAGCTACAAACTTGTTCAGAAGTCTTGCACAGCAAAACCAGTGGTAGAAGTCAAATAAAGCAGAAGAAAAAGAAGCTGTTCACATTTTCGGATAACAACAGTACTAACAGTTATAATTTCTACGTAAAGGAAATCCCAGCAAATTTACAAATTCGTAGCAGGTGGCGCTGCCCCACGACGACGCGATTTCCCCAGGGGAAACGAATCGAATTTCCCAATAGGGACAAAAACAAGTGAATACGTATTGTGGAGGCAGACAGACAAGAAGAACTGGTCTGATACCATCTGATACTGATAAACTGATACCATCTTTGCAAAACGGCGGTTGGAAACCCTCCTCGCAGACATCACAATGTCCCGTCACCTTGTCACACGGGGCACCGTCACGACACTGACCACACTGCCGGTCACAGCCACTGCCCCAGTACTCGTCAGTGCAACCTGGGTTGTACGACATGTTTGGGTAAATATCAAGGAATAACCAGATCCTACTCCTTGTTCAAGGGCGAGTAGCAGATCCTAACTGAAGGAGCGACTTAAATGGAAATCATTCTCGTCTGTTAATGATGCGATCTTTCGAAGGTGAAGACGGCATGAAAACTTCTACAGAGTTTTGTTTGTTTGTTTGTTTGTTTGTTTGTTTGTTTGTTTGGTTGGTTGGTTGGTTGGTTGGTTGGTTGGTTGGTTGGTTGGTTGGTAGGTAGGTAGGTAGGTCTGGTTTGATTTTGATTGTTTTTTGCTTGCGGTTTGTTTGTTTTTGTTTTTGTTTTTTGTGTGTTTGTTGTTGGGTTTTTGTTTTGTTTTTGTCTTTTTGTTTTATTTTTATTTATTTATTTTATTTTTTTTTTGGGGGGGGGGGGTGGAGGGGGGGAAGGGGAGATGGTAACTACTCTATATATGAAACGTCTATTTTCCGTCTATTTCTATTTTCCACTTCCAGTCTGCTGACTAATTCCTTTGACATCCCTTTAAGGCTGTGCGGGAGTTAGGGAAGGGGGCGAGCACAGGGGAGGAGGGTGCTGAAAGGTCCGAAACTCACTGAAAACTTGGAATTCACAGATGTTGAGGACGTTGTCTGATGCCACAGAACTGTTTCTGGTCACGCGAATCACGGATCCACTGATGACGCCAGACCTGCATGTGACTGGCATTTCTCTGCTGAACGACCTCGGGATTTTGCCAAACGTGTGGCAAACCTGACCGTCTACTGTGATGACAGCATGGGACATTCTCTCAGCATCTGGAAAAGATTACAGGAACAATCAAGGTTTTACTGTCATCATCTGCAGTAATGACAACGTGAAGCATATTCTCTCAGCATCTGGGATAAACCAGAAGAAGTAAACTTTTTTTTGTCATCCTTTGCAATAATGACTGCTTGAGACACGTGATGCTCTCAGCATTTAAAATAAATCAAATAAGTATAGTCTTCATTGCCATCCTCTGCATATAGTTGTGATGAACAAATGAGATATGCTCTCAGTATATGGGCTAAATCAAAACAAGCACGCTTTCATTGTCATCAGTTCAGTTCTAAGCCCTTTTAGGGCCGATAGTCGACCACTACCTCTGAAAATCCAGTCAACGTTTTTTTTTCACTTTTGACATTATGAATCAATCAAATCAAATACATCTTTATTATCCCAAGCGCGCGGGGAGGGGGGGGGGGGGATTTAGATATGGTGGACATAAGAAACAAGACAATAATACACATCAAATAAACACTGCAATTTAGATAAAGGTTTCTATTAATTAAATATCACATAAAATAGTCTTAGTATTAATGATATGATATAATTTAGGATAGCTATTAAGATTATCGCACATCCAGAAATATGCATTATTTATCACGTACAAAATCACAGACTCCGTCCACCAAGCCAGGTCCATCTCATCACAGTAGGAGACACCCGTCTCGTCTTTATGAAACTTCTACTTTTCTGTGATTTAAATTCGCACAGCGTAACTCGTAACTTCTCGCGCAACAGTACACAAATCACAAAATTTTAGTATAATCTACTTACACGGGTGTTCACGTGCCCAGACAGTGATGTCGTACACAGGATAGGGTCTTCCCAGGTTCACCTCCCACCAGACATGCTTCCCGGGCGCTGTGGAGATGCAGTTCCCGGTGGTCGAGTAGATGCCATCAGTGTTGTTGTTCACTGCGTTCTTCTCGTTCTGCAGGTTCACCTTGGAGCTCATTCGACATGGCTTGTTCAAGGCGACGTTTTCTTTGATAAGAAAAAGGTCAATAGAAATGCTTCATGCAAACAGAAATGCCATGCATAAATGGACACGACTATTTATTGTTATTTATGTTGTTATCCAAGAAAAGGTAATTAGAAATGTTTTACGCGACCAGAAATGCCGTACATAACTAGACACGCCTATTTATGTTGTTATCCAAGAAAAAGTATTTAGAAATATTTCGCGCAACAGAAATTCCATACGTAAATGGACACGTCTATTTATGTTGTTATCCAAGAAAAGGCATTTAGAAATGTTTACGCAAACAGAAATGTCATACATAAATGGACATGTTGTTACTGAAAAAATAACCAGGAATTTTTTTTTTCTGCAAACAAACATGTAATACACACATGGATATGGATATCTATGCTCTTATTTAAAAAAAAATCAGTAGAAATGTTTTATGCAAACAGAAATGCCATACACGGGAATGAAGAATAGGATTTTTTTTTTTTTAAATGCACCACACTATTTTTATTACTGTTTCGGAAACACGTGACGTCCTATGGCTGTTTTACCGTTATTCAAGTAGGTAGGTACGATACACTGAAAAGATAATTTAAAACCATAAATTTCAGAACTTTCTCCACTGGAAGTTTTAATGTTTAAGTAAAACGCAGTTCTTATCGACAGGTTTTTGCGATCTGGTGTCACCAGAATACATCTACATCCACAGGTAAATACTGAACACGTACCGTAGTGACCCTCGCAAGAACACCTTGTGATCAGCAAAATATGTAAAATCCAGGCAGAGATTAACAATTTCGACATGTTGATAAATCAAAAATTGCCCACAAAAGACAATTCACACTTGGCCATGAAAGGGGAGCGAGGCATGACGACTGACTCTCAAGCCTTCAGTGTCAGACAAAGCCAAAAATAAAAAGGTGTTGCTTTACATAAGCACTGGTTTCAGAGGTAATAAGCTGTTCGATGTTTGAACTGTCGGTGCTAATGATAGCCCCTATAGGATTTAAGCAGAAATGAGACGGTTTCAAAATGCCATCGCTGTTTTGTTGTAGTCAACGGTAACTGTGGTAAGACAATCAGGCCTATTGGTCTGACTCCAGTCTGACTTTAGGTTGAAAATCAGATAATTTAATAATTCAGTAAAGGTTTTGGTGGAGATTAAGCCATGTGCTGGAGTAAGGGGGAGGAGGTGAAGTTTTTGTTGTTTGTTGTTGTGTTTTCTTTTCCTTTTTTTAACTTTTTGTTTTAAGGGCATCAATAAGAGGACTTCTGACTCAAGGCACAGAAGCCATTCTGGAAGTTTTCTGTTTGTTTGTTTGTTTGGTTGGTTGGTTGGTTGGTTGGTTGGTTTTTTTGTTTGTTTGTTTGTTTGTTTTTGGTGTGTTTGTGTTTTTTTGTTTTGTTGTTTGTTTTTTTTTGGGGGGGAGGGGTGTTGTTATTGTTTTTTGTTTGTTTGTTTGTTTGTTTGTTTGGTTGTTTGTTTGTGGGGGGTCTTGTTTTGTGGTGGTGGTGTTGATGTTTGTCTTGTTTGTTGTTATTGTTGTTGTTTTACCTTTTGCCTTCCTTCATCATCTTCCCTTTTTAAATGGGATGACGGTTTTTGACTGTTTTTTGTTTCGTTTTGTTTTGTTTTGCTTTCAGCAGGGTGAGTGTTTGGGGGTTTAACTTCTTCCGTCCAGTCTTCTTTCCATCACGAGGATGATTTGTAAAGACGGGAGCAGAAAAAAAAACGCCTGCACAAAATGCTTACCCTGTCTCATTTCCAGCCCTCTGTTTTTTGTTTGTTGTTGTTGTTGTTGTTTTATCTCGAGTCCAAATCTCAAATGGTCGTGCCTAGCGACTCCCCGTGTAGTACAGGAAATGGTATGCGTAGACGGTTAAACCATCACTATACAGTCCTTTCCACAACTTTCCAATAACTTAAATATTTCTTCTTTTCAAAATATGACAGCGTCAACATTAACCTCAGTTTTTCGTCAGCTAAAGACACAAACGCACACTCCGCACCAGTCTCCCGTGAACAGCACCTCTTTACTTAACGCTCTCAGGGTCTGTCCTGTAATGATGGGGTGTTTAGAAAATGGCTGAGCATTTGACAGGGCCCTGCTCGGCCCCATCCGCTCAAAGGTGCCAATTAGCTGGAGTTCAAGAAGACCTAAGGATAAACTAAGTGGCGGCTGTGGTCAACTGCCTTCTGTTGAAGGTGTGAGACGAAGACCTGACGCTTAACTCCCATGTAGGTCACGTTCATGATCCGCAAAGTGTTTTCAGCGCTGTTCTGTGTTATCTCCGCGCGTCTACCACCAGAGGGCGTTGGAAGGGGGAAATTTGAGAAAGAGGGCTGGCTCACCAGTAGCGCCGTTCCCTGTTCAGGAGGTTATGACGGGTAATTGTGTGTTGGGATAATAACTGGTGGGAACCATTGAGAAGCATGGTGTATGGATTGGTTTGTGTTGCTACGGCGTGTTTGTTTGTTTGTTTGTTTGTTTGTTGGTTGGTTGGTTGGTTGGTTGGTTGATCGGTTGGTTGGTTTGTTGGTTGGTTAGTTGGTTGTGGCTGTTTATGTGGCTCGTAGTCTTGACCTTTGTGTTAAAGCTTTAACCGTTGATAAATAAAGAATCATTGTCATTGTTATTGTCATTGTCATTGTCAGTGCCAGCTTTAGAGATGCTGCCACTGCCCAGGTGTCTAAGTGGCGTGATGATAGATACACGTACAAGGAAAACAGGTCTGTGGAGCGATCTGTGAGCATAAAAATGGTAGCATTAGTATATTGAATTGTCTGGTTGTTTTCGGGTTCAAGTTCTAATTCTAGCACATAGGTGCCAATTAGCTGGAGTTCAAGAAGACCTATGGATAAAGTAAGTGGTGGCTGTGGTCAGCTGCCTTCTGTCAAACGTGTGATACGGAGACCTGACGCTTAGCTCCCATGTGGGTCACGTTCATGATCCGCAAAGTGTATTCAGGGACATGATCGAAAGACAGGGCAACGAGGGAAAAATCCAGAATAATTTATCTCCTCCTATCCGGTATTCGAACTCACGACCCGAGCACTGGAAGTCCAGCGCTCTGCCAGCTAGGGCTCCCAAGGAACTGTTTTGAAACAAGGGGGAGTTTAACGTTCTTCTCCACCAGGTATGGGTGATATCAAAGACGGGGCAACGAGGAAAAGGCCAGCACAAATATTTGGCCCCAGCCGGGAATCGAACTCACGACCCGAGCATTGAAAATCCAGCGCTCTACAATTCGGCTATCCCGACTCCCCGAAACAAGGGGGGCACAGAAGAACGAGAAAGAAAGGAAAATAAAAAAAAGAACTTTGAAAGAAAACTTTTTTATCCAGTTTGGACTCTTGACCATGTTTTCTACTACACGTCTCAACACATCTAACCCAGCTAATCTACGTCACGCTGCCACTAAATTATTTTCCCCAGTAACGTCTGATTACAATGGCTAATAATTACACCCTGTTCCGAATGGAAGCGGCACTTGATAGTTTAACTACATGGTCTCTATTCATAGTTTAATAACATGGCCTCTATCGTCGTCCTGCAAGACTGGAAATTGTAGCTCAAGTGACTTCGATCTTTTTGTCTGATCGTGTCATGGTTGTTGGATAAAACTGATATTCATGGGGGAACAAGGAAAAACGACTTTAGCATTTCAGATTTTCCTCATTCAGAGAAGTATAAGTTTGCAAAGATAATGAAATAATCATTTCAAAACTCCGCTTCATTGCATCTGGTCAGGGAAATGGTCTTAAAATGTATGGTTATCGTCTGATGCATTTTGTGGGTACGCTAGTCATTACAGGATTTCTTCTTACTCCAACCTGTTGCCAGATCAGTCATTATGGTATGTATAAATTAGTTTCGATTTTTTTTTTTTTTTGTCTACTGTTTTGTCAGTTTTGATTCTCTTAAATGTCCACCTCAAATATCACCTTTCTCATGGTGATCCGGCATTTCGTGGGTACCCTAGTCATCATAGGATTTCTTCTCACTCCAACCTGTTGCCAGATCAGTCATGTTATGTTTTGTTTTGTTTTGTTTTGTTTTGTTTTTTTGGTCTACTGTTTTGTCGGTTTTGATTCTCTTAAATGTCCACCTCAAATATCACCTTGCTAATGGTGATCCGGCATTTCGTGGGTACCCTAGTCATCATAGGATTTCTTCTCACTCCAACCTGTTGCCAGATCAGTCATGTTATGTTTTGTTTTGTTTTGTTTTGTTTTGTTTTTTTGGTCTACTGTTTTGTCGGTTTTGATTCTCTTAAATGTCCACGTCAAATATCACCTTTCTCATGGTGATCCGGCATTTCGTGGGTACCCTAGTCATCATAGGATTTCTTCTCACTCCAACCTGTTGCCAGATCAGTCATGTTATGGTATGTATAGTTTCGTTTTTCTGTCTGTTGTTTTCTCCGTTTTGATTCTGTGAAATATCCAGGGAGCCGGGGTGGCCGAATGGTAGAGCGTTGGACTTCCAATGCTGTGGTCGTGAGTTCGAATACCGGCTGGGGCCAAATATTAGTGCTGGCTTTTTCGTGGTTGTCCCGTCTTTGATATCACCCGTATGTGGTGGAAAAGGACGTTAAACTCCCAAACACCCACCCTCCCACCCTGTTAAATGTCCACGTCAAATACCACCTTGCTCATGGAAATCCGGCGCTATGCTCCAACACCGGGCTTGAACCTGTTGCAGTGTTTAATAGTAACCACATCATTCGTGTAGGAGCCCTCACTACTTTTCTTGACGTGTACCCATTCTCCACTCATCCTATAAATAGATCAAGCGCGCCTGTTTCTATGCCCGCGGCTCTGAGCTTGTGTGTGTGTGTGTGTGTGTTTTGGTATGTTTTGGTGTGTGTATTGTTGTTGTTGCCGTTCCTGAAAAAAAAAGGTTTAAATGTTGTATGTCAGAAGCGAGTCTAGAACCTTTAAGTTTTACTATTAGGCTTGAAACCGTTTAACCAACACTTGAAGTGCGACAGCTCATGGCAACTGTCCTTTCAGTCGTCTCTATCCTCGCGCGCCTCATAACTGGAACACTTAGAAACGACCTCATGACAAAATATTGAACGACAGGGTTTTGTATGTTTAGAAAATGTAGCACTGAACAAAGAGTGCAGCATCAGCTCCAAACACAACGAGACGCTGAACAAGGCCGACAAGGCAGTAAATGGGAACACAGGTGGCGTGTACTCGCCTGGTGGCAACTGCATCCACACAACCGCGGCTCTCTACAACTGGTGGCAGGTGGACCTGGGCCAGACTTACCCTGTGTACTCCATCGTCATCTGGGCTCGCGAAAAGAGATGTTGGTTTTACGCACGCACGCACGCACGCACGCACACACACACACACACACACACAAGAACGCAGCATCCTATCCTTCCCCATCTTCCTTACCCCACTTCTACCGCCCCTCCCTCAATCCCCTCCTACCCTCTCCCCCCCCCTCCTCTCCTCTGAAGCCCCACTTACCCACCCACCCCCCTCCCCGCCCAATCCACACTCCCCACATACCTCGACCAGACCCTATGAAACTATAAAATTTAAAATACATTCAGATCTTTTTTCCTGATCAAAGCTCTCCATCTGCCGTTTCACTCTGTCTTCGTTTCTTTAATGTCTTCCCGTAATTTACTGTTTTTACCACGAAAGTTGTTTCCCGTAAAGCTGAGTACCCTAAGAATTGACTCAGACTACCAAGTTGTTTACAGACGTTGAGCGGATGTCCCGATGCGTGATCAAAGTGGACGACCAGGTATGTTACACCTTTGGGTACGTTCCCACAACGCATGCCAGGCAGATCCGCATCAACTGTACACAGGGGATCCTGAACGGGACTGTCGTTCGCGTGGAGAAGAACAGTACCGAGGACCACGTAGAAAAGTCCATGAACTTCTGCGAAATTCAAATCTACAGTGAGTTCTTTGCTATTTGTCTACCAGTAATGTTGTTGCGTTTAGCATTTCGGCTTATGGAAATGTTTGAAATATAGGCACGCAAACGTGGTAGAGCGTTGGACTATCAATTCTCGGGCTGTGAGTTCGAATCCCGGTTAGGAGCAAAAAACAAAAATTATGTTGGCTTTTTCTTTGTTGTCCGGTCTTTTGGTGTCACCCCTCAATTTTTCGGTGGAAAACGACCATAAACCTGAAAACAACGAAACGACAAAGTGCGTCTGCTTGGCAACCAGAGCTATGACTAAGTGTTTCCAAGACAATGAGCACCCCACTGTTGCCATGGGAGGGGAGGGGAGGGGAGGGGAAGGTAGACAAAAATGACTTCTTTACCCGTCTGATAAGACTCAGACACGGACAGAGTGTGTTGCTTTTTAGGCCTTGGCCTGTATAAACAAGTCTCACAAGTTATTGTAACATGCATGGATGAAATGATACAAAAAAATATTACGTCATTAAATTTTTCAAAACATCAAAACATTGCGAGAAACCATTGCGAGAAAAGGACCCCATTTTCATCAGTAAAACTACTGAACACGTGAATTAAGCACACAAAAGGCTCAGAAAGCTGACTACACCAAGCCCACCAACCTGGCGGGAGCAACAGGTATGGCATGTAGGTATGTACAAGTACGCATTTTATATGTATGTGTATGTACTATGTTACAGTGCGTAGGTGTGTACATGTGTGTATGTATATCTGTACAAGTGCGCATTATGTAGGTATATGTATGTATGTATGCAGGGGCGTAGGAACCACGGGGGCCCTGGGGGCCCAGGCCCCCGTTCGATTTTTGGAAGGGGGGCCCGAATATCTTTGGGCCCCCCTTGCTTTTGATAAGAGGAGAGGGGGTCCACCAGTGGTGGGACCCACATGCTCTGCTGTCGCAGGACACAATCCTTGGCAGTCCACACACACACACACACACACACACACACACACACACACACACACACACACACACACACACACACACACACACACCGGCACACACACACACAAACCTCCCCCTCCCCTTTCTTCACCCCAGCCGTATGGCTCACCCGATGTAGTGGGCCCCCCTTCCTCTCAGCATCTTCCTACGCGCCTGGTATGTATGTATGTATGTATGTATGTATGTATGTATGTATGTATGTATGTATGTATGTATGTATGTATGTATGTATGTATGTATGTATGTATGTATGTATGTATGTATGTATGTATGTATGTATGTATGTATGTATGTATGTATGCATGTATGTATGTATGTATGTATGTATATATGTATGCATGTATGTATGTATAGAAGATGCACTGCACATGTTGTACCGTTTGTATTTCTTTGTCTATTCTGTCTGCCCCTAGAGGGTAGAATAAAAGCTATTTGAACTTGAACATAATAATACCCTTCTAATAAGGAAACTGGAAACAGATTACTTCTTTCATTTCATTCTGTTTTTTCTCCCTTTTTTGCTGAAACTAATAGTGTTTTCCTATAAACTACAGGTTGCAGTGCTGGTTACTGGGGCCCGAACTGCGATCAGCCATGCACGGGCAGCTGTCGTAACAACGATGCTTGTAACCCGGTGACGGGATACTGTAACTATTGTCAACAGCCAGGATGGGATCCCGCCCAGGGCTGTCAGGAAGGTAGGTTGGCAGACATGCATGAGTGTAGATTGAGTGTAGATTTGCTATGAGGCAGAAGAAAGTGTTTGGTCATGTTTCATGTTTGTTCATGTTTCCATGCACGCGTGCGCGTACACACACACACACACACACACACACACACACACACACACACACACACACACACACACACACACACACACACACACACACTCACACACACACGCACGCACGCACGCACGCACGCACGCACGCATATATATCCCGACTGTTTCAATTCAATTCAGTTTAATAATACCTTATTTATCCTTTGAGGACAATTAAGATGGGTCATTGGACGGGCGTCAATAAAAATAATTTTTATAAAACTGCATTATCATATGTATCACCTCATATCACAACATATATCATGTTTGGCTATGAAACCTCAACCTTTCTGCTAAGCTGTGTTGTTTTGTTTTGTTTTTGTACTGATCTGCTTTTCTTGCCCAGCCGACATCGCTACTCTGCTATAAATAGAAACAAGCCTGCGTACTCTCGCGGTGAAAGGTTTACTGCCACAATCCCTGACCCGGACACGGACCTGATGTGTTATAACCATAGGGACGATGAACATTTCCTAGGGCGTAGCTGTCTGCATGTTCCGTAATTTTCCCTAAAGTTGTTGTATACTGAAAGTCAAAAGCTGCATAACGATTCTTGTGCAGATCGTGCATTATCATTATGTAGTTAGTTGCTAACCTTGTCAAAGGAAGATCACAAACACTTATAATCTCACTGAGTGCCTGTTGTTGCAGCTTGTCCCAACGGCACATACGGACAAGAATGTGCTCATTCTTGCGCAGAGAACTGTGCGGACACATGTGACCCAGTGACAGGACACTGCACGTGCAAACCGGGATGGAAAACCAGCACCTGTGTTGAAGGTTAATTTATTAGCTTACCCTGTGCATAACAGCACCAAACACACCCCTAAAATTTCATCAAAAATCAAAATTGATTTTGCTTGTTTGTCTGATGGTGTAATATTGAAACGGTCAGTGAGGGTTAGGTCTGATGCTGGGGTATACGTCCGTAGCCATGATGCCAGCGACGTGGTATGTGGGTGGCTAAGGAGGGTGGGTGTTTGACGGTTTAACGTCCTTTTCCACCACATATACACATACATATACAAACATACAGGCGCTGTCAAAGACGGGGCAACGAGGAAAGACCAGAATAAATTTTTGACGCCAGCTGGGATTCGAACTCACGACCCGAGCATTGAAAGACTAATGCTCTACCGCTCGGCTATACGTTCTCCCTGATCTTGTCGCTAGTACTGTCGGTGTCGGGTGGTCGGGGGGTCTAGTGGTTAAGACTTAGTCGCCTGTGCGACAGGTCAGGTTCGAGTCCCCCTCGGGGGGAAGAATTTTTCTTTCTCGTATGTGGCACCGTTCATTCGGGCCGACCGGCCGTCGGGGTTCTCTCCGGGCACTCTGGCTTCCTCCCCCTCTGCTTTGGAAATGTTCAGCCCACAAAATTCAAAAATAAATGCACGTCTAAAATTCCGAAACTTAAATTGCTGAGCTGACCCTTCGCACTACGTGATTGTAATGTGTTCATGTGCGTTCAGAGTGTGAGAGAACGCGTGTGATTCACGTGAGCGCGAGTGTTGGGTTGAGTTCGCTGCACTTTGAGCCAAATATTTGGGATAAAGCGTCTATATTCATGAGATTATTATTATTATTATTATTACCGGCACGCGACGAATCGATACTGGTTACTCGAAATAATGGCGGAAGCTGCTAGGAGGCATAATACACACACATATATATGCACCATGAATGTGTTGTACAGAATGTTCCAACGGTACCTTTGGCCAGGACTGCGCTCAGGTCTGTAGCGAGCACTGTGAGGACATGTGTGACAAGACCACGGGCAACTGCACGTGCAGTCCGGGATGGGCAGCACCAAGATGCGCAGAAAGTAGGCTAGGCTGCACTTTCAATCAACTGACAATATCAGACTCCTCAAGCTTATATAATTCTTTCTTCGTGTTGGTTTGTTTCGGTTTTTTGTTTTTTTAATTGCTTGTTTGTTTGTTTCATGTTGTTGTTGTTGTTGTTGCTGTTGCTGCTGTTGTGTTTGTTGTTTGTGTTTAGTTTTTGTTTGTTCGTTTTTTAATGTTTTGTTTTGTGGAGGTGCGGATGTTTGTTTGTTTGTTTGTTTGTTTGTTTGTTTGTTTGTTTGTTGGGGGGGTCTAACACTCACTCACTCACCCTTTTGGTCTGTTTCTTTGTTGTTGTTGTGTTGTTGTTGTTGTTTGTTTGTTTGTTGTTTTGGGGGAGGGTGGTTTTGTTTGTCTGTTTGTTGTTGCTATTTTGTTTGTGTTTTGTTTTCGGGTCGTTGGGCTTTTTGGTTTTTGTTTGTTGTTGTTGTTGTTGTTTTGTTTTTGGTTTTTTGGTTGGTTGGTTTTTTTTGTTGATGTTTGTTGTTGTTTTTGTTTTTTTGTTTTGGGTTTTTTGTTTGTTTGTTTGTTTGTTTTTTGTTGTTGTTTTTTGGGGGGGGGGGGGAGGGGGGTTGCCGTCTTTAAATTGAAGGCTGATAATCTTTGAATGTATATGTGCGCCTTTAATGCACCGCTTTATTTTCTGGACAGAATGTGAGGACGGCACGTATGGCCTGAACTGTTCCCAGACGTGTGGTCGATGTCGTGGTGGTGCTGTTTGTCACCACATAGATGGAAACTGCACCGAGTGTGACGGGGCCTTTAAACCACCATTGTGTTCCAGTAAGTACGACCGGTAAAATATGATATACTCGTACTTGTGGTTCAGAGCAGATGGCGTGAGGTGTGCAGTTGGAACCAGTAGATCCAAACAGCAGTGCGTGTGCAGTTTAACAGAGGTGTTGATTTTTGTTTTGTTGTTGTTGTTGTTTTGTTTTGGGGTTTGTTGGTTGGTTTGTTTGGGGGTTGTTGTTTTTGTTTTGTTTTTGTTTTGTTCTTGTTTTTTGTTTGCATGTTTGGTTGGTTGGTTGTTGTTTGTTGTTGTTTGTTTTTTGTTTTGTTTTGTTTTTGTAGGGGGGTTCATTATTGTTTTTGTTTTGGTTTATTTGTTTGTTTGTTTGCTTGCTTTTTGTTTTTTGTTGTTGTTGTTGTTTTTGGAGTTTTGTTTGTTTGTCTGTGTTTTGTTGTTTGTTTGTTTGTTCTTTTGTTCGGGGGCTTGGAGAATGGGTTTGGGTTGGGTTTTTTGTGTTGTTTTTGGTTGTTGTTGTTGTTGTTTTTGTTGCGGTCGGGGGGAGGGGGTTGGAATCACACATCACACGAAAACCACAAGTTTATGCGTACCTCACTCGCTGTCACTGAATGCCTGCATCACGGACAAACAACTCGCCTTTTATCTCTAAGTAACTAATTCAATCTTATAGTGAGCTCTGGATATATTTTGTATTCTAGGTTGCCTGGACGGAATCTACGGCTTGTACTGCGATCTGCAATGCAGCGAGAACTGTGATGGCCCATGTGACACTCTCACTGGACATTGCACGTGCAAGGCGGGATGGAAACAGCCGAACTGTACCGAAGGTAGGTTTCAAGTGAGGTTTTTCGTCGTCGTTCTGATAACGTTGTACATCACATGACTTGGTGAAGAGTGTTTCACATACTATACGCTTTCTGACCGTCTCGTGAATTAGCATGCGAAAAGAATTTGCTTTTTTGGATATTTTTGCCCATGGAAAATTACTTGATGCCGCGCACATTCAGCCAGGCGTGACATATATTGCCTAAAGTGATAACAATACAAACTTTTTATGTTTTGCATTTGTTTTTGGTTGTTGTTTTTATGTTTGTTTGTTTGTTTTTGTTTGTTTGTTTGTTAATAATAATAATAATAATAATAATCGCATTAATATAGGCGCTTTATCCCAAATATATTTGGCTCAAAGCGCCGCGAGCTAAACCCAACACGCACGCTCACGTGAATCACACGCATTCTCTCACACACAGGACATAAACGCATTACAATCACGTGGTGCGAAGGGTCAGCTCAGCTATTTAAATTTCGGAATTTAGATCTGCATTTATTTTTCAAACTTGGTGGGCTGAACATTTCCAAAGCAGAGGGGGAGGAAGCCGGAGTACCCGGAGAGAACCCCCGACGATCGGCCCGAATGAACGGTGCCACATACGAGAAGGAAAAATTCTTTGCCCCGAGTGGGGCTCGAACCCCTGACCTCTCGCATTGGTGACAAGTCTCTTGTTGTTGGGTTTTTGTTTTTGTTTTTGTTTGTTTTTTGTTTTTTTGTTTCTGAGTGGCAGCAACATTATCTTCATTGATGTACAAAAACGTCGCAGAATTGAACTTTCGAGTCGTGCACCGCGTGACTGTAAAATAGTGAAGTTCCACTTGTCATACTCTTCTTCTGATTACTCTGCAAAACAAACTGACCTTTTGACTATTTTCCTGTGTACAGTGCCAAAAATAAATTTGCCAAGTTTATTTCGCATGAGACTGTATTTGTTGTCTTTAATTTAATAACAAGGACAAAAGAGGCGACGAAAACAAACAAAAAACTACACGGCTGTGGTGGTTTTAAGGAGGGGGTATGGGGGTGTCAAGGGGGACAGGAGGTGGGGGGTAGTGACGTGTCGATGGAGAGATTCGTGGTAGTCTGTTTGTTTAAAATCTCCATTTACAGAATGCGATGTCGGTTTCTATGGTCCAAATTGTCTGGAACCGTGCAGCGAGAATTGTGGTGACGATTGTGACAAAGCGTGGGGAAACTGCACGTGCAAACCGGGATGGATGGGGCCAACGTGTAATCAGCGTAAGTGTGAATAGGGTTTTCTTTTTGCTGTTGTTGTTGTTGTTGTTGTTCAAAAAGGGGGGTCAGGGGGGGGGGGGGGGCACGTTCCGACTTAGATCTTTGGCCAAGGGAGGTAAATTTCTGAACTTTTAACCCCTCCGCAGAGCTTTCTGTTGTTTTTGTTTTGTTTTTGTTTGGTTTTTTGTTTGTTTTTTACTGCGAATTCTATCATCCTCTCTCTTCATGTTCTGTTGTTTTGTTTTGGAATGGCGTTTTCGGTCTGCTTTATTTTGTTTTTTGTTTTGTGTTCGTGTTGTTGTTGTTGTTGTTGTTTTGTTTTGTGTTCTATGTTTTGTGGGGTATTGGTGGTGTTGTTGTTGGTGGTGGTGGTGTTTGTTTGTTTGTTTGTTTGTATCTATTTTCTTTTGCTTGGGGACTGTGTTTCAGGTTTTGTTTTGTTTTGTTTTGTTTTTTTGTTTTTTTTTTTTGGTAGCTACAACAAATGCTCAAAGAGTTTTCAAAGACCTATTTGCACTGAAGAAAAATATTGAAATGAAATGAACAGGGAGTCGCTGCCCTTGTGGTTGTGCCATTAAAATGCGCATTTTAAATATTATATATGTAAACTTACATTAGGATCTCCGTGCACCATGAACTGTGTCCCAGAGAAAAGTTTATGGATTCATTATACTGTTTACCTATTAAATTTTTTAAATGTTCATTTTACAGGGTGCCAGCCCTATACGTACGGTGTAAACTGTAGTGGAAGGTGCGGCTCGTGTCTTGCTAACGCTGCTTGTGACCGGGACACGGGTCACTGCCATAGCTGCAAGGACAACTTCGTCATGCCCTACTGCACAGGTCAGTGGTTCAGTTGACATCTTTATCATTGTCGTCGTCATCATCATCATCATCATCATCATCATCATCGCTTTGGACCAGCAGTTCTCAGACTAAAGCTAAAAGCCACTGGAAAGCCATGGCGACTGGGGCAGCCGAGATACATGTAGCCAAATGGTAGATGGTGTTGGACTTTCAATGCTCGGGTCGTGAGTTCGAATCCTGGCTGGGGTAAAATATTTGTGCTGGCCTTTTTCTGGTTGCCCCGACTTTGACATCACCTTTACATGGTGGAAAAGGACGTTAAAGTACCAAGCACCTACCCGCCCACCCATGGCGTCCGCGGCTGTTTGTAGACATTCCTTTGGTTGTCATCTGATCCCAGTACGAAATCTTTGAGCGCGCAGATGAACTAGCGACAAACCACCAACGTCATCGGTGTAACACGTATCAGAATCTCAATGAACATGTTAGGCTTAGAGACAGGGCATGAATCCTAATGTGTCTGGGTGCTGCAATAACGTTGGGGTTTTTTTCTGTTTCGGCCTGTGTTTATCAACCCAGGAACTGATTGTCCTTCCGGTACTTACGGCACGAACTGTGTCCAGACTTGTGGAAACTGTACTGAAGACACGTGTCACCCTCTCACTGGAAACTGCGCGTGCAACCCGGGATGGAAACCGCCACTCTGTCATGAAGGTGATTAGCAACAAAAAAACAAAAAAAAACAACCAGTAATTCCTTGTTTGCGTTTTAGAGCTTAGGGGCACCTCATCCAATTTCAGAAAGGAAACCGTACATGCTTCTCTTTAATCTTAAATTTTGTCAGTCAGTGATCCATTCTTCTCATGAAGAATATCCCAGATTTCTATCTCCCCCCTCCCCCGCTCCTCCCCCCCTCCCACCCCCCACCCCTCCCCCCCCCCCCCCCCCCCCCCCCCTCCCCCCAAGGGAAGCTCTCATGTTTTTCGTGCTATCACAGACTTAGAGAATCAAGCCAAATTAATGTTTAGAGGATCAGAGTGCGGCGTAAAGGTATCTGTTAGCGCGCCCGTTAAATTTCCAAACACCCACCCACCCACCCACCCCACCCCGCGCGCGCGCGCGTGCGTGTGTGTGTGTGTGTGTGTGTGTGTGTGTGTGTGTGTGTGTGTGTGTGTGTGTGTGTGTGTGTGTGCGCATCTGTGTGTTTGCGTGCGTGCGTGCGTGTGTGCGTGCGATGGCTAAGGAGTAAGGTAGGCTTTGCTTTGTTGCGTTGTTGTACAGGGCCCGCATGTAAAAGTCGGGGTTAGGGAGTTTAGCCCCGGGTTAGAGTCTAACCTCGAACTAAACTAGCTCCAGGGTTAAATTTTTTTCTGTTGTTTTTTGTTTTAAATCAGGAAGCGGGTCCATTCCAGCAAGGTGCCTATGCCGTTATAGAAGGATTTTTGTCTTTCTTTCTTCGCTTCCTTTTTTTATTTAATTTTGTTTTGGGGGTTTCTTTTGTCCTAGTCTGGGTTAGGCCCGTAGCCGTGGGTTGAATTAACCTCGAGTTCTACATACGGGCCCTGGTATCGTTCTTGTGGCAAAACTACGCTCTGGCGATGACGCAAATCTTTGCCGTTCACCTGATTATGTATTCTAATCACCAGCCTGTGACCCGGGCTATCACGGCACTAACTGCAGTGAGAAGTGTGGGAGATGTGCCAGCAGTCAGCCGTGTGACCCGCACACCGGTCACTGTCTCGCTTGTTCCAATAACGTTGCCATGCCACTCTGCAAAGGTCAGTATGTTGCGGGGGCGTATGTACTGGGACGTATCACCGCACTTGCACACAATCCCCACCCAGGGGTACAGGGTTCCTCTGCCGAAGGATTAACAAACTGCCGATGTCTCTTGACAGTCTTTATTGACGTGATTAGATGATAATATCTACAGATGAAACAGAAGATGATGACGAAAGACGAAAACGAAGATGACAAGTATACACATTTGTAAGGATATTATCATTTTTGCCATCTCTGCCTTTTTTTTTTTAATTGTAACGCAATCACGCTCGAGTTTGGCGCTCTCATTGGTCAGCGCATTAACATTACTGGTGATCATTCCACGACGATCTCAAGTCGATGATCACCTGCGTTTGAAACTTTTACGGACGGCCGAGTCTTCCTCGATTGCACGGCCGTTAAGCGTCAGTGTGTTGCAATCGGAGCTCGACAATTCTCTGAAATACACTATTTTGAGCGCACAGGCGCAGTCACAAACGCAACTGTTCCAAAACAGAAGTCTCCCCATATTAAACCTTGTAATGGTAGCAATCGCGCATCCTAGTGTATGGTAGAGCGTTGGACTTCTAATGCTCGGGTTCGTGAGTTCGCACCCCGGCTGAGGCCAAATATTAGTGCTGGCTTTTTCATCGTTGCCCCGTCTTTGATATCACCCGTATGTGGTGGGAAAAGGTGTTAAACACCCAAACACCCATCCACCCGCATTCTAGTATGATTTCTGTCTCAGCTTGTCTGGCCGGTTACTGGGGCGCCAACTGTAGTCAGCGGTGTGGTCACTGTGGAGGGGACGGGGCGTGTGAGAGGGGGACAGGCAACTGTCTTCACTTCTGCAGGCCGGGTTGGACCGGGAGTCGACGGTGTGATAAACGTGAGTCAAATGCTGAAATTAGCGATTTTAGAATCACCAAGGGAGTACGTTCTGTTTTGTATCGTTTCAGCGGCTTTAGTTTAGACTCACGATTCATCGACAGTGCGAAACACAGTTGACAGCGCGGTGATGACAGAAATTTTCAAGAAAAGCCACGGCAGAATTTTTCATGGAAAATGAAATCGTGAACTCTCATTCCATGTCGTTACTGTTACTAATAGACTATAACACTGTTGGTCAGGAGATGAACCCTTTGGGCCAAAACAGATCGTATCCAGATCTCTGTCTGACCACCCCATCCATTATCTGCAGAATGTGACGATGGTTGGTATGGCAACAACTGCTCACTTCAGTGTGGGAGCTGTCGCGACGGTGCTCCGTGCCGCCATGACAACGGTTTCTGCGAGGAGTGTGAAGAAGGATATGACGGCTACCTTTGCCAGAGTACGTATTTGGCCGATTTTTTTTTTCTATTTTGCTGCTGCCCCAACTTTTTGTCAGCTCCAGTGGTGTTCCTCCCAGGTAATGGATGGAATCCACGGAGGGCTCGGAAGCTGGGGCAATTTTTATCATGCATGATGGTGGAGGTGAGGATGATGGTGGAGGTGAGGATGATGGTAAGATGATGCTATGGAGGTCCGTGTGGTTTGGAACTGCGGGACAGGGCCACATTCCACGCTTCCCGGCATTAACCACCTGCGGTGCCGACCGTGTAATTATCCAGATCATAAGACGTGTTAACCAAAGGAAGCACCCCTAAAGTCAAACCCGTGAAGTGGGTGAATCTCGGCTCTGTGGCAACAGGCTCTCCACTGGGCACATAGCACACCCGCTCTGGGTAAGAGCCGACCTAGGTAGGAGAAATCCCGCTGATTTTTAGTTATTGCCTGTCAGGTTGTTTGAGTGTCTTGTGGTTTTGTAGCTCTGTTCCAGGACAAACGAATCTTCTTCTTCTGTTCTTCTTCTTCTTTTTTCTCTTAATGATAATTACCAAGCCATGGTGTAACTGCCTAATTGTAATCTGATGTATGATCTGTGGATCAGGGGCTAGCGGCAGCGCCGTCTATGGCCCGGCCCAGGTTGGAGCTATTGCCGGCTCAGTTGTCACTGTTGGCCTTGTTGTTGCCCTTGCTGTCCTGGCTGGTGCCTGGTAAGTGGTGGAATATAAATTCAAAGACCCATGCATCACTTCTATGCTCACAAATTAATGATAAATGATAATAATGAGGATTTCTATAGCGCCTAATCTCCGAAGCCGGGGCTCTAGGCGCTTTACAAATGTATACAAAAGGTGATAAATGAACACATGAATAATAGATAAATAATCAACTAAATAAAAACGAATAAAAGCGTACATATATACATACATACATTACATACATGTAGTCAGACATACAGTCAGACATACATACAAGCACTGACACCTACATACATACCAACATCCGATACACACCTACATACATGCACACTGCAAATTGTTCTGCGACCTTTTGCTAGCCCGTTGTCTGACATCGTACCACCGAGAAACCTGCACGGTGGCAGCATCTTACAAGCTGGCACTGAGCCAACAGCAGAGCTTCAGATTGTCGGCGCGCCCGCGCCATTGACGCGTAAAATATCAAAATGACGCGCAAGAGTTAATGTGTATGCGCCAGTGTGGCGCGCGCACTTTTGGCCTACACACACACACACACACACACACACACACACACAATGCCGGACCCAACTTCCCAAACATGCCCTTTGATAATGCTGTTCAAGTGTGGGCGCAGAAAAGAAGGCGCTACCTCTTCAAGAAGGACAAAATAAAGTTAGTACACCTCTGACTTTTTTTCGCTTCAAGATTTTGTCAATGACCCATCATTTTGAAAATTGACCCCTCATTTTGCTCAGCCATGGGTCATTGGGCCCATGACATTTAAAAACAATCTGAAGCTCTGCAACAGAATGTTTCATGTGACGCGAATCAGTATCAAGTTCGCTAGTCTTGCGGCACGGTTAACTTTTTTCGCGACCATGCACCCAGTGTTTGCGCAGAGCCCTTGCACACTGTTGCCAGCCACACACCCAGACCCCGGGCGCTGACGCGTGAGGACGCTGATACCAAGCACCCATGTTTTCTCCGCTCTCATTGTGGCCGCTATGGCCAATCTTTCCAATCAAAAGTATTTCCCATGAAAGTGCTAATAATTATCTTTCAAATCATACCAAACACACACACACACACACACACACACACACACACACACACACACACACACACACACACACACACACACACACAAAACAACAACAATTACAACAAAACCACGTGAATGCGGTCTTTGAGCATACTGTCTGGCTTGTTTCTTGCAGGTGGATCAGGCGGAAGCGTGACAAGCAACAAGGAAACAGATCTGACAATATCGGTTAGCATAATCAACATTGTGTGTGACATATCAGAGCAACAACAACAATAACGATGAACAATTTTACAGCGCTTATCCTCTGCGAGTTTACAAAATTAGCTGAGAAAACGCATACAAGTAATACACGATGACAATGATGGCGGCGGCGGTGGTGATGGTGGTGGTGGTGGCGATGATGATGATGATGATGATGATGATGAATGTGGTAAGATAGATCCTACTGGTGGTGGTAGGACGCAAACTCGTTTTCGCACCAAGGACCCACTCTTTGGAACACTCTTCCAAAAAACATAAGGCGTATAGATTCGGTCCCTACCTGTCAAACTGCAGTGAAAGCACACTTGCTGTCAGCCCAGCACCGTCGGCTGAGCAGTAATGGTGGAATAACAGAACTCTGTGTGTGTGTGTGTGTGTGTGTGTGTGTGTGTGTGTGTGTGCCACAACTGCTGTGTCTTTTATTATGTGTCTTTTATTGCGTGTCTTTTATCGTGTGTCTTTTATCTGGCATTATTTTCATGCCGTTTTATTTTCTTATTTTTCGTAACTATTTATGCGCATAGAGCTCGCTGGGTTTATAAATATCCATTACTATTTAGTAGTAGTAGTAGTAGTAGTAGTAGTAGTAGTAGTACGATACTCATAATTCTATAACACATGGCACATCATGCAATTACCAGGACCCAATGCACGGCTGACTCGCCATGATAATGAGTCTGCCCGGAACGCCCGGCGAGAAGACATCAAGTTCGACGACTTAGGGAAGCGGACTGAGAACAGCAAGGGACAGAAACCAATACGCGAAATGGAGTATCTTTATTGATGAATACTGATGGATTTAAACACACAAGTCCTAGCAAACTGCATTACCGTGCTTTTAAAAAAAAATGGCGATTTTCAAGTACAAACATAATTGTTTCACATGGGCGATGTGGTTTTTTTTATGTACACGCACCTTGCGGTTTCTTGCTTTGGATTATTACTTGTGTAAATTAACTCATTCAGCACTAGCAGTTTTCTCCCTTGTTTCTTGTTTTGGATTATTACTTGTGTAAGTTTCTGCGATTTGGAGCAGAGAGTGAGCTTGCTTTTGATTTCTTCAGATACATTTTTTTGGTCTGGTTAAATGCGTTTATAAAATGCAACGTGAAAAATCAGTTGACTGACTGATCAATCAATACGATTCAATTTAAAACAAATAAACATTGTTTAAAGCATGATTTTTCTTGAGAGCATAACTTGGGGGGGGGGGGGGAGAGAGAGAGTGTGTGTGTGTGTGTGTGTGTGTGTGTGTGTGTGTGTGTGTGTGTGTGTGTGTGTGTGTGCATGCATGGACTAGTAATTCTATCTTGGTGTGGCATGTGAAGGAATTTAACACCTCTCTCTCTCTCTCTCTCTCTCTCGCGCGCGCGCGCACGCACGCATGAACACACACACACACACACACACACACACACACACACACACACACACACACACACACACACACACACGTTTAATAATGCGCGGCAAGTTTACAAGATGCGCTGAAAGAACGGAAGTTCTGTCTCAACCCTCAGGTCCATGTCGCTACTACGTCTTAAACATGCGTTTAGTTCAAGTCCTTTTGAAGATATCACAGCTGTTCGTGGTCACATAAACTCTTCACAATGTGGAGATGTGGGTGGTGTTGACGTAAATTTCATTCCTGTGTTTGTACTCTTGGAGCACTTGGTACAAGTAGCGGTACTGCGTCTGCAAAAAACAAAACAATCTGCCTACAGTTAGTGAAAGAAACGTCGTTTTCTGGCAAGTTTCACGGTCAAAATATATACAGAGGCATACGGTTCAGTCAAACACGCTTAAGACGAACTTCGCATAATTCGAAGCAAAATATTTTCCCGGCCAAACTTGTTCTTTGTATGACTAAATTTTTCCACGGATAAGTGAACAAGTGCCCCAAAACAGACAAGTCAAATTTCGGTTATGTCAAAGAAAATTTGTCCTTTTTGCTTCGGATAAGTCAAAGTGGTCACAGACACTGGGATGTTTGTTGTTGTTGTTGTTGTTGGTGGTGGTGGTGGTGGTGGTGGTGGTGGTGGTGGTGTTTTGTTTGTATGTTTTTAAATGGTGGATGGTGTTTCGTTTTTGTTTGTTTTATTGTTTGTTTTTGTTTTGTTTTCGTGTTTTTGTTGATGTTTGTTTGTTTGTTTGTTTGTTTGTTTGTGTTTTGTGGAAACAGACGTTTAAAACCTCTGAGAGCAGGGGGGGGGTGTTGTTTTTTGTTGTTGTTTTTGTTGTTGGTGGTGTAATTTTTTCTTTTCTTTTTTTTTTTGGGGGGGGGGGTTCTACATCTGATGGGTCGGCGCCAAACACGACTTGCACGGAGATTGACAGTTTCGGTGCGGTTTCAGGTATGACACGGTTATCGGCGTATTTCACCAACGGCAGGATTCTTACGAGAAACTGAGCTGTTATTTACGAAAGTGCGAAATTCAATCAAATCGGGTTTTATCTGCCGATGCCCAGCTCACTGGTTGCACTATAGGTAAGCTTCGTATCAATGAGAATTAGAGCTTTCATCATGTGGTTCATGCAGTCACGAGAGACAGCAGTGAACCCGCACATCAGTCAACACGTCGACACTCACCAGTGACGTCACACTCTGTGGTCTCACGGTGTTCACGTGCCGAGCTGTCATGTACACGTCAACCTCACGCTCGCACGTCATTCGACTGATAACGTCACAGATGCAACAGAACATCCCGCTCTTTGAGGCGCCGTCCCTGTTGCACACAGATTAATTAACATTATATAAATTATTATAGTCTTCTGCAGTCCTTGAAGTGGCTTTGATGGTAGGATTGTGCCAAACAGAGGGAGAAAACAAAACGTGATGTTTTCACACACGTTCACGTTTCTCTTCTTACTCAACGACTTATTGCGTTCTCCCTAAAGTAAGCTACCCTCCTCAGCATCTTCTTGTGTATACGGGCCGGGCCGTACGTAACACTCACCAGCACTGAACGAGCAGCGGACGCCTGCTGTTTGTGTCAGCCCGAGCAGCGGCTAGTGTGTCCACGAGCTGAATCAGGTCTGTGATGTTGCCTGGCACCTCGTTCTTCCAGTCCGTGTAGTGAAGCAAGCGGACCTGTCTAGCCTCCACTTCTCCCTGCAGCGCGCAAAATAAAGTTCGTGTAAAACATTACGAGGCTGTAAAACATTACGGGGCTGTCGGTGGTCTAGTGGTTAAGAATTCGCCACCAGTGCGAGAGGTCAGGTTCGAGTCCCACTCGAGGCGAAGAATTTTTCCTTCCCGTATGTGGTACGCCGAATTCCTTCCTCTCTTCTTTGGAAATGTTCAGCCCACCAAATTCAAAATAAATGCAATTCTAAATCCCGAAACTTAGATTGCTGAGCTGACCCTTCGTACCACGTGATTGTAATGTGTTCATGTTCAGTGTGTGAGAGAATGCTTGTGGTTCACGTGAGCGGGACTGAAGTTGTTAGGTTAGCTGGAGTGTGTGTGTGTGTGTGTGTGTGTGTGTGTGTGTGTGTGTTGTAGGCTATGCAAATACACCAAACAGTCTTCAAATGTTCGTCATTTTACTTTTTTCACACACAGTCCATGGTCTTCTGTCACCAAAGGATGGGTGTTGTTATGTTTTTACTATCGTTTTCTGGTCCTTCTCTCCCCCACCACCCCCAAACACCCCCCCCCCCCCCCCTCTTTCCCCCACCGTTTTTTTTTTTTTTTTTTTTTTTTTCCCCCGCCGCGCCGTGTATGTCAGTATGTCAGCAGAGTTACCTTGTGTCTGTTGAAGTTATGTCCCATTTGTTTGTGTCCTGAGGAAGGCGAAAGCCGAAACGTTGACCCGTGCCGTCCTTTGTGAAAGTTAAGTGATTTCTCTCCCTTTTATGTCGCTTTTAATTTTTTTTTTAATTTGGTTTTATTTTTACTTCTCTGGTAATTTCAAGCAAAGGTTTGTACAGCCGTCTTTGTACTGGACTGCCGTTAGCGCAAAACGTGACCGAAACTAAACGAAACGAAAACGAAGTGAAATTCGTCGGTGCTTTTAAAGTTCACTACTGTCAGAACTCATGTCTTACCTGAAACTGCACACTGAGAGAGTAGTCTGTCAGGGATGCTCCAAGTTCTGTCTTTGTTACCATGGTGATGGTGTAAGGACATGCTTCCAGGCGTCTTCCTTCCACTCGCGGCCAGTAGCAACCACCAGTCTGTGAACATTTTTTTTCAAGTAGAGAGAAAGGGAGATGTGGTGAGTCACAAACATATACGCTTTCTTCTCTTGTTGTTGTTGTTGTTGTTGTCGTTCTTGTTGTTTGTTTGTTCATTTATTTTTGGGTTCTTGTTTGTTTTTTGTTTTTTGTTGTTTTGGTTTGGGGTTTTTTGTTTGGTTGTTATTGTTTGTTTGTTTGTTTTTTGTTTGTTGTTTTTTTTTTTGTTTTTAGGGGGGTCTTCTTTTTTTCTTTTTCTGTTTTTTTTTTTCTTTTCTTTTCTTTTTTTTTTTTTTTGGGGGGGGGGGGCTGTTGTTGTTGTTGTTGTTGTGGTTTGTTTGTTTGTTTGGGGTTGGGGGGTTGTTTTTCTGCTGTTTTGTTGTTGTTGTTGTTGTTGGTTTGGTTTGGTTTGGTTTGGTTTGGTTTGGTTGTTGTTGTTGTTGTTGTTGTTGTTGTTGTTGTTGCTGCTGTTGTTGTTTTGAGAGGAAGGGGGAGGGGTTTGAAGGGTTGGATTAAGGGGGACGGGTGGAAGGGAGGAATACCAAACTGAACCACCAGGAACGCCTAGACGGTCCACCGCCAAACTCAATCTAGAACATTATTGCAACAATACCTCAGCTTCATCGAGTTCCGAACCAAGGGAGACAATAATCCTGACGTCATTTCCGTCCACGAGCCGCCACAGATCAACGACCGTGTCGGGGAGGGGCAGTTGGGTCAGGATACTCCCACACGCGTCACTGAATGTCTGCAAACACAGTAATTGTGGGCAGCCGGTTGAGCACTGTGCTCGCACCTCGCGCGATGTCAGCGAGTTCTTAGCCAAGATTTTTAACATTAACGTGTACAGTCGCCAAAACGAGACTAAGCATTTCAGTCATATTGATTGTATGCGTGGGTGTTTTTCGTTTGCTGAATGGTGCCGTCCTGTGTCTACCACTCCCCTCCTCTTCTGTACCTTCTCCACTTTCCCGCCACTACTACTACTACTAATAACAATAAGGGTGTGTGTGTTGGGGGGGGGGTATTTGAGGGTTTAACGTCCTTTTCCACCGCATATTGGTACTATCAAAGACAGGGCAACGAGAAAAAGGCCAGCACAAGTATTTGGCCCCAGCCGGGATTCGAACTTACTATCCGAGCACTAAAAGTCCAACGCTCTACGATTCGGCTATCCCAGCTCCTATAATAATAATAATAATAACAACAACAACAAAAACAATAATAACAACATAGGCACTTCAGTCAACTGCATGGACTATTCGGCTATCCCAGCTCCTCTGATAATAATAATGATGATGATAATAATAATAATAATAATAATAATATAAGCGCTTTAGTCAACTGCTTAGACCATTCGGCTATCCCAGCTCCTCTAAGGGTGGGTGGGTGTTTGGGAGTTTAACGTCCTTTTCCACCACATACGGGTGATATCAAAGACGGGACAACGATGAAAAAGCCAGCACAAATATTTGGCCCCAGCCGGGATTCGAACTCACGACCCGAGCATTAGAAGTCCAACGCTCTACCATTCGGCCACCCCGGCTCCCCCCCAGCTCCTCTAACAAGAAGAAGAAAAAGAATATAGGCGCTTTAGCCAACTGCTTAGACCATACCGCCGCAAAACTGAATTCATGCACGCGTGCTCGTGTGAATTGTGCACACTGGACAGCATCACATTACAATCAGTCGGTGCGAAGAGTCAAAGCTGCATTTACGTTTCTGTTTTCCAGGCTTTGAACATTTCCAGTACTTCATTATTCATAGGTTACCCTTACCGGCATGTAGACGGCGTTGATGTACTGGTTTCGTCCACGGACGTGTCTGGATAAATACATGATGTGCTGGTCGTCTGGAGAAGACAAAAAAATGAATTACCATCATGAATTACCATCATAAATACATAATATGCTCGTCGTCTGGAGAAGACAAAAAAATGAATTACCATCAGGGCAAAAAAGCTACGTTAATGCTTGTTTAGAGGGTGGCACATTCTTTACTTTGTAATCGGGGGAGCCGGGGTGGCCGAATGGTAGAGCTTTGGACTTCTTATGCTCGGGTCCTAAGTTCGTATCCCGGCCGGAGCCAAATATTTGTGTTGGCTTTTTCATCGTTACCCCGTCTTTGATATCACATGTATGTGGTGGAAAAGGACGTTAAACCCACAAACACCTACCTACCACCTTTACTTTGTAATCCATCTGTTTCTTATTGCAGTCGGCCATTGTTGCGGTTGGTGACTTTCAGATGACATACCTGGTAGAACGTCGGGGTTTCTGTTCTTGTTGATCTCCTCACTCCGAGCTTCTCTGTAACTTCTTTTGTGAAATAACCTCGTCATCATTTGCAGCACCTGCAAGAATGTAGTTATAATTAATTCAATAATGTGTTGATGCTTGCAGAAATCAAACCCAGGTGGCGCAAGGGCATAGTATGTAATGCATCATGCGTATGCATTTTTCGTCACTACGTTTGTCATCATCATCATCATCATACAGACGAATGCTCTCCTGTTCAAGCACGTTATTGGAACATCTGGGGTGTAAAGATGGATTCACTATCTAGCCTTTTGCGCATGCTCCCCGCCGTAAATCGCACCATTCACCTTTAAATATGCTACAGTGGGTTTCAAAGATAAATGTTGCTCGGATTAAGACACTGTGGTATCACTTGCCTCAAATTCTCGTTGCAAACGCTGTGCAAAGACGTCTTTGTCAGCGCCGGTGGAGAAAACGCTTTCGATTTCCTCCTGTGTCAATCGAGTGTTGCGACCGGCGTACGCCTCTACGACGGCTTCGTGCAGAAACTGGTATTGGGACTGCGGTTTAAAACCATGAAAAGAACAAGCAATCGAATGATTCTGCGTACGTCTTTCTATAACTGAATATGTAAAATGTACGGCAGCTGCTGTTGACAAGTAGATACAAAACATTTCAGCATAGAACACTACTGCACATTATTGTGAAAGTTATTCAGACAGAAAACATTTTGCTGCGTGTATGTGAACGACACATATGTATTTTTATTCCTCTGTGAATTCAAGCATTTGAAGGTGGATTTGTTTCGTTACTTCCTTCGAGGCATGTCATCAAAATTTAAATGATTTTAACTCAATTCGTACCAAGTAAGTTTAGGGTTTTGCACCAGTGGCCTCACTAAAAAAATCATGACTGATTTATTCCCGTTCTAAACAAATCCTACGTGTCAAAAAAATCAGACCACATCACTCCCATCCTGAAAGAACTGCACTGGCTGCCTGTCAAACTTCGAACTGACCACAAACTTCTGTCCCTTGTGTTTTCCTGTGTCTATGGAAAGTCCCCACAGTATCTCTCCGAGCTCATCCCTTCATGTACTCCACCCCGTACTCTTCGTTCCTCATCTCAGTCCCGCCTGTCCATTCCTGGGTTTCACGATAACACCACCAAGAAGCGCTTTAGAGCTCGCTCCTTCAAGTGTTCTGCTCCTGCTCTGTGGAACGCTCTGCCACCTTCCCTGAAATCCAGCACCTCCACCGAATCCTTCAGGAGCCACCTGAAGACCTATCTCTTCTCAAAGTTCTGATGCGGACTCCACCCCCCCCCCACCCCCCTGCAGACTCCACCCCCTTCTCCTGTTTTTTGTTAAAACTTATCATCCCCCCCCCCTCCCCCCGCGCGCTACGAGCATGCTGGGCATGGAGTTTTTTCAGCGCGTTACAAGACATCATCATCATCATCATCATCATCATTTAATAAGACTGATTTGTTTCTGAGTAGTGGGCAATGTTTTGGCCAGTAAAATCGTATCCACCGCGAGTACGATTTCATCGACGGGGACCTCGGGGCGAGTTTTACCTGGTTTTGAATCATAGTGCAGCGATCTTCACGCATGCGCGACACGATGTCCCGGATGTCGACCACGTGACCCCTGACAGCGTGACGCATGGCGATGTCCAGGCCAATGAAAGTCCCGGACCGCCCAACACCGGCGCTGCATGTGGTTATGTGTGCACCATTAAGCATCAGTCACTGGTTTGGTACTTACACTTTGTATATCTGTTTTGTTCTGGAACCTTTGGCGCACACACTTGATATTCAAATTCAAATTCGAAAATACTTTATTGTCAATTAAATGGCAGGTGTAAAATGGAATATCGTCTTTGGACTCACAGCTCGAAACAAAATAAGAGTGACAAATTAAGATTCTAAGCCAATAGAAACAACATGAAATTGGTTTGGTATGACTGTGCAAGAACTCAACAAACAAAACCCAAAATAATAATCAACTTGCGAATATCACATCTATCACAGCAAATCTATTCACACACACACACACACACACACACACACACACACACACACACACACACACACACACACACACCTTACAAATATTTATGCAAGCGAGTGCACCCCAATGCGACACAGCACCCTAGGCGAGTCTGCACGTGAATTTGACCCTATTTTGTGACAAAAATTCCGCAACCTATTTCATGGCAACAGGTCATTGATTTACAGGCTTAGGAAATTACCCGACTACATAGATGTCTTATGTATACATCTGCAACATACCGATACACCTCTATCCGATTACAGTCCAGAAAATCGTTACTTCAAAATATGACAGCGTCTGTGAAACGTACCTGCAATGTACCAAGAGCGGTGACGGTGATGGTGAGTTGTGGTGACTGGTGGTGACAGTCCGCCAGAAGTCCACAAGAGCCGTGGCAGCGGGCACGGAGTGGTCGGGCCACGTGACGTAGTGGTACTGGGTCACATGGCGGGTGCTGTCATCCTGTGAACAGTGCTTTATTTACAGGTCTGTGCCTGAGTTCCCTCAACGTACTTCAGTTTCATTTTCGGCCAGTTGAAAGTCACGGTTTACATTCCAGAACATCAGATCTCGATTTGATATAAAAACAACAGCTAATACCCAATAACACACCTTCGGCATGTCACGGCTTCTCTTCAGATAAAAGTAACATTTTGAATTAAAATTAAAGACTGATTTCTCCAGCTGAAATATTCCTGCCCGGGGAGGAGGAAGGACGGGGGGGGGGGGGGGGTCATTGGCCCAATCTTTTTTCAATCTAATCCGCAGTAGTTCTCACCTCTGCAGCTTTCAGAGCAAAGCGTCGGACGATGTAGTCAGCGTTTTCTTGCGCATCCAAGCCTGTAACGTCAACACTACCGTACCGTTGTTTCTTTCCTACAGGTGGCCAGTACTCATCACATTTTCTCTGCGGGAAACGAATGTAATCATCATCGTCATTGTCGTCGTCGTCATGATCATCACCATCGTCGTCGTAGCAGTAATCGTCGTCATAGCCATCGTAATCACATTCGTGTCGTCGTCGTCGTCATCATATCATCATCATCATCATCAATGGTGTTTACATGCAGAACAAAAGACGCGTATAGAAAGTGTATGAAACTGATTCCTTACTTTGTTTCCTTCAACCAGGTTGGTCAGCATGACGATGTGGGTCACGTGATCTTGCCACACCATCTTCCAAAAGTCCCCCAGAGTGTTCTTCTTTGGCCCTAGAAACATACCAGGTTTTGTCACCATGTGCCCCTGGATACGTGCACAATCTCCTATCAGACAGACAGACAGACAGACAGAGACAGAGAGTTGGGAGAATGGCGGGTGGGGGAGGGGGGATCAGAGGGAGAGAGGAAAAAATAAAAGGAAGTAAAAGGAAATTGGTGTAGGTGCATGGGTGGCGCAATGAAGCTACATTTGAAAACGATAAACACTTGTTGGTCTACTGACCAATTGTTTAATATAAAAATCAAAACAATGCTGGTCTCCCCACCTTGCGCTGCAATGTACTCCTTTTCATGATCACAGCCCTGTACGGACCAAAATCAAGATCATCATCATCATCATCATCATCATCATCATCATGGTGTATGACTGCAAATTTTTAAAGGATAATCACTAGAAACTTCACACGGCAAAATCCGCGAATTAGTCTTTTTGCTTGCGCGGCGTTCAGCCCTAAAAACTCACTCACTCACTCACTCACTCACTCACTCACTCACACGGCACAATCTATATTATTGCGCTTTAAATTGCTAATAAAACATGAACTTTGCTTATCTTAAAAAGAATTCTTATAAAAATAATTATAAAAATCATTAGCATCGGTACAGTTTTGTTGAAATTGCATGATGCGCTGATACAGACAGACCTTGATGTAAGAAGCGTTGATGTAATCGTTGGAGCCTGGTTCGGGGTCCCCACGCAGAACAACACGTGTTGCATCATCTGCAACATATATTTATAAGGTGAAAAGCAGCTAGATGCACGCATGGGGGTGCACGGGAGGGGAGGGGAGTCATTTGAAAGCTCCAACTCTTTTTTTGTGTGCAGCTCTTTTTGCAACTGAAGTTCTGCTACATTTGGAAGATGCTGCCATTGTTATAACTTCAGTTGTGATCTCTGATGCTGAAGAAATCAGGCGTCTAAAACCTCCAACCTGCTATTCTTTTCCAGTGTTCCCTGTGATTCGAAAATACAACGGTCCTTGGGACCCTATCTCCATTTGTAAATATGGAGGGCCCACACATCTGATTCTATCCGTTACGCACACTGGCTCAGCGGAAATGCGATGCTGCAAGTGTTCGCTTTGTGTTCAAAGACTTTTCGGGAGAGAGCTGGTAGAATACTGTTTGTCACGACGAGGCCGAAAATTTGCGTCCCCTGTCCAGCCTCGGCAGTCGGCTATATATAGAACAAGTACAATTCTGTTAAGATTGGTTTTCAGTATGAATAGTGGTAATAACGAAAGTGTTCTGGCGACGGGCAACTAATTCTACTTACATGGAATGATGGCCCTGAAGCGGTTCTTGTCGCGGTTTTCCTCTCTTGCCCCAGATTCATTGTCAACTTTCCGTCCTCGAGACAATCGCTATGAGACAAGAAAGGTGTGTATTCACATACTTTATACAGGTATCACATTAAAGGTCTGCAACATCAACAAAAAGCCACCAGCAGTGTTTTTTTAAAAAGGGTTTGGGTTGGGTTCTTGGAGGTTTAACGTCCATTTCCACCACAAACGGGTGATATCAAGACGGGGCAATGATGAAAAAGCCAGCACAAATATTTGGCCCCAGCAGGGATCAGAACTCACGACCCGAACATTAGATCTCCTGCGCTCTACCGCTCCCCGTATTAAAAAAAAAAAAAAAAAAACTCTTTAACCTGAGCAAAGTGCACAATGAACTCTTGATACAGACTCTTGGCTATCGAGTTTCCAATGCTCCGGAGACCCTATAAAACTTTGGAATGAGTTTGAGGTGAATTCATTGAAAAACAGTTTGGGGGACTTTACAAAGATGGCGTTTGTCCCCAGTCACTTCCTGGTGGCGGGGGTGTACAACATGAAAATCATCATCATCTGCGGCGAATTCAGTGTGTGCTCGAGTCAGTCTTGATCGCTGTTCGTCTGAAACACCATCGCGAGGGGTACCTGAAACTCTTCTGCGAAGTCGTTGTTTCCCAGAAGTTTCATCAGTACGTGTTCTTTCAGGCACTCCCATCCCACTTCCTGCCACAACTCTGGAGCAATGCATTGAGCATCCCCTGCTGTCTTTTGTTCAATGACGCCATTGCAGACTTCTGAGGGAGGTAAACAGAATTGGCTGAATTCAGGCGGTTGCTCCCCTTGCACTTCGTTGACAGTAGCGTAGCCATCGTCAGGGTCATAGTAGTCTGAGGATGCGGTGGCTTTTTCGTTGGTTTGCTTCACTTGTGGTCTGACGGCGATGGTTGGCTTTGTGGTTGATCTGTCGCCTGGATGAAACACAATGACAGTTGAGTATCTTTGCACACAAACACTGCAAGGTGGCATTACAAAGTTTGTTCTCACATTTTCCCCCGAGTCTTCGTTTACTTTACTTTACTTTAAGAGGTTGGGTTGCTTTCACTGAGCGGGAACTCTCAGTTATTGCGTCGCCCATGCACCTACACCAATTTTGCTGATGGAGGAACGCCGAAGGACCAGGGGGCACACACACACACACACACACACACACACACACACACACACACACACACACACACACACACATGATAAACAGGTGGCCCAAACCACCCAGCCACCCACCAAGCCCCAGTGCGCCTACCGGCACAGTTATAAATCTGCGTGGAAATCCGTACCATCATTCGAAATTTGGTGTCCTTGAGCTGTCGTCTGCAGAGCCGGATTCTGATGCTCAGTTACGTTGCTTCTTGAAAAAGACACCGACAGGTCTGTTCTCGACGTATGGCTTTCCTTCTTCTGTCGTTTCTTTCTCCTGTGTATTTAGCAATGAATCACTCAATCAATTATTCAGTCAGTTATAGAATCATTCAAACAATCGGCTGGTTAGCGACTCCCCCACTAACTCACCCAGTCACTAACTCAATCAGTGAAAAGCCCATTTTTATGATTTTTATGTTCACATATCCTTCTGAGGTTTTTTTTGTTGTTGTTGTTGTTCTTGTTTTTTGTTGTTGTTGTTTTTTTTTGTTTGTTTTTTTTTTTGGGGGGGGGGGTGTTTTGTTTTTTGGGTTGTTTTTTTTTTTTTTAATTTTATATCATACCACTTTTAGACATCTATACAGTGACAGCATCTCAAGGCATCAGTCGATCAATCAATCGATCAGTGAATCAGTAACATGTCATACATGGTGGAAAAGGACGTTAGACTCCCAAACACCCACACACACAGTAATATATAACTCATTCTGCCATACATGCACTTTTCTGTCTGTCTGTTGTTGTTGTTGTTGTTGTTTGTTTAGACAAGCTCTTACCTCAGCACAAACATAACCAGAAGCACTGCCACCACCATCGCCACAACGACAGCTACAACAACACCAGCGATGACTCCAGGCACAGGCTTAACAAGCTCTGAAAGTGAAAGAGTTTGATTGTAACTTTGCCTTCTATATTAACTCTTAAGTGGCCGAGCCCGACCGGGAGCCGGGATGGCCGAATGGTAGAGCGTTGGACTTCTAATGCTCGGGTTCCGCATGTAAAAGTCGAGGTTAGGGAGTTTAGCCCCGGGTTAGAGTCTAACCTCGAACTAAACTAGCTCTAGGGTTAAAATTTTTTATTGTTTTGGGTTTGTTTGGTTGTTGTTGTTGTTGTGTGTTGGTTTGTGTTTTTTTGAAGGTTTTTCCCATTTGTTATACAATTTTGTTTTGTTTTTTGTTTTGTTTTTGTTTGTTTTGTTTTTTGTTTGTTTGTTTGTTTTTTGTTGTGTTGTTGTTGTTGTTGTTGTTTTGGGGGTTTTTTTGTGGTTATTTTGTCCTAGTTTGGGTTAGGCCTGTAGCCGTGGGTTGAATTAACCTCGACTTTTACACTCGGGCCCGGGTCGTAAATTCGTATCCCGGCAGGGGCCAAATATTCGTGCTGGCTTTTTCATATAGTTGCCCCGTCTTTGATATCACCCCCAAGTGGTGGAAAAGGACATTGAACACCCAAACACAAAGCCCACCCACCCCCCGCGCCCGACCACCCCCTGTCCGCTATATGATAAGACTTGTTAAAAACAAGATGGCCACCAGCCTAATATGTTGTTTCCATTTAATCACCTGCTGTCGTCACGGTCGTTCTTTTGTAATGCCATGTATCCGGGAGGACACTCTCTCTCTCTCTCTCTCTCTCCACCCCCCCCCTCCCCCCCCCCCCCCCCCCGTGTGGAAGCAACTGACCGGGCTTGTCATACCAATCTTGTTTTTGAAAGAGAGACGTCAAGTTGTTTTCTTTGAAATCTATGACGTTTTTCCTCACTGGGATAGCGCAATCACTTTGATACAATTCTTGCAGTGAAAGCAGCCCCAAGCAATTGAAGTGTTGCTGCTGCATGTAAAGATCGAATTAATACCGGCTCAATATGTTTAACAGACAAGTCTGCACGGCGAACGTTTTCTCACCATGAGTTATGTCAGCTTAGATCACAAGTACAGACGAGCTGTGATCTAACATCATATCTAACATCATATTAAATTCTAATACTACAATAAAAACTTCACCTTACCTTCAGTACAGTCTGGAGACTGCCACCCCGGGTTGCACGTGCAGTGTCCAGTAACTGAGTTACAGACGTCAGCACAGTTGATACTGCAGTTGCCGGCACAGTCCTGGCCGAAAGTACCGTTATAACAGGCTGCCGACACACAACATACATAAACAAATAAACGGACAAGTTCGATTTTTTTTTTAGACCAAGAAATTGCTTTCAAGTCCCGACGTCATTCGATGATGATGATGATGATGATGATGATGACGACGATGATGATGATGATGATGATGATGATGACGACGACGACGACGATGATGACGATGACGATGATGATGATCTTCGCCTCTTTCTTCTGATAAGATCGTAGAGTGTCATACCGTCGTCGCACATCGGTGGCTGCCATCCCGGGTTGCACGTGCAGTTTCCAGAGTTTTTGTCGCAGACCTCGGCACAGTTTTCGCTGCACGTCTGACCGCAGTCGTCCCCGTATGTGCCATTCACACATTCTGAAAGTCGACACACAACATGATATTGTGACATTTTTTATTACTGGGGCTAAGGATTTTAGCTGTCATCTAATTAAATAAATAAATAAATGGCTGTGCAGACTGGCCTTGTTTCTGTAAAAAGTCCGTTACAGCCATAATAAATCGAATTAGGACGACCAGCTGTCCGTCTGCCTGAATTGAATAGGGTTCAGCTGAACTGTCCCATCCCCACCCACACTCACCCTAATACATGTAGTCTCCTCCTACCAGGGGTTGCCTTCACGCTTATCCTATGGCCGGCTGTGTCCTTCTTGCCGCAATAATTATTATATTTCCATTAGAGCCGTCTTCAGTCCCCTCTTGTGGTGGGACATTAAACCCCATCTAAACAACCAGCCGTCATGTTAAAGAAAAATCACCGCGGATATTCTAACATGTACCTGTACAAAGTGGCGGTTCCCAGTTGGCTGTACAGGCATCACAGTGACCGTTTGTCTTGTCACACGGGCTTCTGTTCTCGCACTGTCCACACACCCGGTCACAGGCGCTGCCCCAGTACTGACTAGTGCAGCCTGAAAAGAAATAGGTCCAGTGCTCTCTCTCTCTCTCTCTCTCTCTCTGCGTGTGGGGAGCCGGGGTGGCCGAATGGCAGAGCGTTGGACTTCCAATGCTCGGTTCGTGAGTCCGAACCCCGGCTGGGGCCAAATATTTGTGCTGGCTTTTTCATCGTCGCCCCGCCTTTGATATCACCCGTATGCGGCGGAAAAGGACATCAACGCCCCCCCCCCCCTCTCTCTCTCTCTCTCTCTCTGCCTGCATGTGTGGCACGCTTACTTTGGCTCAGGTGGAGCTGGGGGAGGGCGTCTGGAGAGAGGGTGGTGGTAGTATCTTCTTGTCGTCGTGCGCGTTGTTGTTACTGTTAATGTGTTGTTATTACTGTTATACCGTTACTGTTGTCGTTGTTTTGTTTTGTGTGTGTGTTGTGTGTGTGTGTGTGTGTGTGTGTTGTGTGTGTGTGTGTGTGTGTGTGTGTGTGTGTGTGTGCTAGTGTCTGCTTGATTTGTTGTTGTTGTTGTTGGTTTATGATTTGTTGTTGTTAGTTTTTATTGTGTTGTGTTGTGTTGTGTTGTGTTGTGTTGTGTTGTGTTGTGTTGTGTTGTGTTGTTTTGTTTGTGTTTTGTTTGTTTTGTTTTGTTTTGTTTTTGTTTTGTTTTGTTTAGTGATTTTTGTTTTTGTTTGTTTGTTTGTTTGTTTGTTTGTTTGTTTGTTTGTTTGTTTGTTTGTTTGTTTGTTGTTCTTTTTGTTTTGTTTTGTTTTTAGGCGGGGGGTGGCCCATTTTGCCATTCATTTCATGCTGTCTATGCACGTTTGATTTAGGTATTTAAGTCACTTGATTAACCCACCTTTCGGGCCTGCTTCATTATCATATTGATCCGAATCAACTGCCACATCTCAAAACGTTCAAACACAACTGTACATTTCACTTACTCCAAACTTGGAATTCACACAAATTGATATAGAAGTCGCCCGCTGTGGTGTTCCTGGACAGTCTCACCACTCTACCGTCGATCACACTGGAACAGTTAATTTTGAACTCTCGGTCCATGTCAGACGTGTCAGCTGGAAACCTGTGACACTCCTGACCATCAACTGTGATCATACAGTCAGCCATCCTGTCTATATCTGTTTTTAAAAAAAATAAAAAATAAAAAACGAGTGTATACAATGTTTATTTTCCTTGTTTGTCTATATTCAAAATCACACAATATTTGGTGAGCAATTCCCCAATACCCAAGTATTGACGAGCCCATGACGATTCATGTATTCAGTGAAAAATTTCTGTAAGTTACGAACGTTTGGATGAAAGTGTGGATGCAGTTGCACCCACAAAAGAGCATAGTGACCAATTTCGACAGTCCAGAACCACAGAATCATGCAGCCAGTAAATAGTTGTTGTTGTTGTTGTTGTTGTTGTTGTTGTTGTTGTTGTTGTTGTTGTTGTTGCTGTTGTTGTTGTTGTTGTTGATTAAATTGAAACGTTTGCTCGGCCGCATGGTGGGATTGAAACACTGGCTTCGTGACGTTACAGAGACTTCGGGACACAACCCTGTGTGTGCTTGTGTGTGTGTGTGTGTGTGTGTGTGTGTGTGTGTGTGTGTGTGTGTGTGTGTGTGTGTGTGTGTGTGTGTGTGTGTGTGTGTGTGTGTGTGTGTATGCGTCCGCGCGCTGCAATTATCTACCTGTATTTGAGACCCTTTCTACATGATCAAACCTGCATGAACATGGTCTTGTCTTTTTTAAAACAAATAGAACTTGTTAGCTATGAACAATGAAAATATTTGCCGAAAGAAAAATTCCATAAGAAAAGTTTAACTTTAAGTCGTAACGATTTTTTTTTCTATCTTTTTCTCTTCTATCATTTTAAATTTACTTACGTCTTCCGCGTGCCCAGACTGTGATGGCATAGACAGGGTATAGACGGCCCAAGTCCACTTCCCAGTAAGGGTTTTTGTCGTTGAATGCGGAGTGCACGCAATTGTCTCCACCGCCATAGACTCCCCCTGTGTTCCCGTTCACCGCCCAGGACGGAGGGTGAGCTGGGGCACTTCCATTAATGTCTGGGCCAGTCCATTGCGAGCTCATGTTGCAGGTTTTGTTCAAGGCGACGTTTTCTGGTGGAGAATGCAACGGCAAAGGTATAAGTTTGTTGGCTGCTTCTTTGCGGTTTTAACTTGAACGGCTTTCAACGTATTAATCAAAGACGAGCAAGAAGGAAAACTCGAGCCCCATTCTTTTCCAGTCGGGATTTGAACTAAAGTGAATAGAAATGAGACAAGATTTTTTTTTTTTTTTTTAAAGAAAATGGATAATGAATACACTTTTGCAGAAGTATGTGGACTGAACTTTCTTGAGAGAGAATATAGGGAAGTGCTTTCGCATTATGTATGTATGTATGTAATTCAGGGGCGTAGGAACCACGGGGGCCCTGGGGGCCCAGGCCCCCGTTCGATTTTTGAAAGGGGGCCCCGAATATTTTTGGGCCCCCCTTGCTTGGCAGTCAACACACACACACACACACACACACACACACAACCCCCTTCTTCACCCCGGCCGTATGGCTCACCCGACTTAGTGGGCCCCCCTTCCTCTCAGCATCTTCCTACGCGCCTGTGTATGTATGTATGTATGTATGTATGTATGTATGTATGTCGTGTGCTACATAAACTACAGAGATCAACAGTGACGTGATCCATTATAAAGGATCACATTTTCAGTTACATAAAATTTTGTGAGTTGTGTGTACAAAATTGTGTTTAACTGAAAAAAACGTTAAATCAACAAAGAAAAACAAACCACTCTACTAAGAGTTTCACATTCGATCTCAAAATATTTGTCCACCTCTCTCTCTCTCTCTCTCTCTCTCCCCAAAACGAATACATGTAGTACTACCAGTAATTAAACAATATGAAATTCATTCATTGCCTTGAGATAAGTAATACATTATACACTCCGTACATACCAATATGCTCATGGCAAGAAACCTCCAGGAACATCAGCACAAACAAAGCGCACCAAAATAACGGCTCATGTCCACCCAACATGTTTGAGGAAGACACAGCAGTTTGCTGGTGGACCTATGGTGTCAGGTCTCTTGTTTCCTGACTTCCAGCTTAGTGACTATATGACTACATGCAGGCTATAGACCACTAGGCAAATTATGGTCTCAAGTGAGGCTTAGTGACAGTTTTATTGCGTCTGGTTCGTTTATCGCTCAGCAAGACAAACACCTGCAGACGAGATGTTGTCCATATGTCAAGTTATGTGTGGTTTGCCGATGTATAAGTCCGTGGATCATAGTGTATGGTGTTTTGCTAGGTGTATGCATTGTAAGGGTTAAATATGTCGTCTCATACTGATTCCTATGGTTTGTTGTTGTTGTTGTTGGTTTTGTTTTTGTTGGGGGTTTTGTTGGTTTTGTTGTTGTTGTTGTTGTTTCTTTGTTTTGGGTTTGTTTTGTCTTTGGGGGTTTTGGGGTTGTTGTTTGGTTGGTTTTGGGGGTGGGGGGTGGGGTGGGGGTGGTTGTTTTGTTGTTGTTGTTGTGTGTGGGGGGGGGTGAAAGTTTGTTGTTGGTGTTATTGGTGTGTGTGTGTGTGTGTGTGTGTGTGTGTGTGTGTGTGTGCGTGTGCGTTGTGTGTGTGTGTGTGTGTGTGTGTGTGTGTGTGTGTGTGTGTGTGTGTGTAGTGAAGGGAGGGACAACTGTACATAGCTACAGTTAGTCGCTCAGATCCGTGTGTTACTGTTAGTCTTGATCGCCTGCACGGCCACGACCACCACACACCACGTCCCACCCTACTCTTCACAATTTATAACCCTCTCATGTCCTGCACAACACCCCCTTGATTCGAGTATCATCGTGTGCGTGACACTTATACATTATGTGTCATCGAACGAGACAAAGGCCGTGTCATTCCCACTATCCCACGACCTCCAGTGTGGCCGGAATGTCAGAGCCCGAACAAAATGGCGTCGCTTTTTGTGGGCTGATTTCGGTGAAGGATTTTTTTGTGGGGTTTTCTTGTTGTTGTTGTTGTTGTTGTTGTTATGGAGGGGTGGGGGTGTTGCTGTAGCTTTTCTGTTTTTTTTTTTTTGTTGTTGTTGTTTGTTGTTTGTTTGTTTTTGTTTATGCCTTTGTTTTTTGTTTTATTTTTCTACTTGTTTTTGTTTGCTTGGTTGGTAGGTTGATTGGCTCGTTGGTGGTTTTTTTCTTTTTCGCTGGCTGGTTTGTTTCTGTATCTTTTGGTATCGTAGGCGTTTTGTTGTTGTCTTTGTTGTTGTTGTTATTGTTGTCTGTCTTATCATTGCTGTTGTTTGTTTATTTGTTTGTTTGTTTGCTTGCTTGTTTGTTGTTTTGTTCCCAAATATCAATGAAATGCATGAGCACTTGATTTAACTGTCTGTCTATTAGTCGCTGACGGGACTCTCTCTCTCTCTCTCTCTCTCTGAGAAAACGTGTCGGTTGGTCGTAAGCATTCCAGTTTATTACAATCCACTCCGTTCCGTTTGGGCATTCAACTGCAACAGAAAAAGGTAACAACAAAAATTATTACCCATCAAAATAACATCCGCTCTCCTACCCCAACCCTCAGTCCCAGACAGGAGGTGGCAGATCCACTACCTGCAACCATGGCTCCTGTGGGTCGGGATGCGGCGCTGGTTGCTGTGGTTGTGGGCCCTGTGGCGGTGGTTGCGGCCCCTGCGCTTGCGGTTGTAGTTGCTGGGTTTGTGGTTCTCGTGGCTGTGGTGATGGCCCCTGTGGAGGTGGTTGCGGGCCGTGTGACTGTAGCCCGTGCGGCTGTTGATCTGGTTGTTGTTCTTCTTTAGGCTCAAGGTGTGGCCCCTGTAGATCTGTGTGCGATTCCCGGACCTGTGGCCCCTGTAGATCTGTGTGCGATTCCCGGACCTGTGGCCCCTGTAGATCTGTGTGCGATTCCCGGACCTGTGGCCCCTGTAGATCTGTGTGCGATTCCCGGACCTGTGGCCCCTGTAGATCTGTGTGCGATTCCCGGACCTGTGGCCCCTGTAGATCTGTGTGCGATTCCCGGACCTGTGGCCCCTGTAGATCTGTGTGCGATTCCCGAACCTGTGGCCCTTGTAGATCTGTGTGCGATTCCCGAACCTGTGGCCCTTGTAGATCTGTGTGCGATTCCCGGACCTGTGGCCCCTGTAGATCTGTGTGCGATTCCCGAACCTGTGGCCCCTGTAGATCTGTGTGCGATTCCCGGACCTGTGCACCTGTAGATCTGTGTGCGATTCCCGGACCTGTTGCCCCTGTAGATCTGTGTGCGATTCCCGGACCTGTTGCCCCTGTAGATCTGTGTGCGATTCCCGGACCTGTTGCCCCTGTAGATCTGTGTGCGATTCCCGGACCTGTGGCCCTTGTAGATCTGTGTGCGATTCCCGGAACCTGTTGCCCTGTAGATCTGTGTGCGATTCCCGATCCTGTTGCCCCTGTAGATCTTGTGTGCGATTCCCGGACCTGTTGCCCCTGTAGATCTGTGTGCGATTCCCGGACCTGTTGCCCCTGTAGATCTGTGTGCGATTCCCGGACCTGTTGCCCTTGTAGATCTGTGTGCGATTCCCGGACCTGTTGCCCTTGTAGATCTGTGTGCGATTCCCGGACCTGTTGCCACCGTAGATCTGTGTGCGATCCCCGTATCTGTGGCCCCTGTAGATCTGTGTGCGACTCCCGGTCATGTGACCCCTGTATGACCGCACACGATTCCGGGACATGTGGCTCTATACGTGGCCTCTGCAGCCCTAGGGGTGCTGCTTGTGTGAGTGTCTCCTGTGGCTCTGCGCGTGGCTTCTGCGAATCGGGACATGCTGGTTTTGCCTGTGGCTCCTGTGGCTTTGTATGTGGCTCCTGGAAGTCAGGGCATTCCCGTTTATCAAGTGAATGCTGCGCGTCAGGGCATGCCGCATTTGCCTGTGGTTCCTGTCGCTCTAACTTCGGCTCCAGCCAGTCGGGGCACGCTGCTGGTGCATGTGCCCCCTGCGGTTCTGCACGTAGCCCCAGCCAGTCGGGGCACGCTGCATTCGCCTGTCGCCCCATTTCCTCTGTGCATGACTCCTCTGGGCATTCCGCTATTTCATGTGCCTCCTCCTGCTCTTCGCCCGGTTCTTCGCAGTCGGGGCAAGCATGTGGCCCCTCGTCTTCCGGGCGCGGCTTCTGCGAAACGGTTGCGCATGCTGCCTTGGCCTGTGGCCTCTTTGCCTGTGCGTGTGGCTTCAGCGCCTTCGAGCATGCCGCCTGTGACTGTAGACCCTGTGCCTCTGCTCGCGGCCACTGCAGCTCGCTGCATTCCCCCTGTGCATGCCTCCCTCGCGGCCGTGGCAAGGGGAACGGTGCCCGGAGGCGCGGCCCCTCGGAGTGTGTGCACGGCCTCTGCCGCGCGGCAGGGCACATGCCCCCAGGCTGTGGGTACTGGTATTGTGGGTGCGGGCACATGCACCGCGGCGCCGGGAACTGGGCGGGCGGCTGGGGGTAGATGCCGAACGAGGGCTGCTGGTAGGGACAAGGGTGCTGTGGGGCGTACGGGGGCGGGTACGTGTGGCTGGGTGCCATGTAGGTGCAGGCCGAGTACGGCGGTGGTTCAAGCGGAACAGGCGGAGGTGCCAGAGAATCTGAAGACAAAAATCATCATCATCATCATCATCATCATTATCATCGTGATAATGAGTTGGGGGGGGGGGGTTAAGTTTTGCCAACATTTTACTGACATCGATATGTCTATTTGTTTGTCTATTTCTTTTTCTGTGTACTTGCTTTAGCGTGTTTTGTAGCTCTGGCCACTTCTGGCAAAAAGTATCCGACATGTTTTTCCAGTGCCCTCCCGCTTCAAAAGTTTCCACGACGATTACTCTCAGGTAAAGCCGTTATTTTGATATACGAGCATATATACACCCTTAGATTGTAGTAACGAATTAGTGCAAGTCGTTTTCTTGTTGATAAATGGCCCCATTCTTTCTAACCAACAACCGGAAATCCCAAAGCACAGTTTTTTTTTTTTTTTTTTTTTTGGGGGGTTTTGTTTTGGGGTTTTCTTGTTGTTGTTGTTGTTGTTGTTGTTGTTTTGTTTTTTTTGTTTTTTGAGTTGTTGTTGTTGTTGTTTTGTTTGTTTGTTTGTTTGTTTGTTGTTTGTTGTTGTTGTTTTGGTTTTTGGTTTTTGTTTTGTTTTGTTTTTTTTTGGGTGGGGGGTTCCCCGGTGCGATGATTTTTTTTTTATTATTATTTAAGAAAGAAGGCGGTTGTTGAAAAAACGCGGTGCTGTGGATTGGAAAATGCCAGATTAGCTTGAAACGATCTAAAAGCGCACACACGGGGCACACACACACACACACACACACACACACACACACACACCACACACACACACCACACACACACACACAACACACACACACAACTGCACGTCCATTTTGTTTAACCCTCGTGAGTGTTGTATACCTTCTGAGATCTCGATGGCCGCGGGGGTGCGGTTGTTGGCATAGTAAATCTGAGCGGCCTGGCGCCTTCTCCGTTCTCTCTGTCGTCTGGAGCACACGGCCGCTACCACCCCAGCCACAACCACCAGCAGCAGGACCAGTAAGGAGCTGACGATGATCTTCGTCCTGGGGGAACTCCCACAAATATAGCACGAAACAGTTGTAAGGGTGCGAGACGCTGCGTGTCAGAGTGTGTGTGCGTGTGTGTGTGTGTGTGTGTGTGTGTGTGTGTGTGTGTGTGTGTGTGTGTGTGTTGTGGTGTTGTGTGTGTGTGTGTGTGTGTGTGTGTGTGTGTGTGTGTGTGTGTGTGTGTGTGCGTGCGTGCGTGATTTACTTTCTTCCTTTTATTAATGTGATGCAGTGCATGAATGGTTGTAGGAGAGAGCGTTTAGGCGTTTATCTAAAAAATATTCGTTTAATCTAGTCTAGTTGAAAAGAACATTTAATATATACCATAAATTGGCCCAAAAAAGGATGATAAAGCATTTACACCCCATCAGGCTGCGGTATACCGACGCGTATTTTGATCCAAGACGCAGTCAACCTTTCGCTAAATCTCAGGGTTGATATGCATCTTGGATCAAACTACTCGTCGGTATCCCACAGCTTGATGGGGAATAACTGCTAATTCCATTTCATGTCCACGACAAAAAATACCACACACGTTGGGCCTTTCAAATACCAAAGACCAGTGTCAGCTTTTAACTTTCGCCGACTGATGTCCATGGAAATGTCAAAGAAAGCATAAAGCAATGCTAAACCAACCTAACTTCATCAAAAACATTGCATTGGAGTAAGACTTGTATATTACGCAAATGGTCATTGTCTCTCTCTAGTGTGTTGTTAACGGTAGAATTTCTGATTTTGTTTCAGTGTTATTGTACTTTTAATATGTTTTCATCCGTCCTTTGTACAGTTACGGTTTCTTAGAGTATTTACGTTCGATTACGATTTTCTGTATTTCCTCCACACTGCAGGACATTAATGTTGTGCTGTTACAACTCCCACGGACAAGAAGCCGTGACGGTGTGGCTAATTCTATGGCTGAACTCACTGGCTGTAGTAGGTGTCGCAGCAGTTGTAGGTGCAACAGTCTCCTGTACAGTTGATGGCCATAGGTCGGTACACAGAGCCGTGTTTCACGCCAAACACGCTGTGGTAATACATCACGTATCTCTTCTGTATGATGCATGTCTCGGCCTTGGATTCTGACGAGGTGGATGACAATCATCAGCATTAAAAAATGACACTACACCTGCTGCTGCAGCTGCTGCTCTACTGCTACTATTACTACCACTGCTAATCATCATCATCATCATCATCATGAGTATTGTATAGGCGCTTTACCCAATTTCGGCTCAAAGCGTTGCGAACTGAACCCAACACGCACGCTCACGTGAATCACTCGCATTCTCTCACACACCGTGACTGGATATAAACACATTACAATCACGTGGTGCGAAGGGTCAGCTCAGCTATTTAAATTTCGGAATGTAGATTTGCATTTATTTTTTTCCAAATTTTGTGGGCTGAACATTTCCAAAGCTGCTGTTCTACTGCTATTACTACTACTACTACTACTACTACTACTAACTACTAGACAAGATTCTGAAGAGTCTATCAAAATTTAAAAGAGCTAAAAGCAAAAAATAAATAAATAAACAAATACGCACAAATCTTCAAAGCTAAAGCTCTCTCTCTCTCTCTCTCTCTCTCTCTCTCTCTGACGGCCCTAAGTCTGTGTGTGTGTGTGTGTGCGTGCGTGCGTGCGTGCGTGCGTGCGTGCGTGCGTGCGTGCGTGCGCGCGCGCGTGTGTGTGTATGTGTGTGTGTGCGTGTGCGTGTGCGTGTGTGTGTGTGTGTGTGTACTCCCCTCAGAAACTCACCCGTGATAATCATTGAAGACAAAATGGCCACAATTCCTGCTGTCTCGCAAAGAGCCTCCATGTTTCCCTTCTTCAGTGGTGTGGATTGCGTTGACATTTCTCAATAAAACGATCAAGTCATTGTTCGAACAACCAGCCAATGTTTGCCAAAAGTTTGTTGTTGTTGTTGTTGTTCAGTGAATTTCCTCTAACAACCCGCTTGTGCATGCTAGATGCACAATCTGAATTTAGTTTGCCTTCTGATGCTGTACAGAGGCCGCGTTTATGCGCCTCTAACGCGTACAGTGACGCATGGGATTTTTGACGTCAGGAACATTTTACGTCATCAACTCTGCTATTTCTCCTGCTCTGTGTGTGTGTGTGTGTGTGTGTGTGTGTGTGTGTGTGTGTGTGTGTGTGTGTGTGTGTGTGTGTGTGTGTGTGTGTGTGTGTGAAGTTATTCCCAAAAATCACAGGGACAAAATCGTGGAAGAAGTGCACTGATTTTGTTTTTATTTTTCTGAACACACAAAAAAGCCAAAACCAAAAGAAATTTCAGATAGGGCAAAAACTTCGTTTGTTGCAGCGAACAACGGACTGATTCATAAGTTTGGTTCACTTACATAGAACCATTATTATACGCCATCGTCAATATGCGGTACGCTTTCGAAAATTTCACTGATTAAAAAAAAATTGTAAACGTAAAGTCTTTCACTAAAAATCATCAGCAAAATCCAAACACAGATAGCTTTCCTTCCGATGTCACGCAGAGTGCCATGGAAATCCCAATCATCCTACACGAATGGTACGTCATGGAACTTCCACGGCTCCGCTCACTGGCTGCAGAAGTTGTTGCGCAGGTTGTATACTGCAGCATCCTCCAGCGCAGTTAACGGTAACTGGTCAGTACCAAAGGCCATGTTTCCAGCCGATCACGCCTGTGTATCTTCTCTGTACGGAGATTCTCTTTGCCACGGATTCTGTCGATAATAATAATAATATGATTGCAAAATTTGAAGAAATTCCAACAGCTGATTGAACTGTAAATAGTGGAATCTTGCTTGCGGAGGTTAAGGGTTAGTAAAGAAGGTTGAAAGAGGTTTAGAGTTAGAAAATTTAATTTGATAGAGAATTAGGAATAGTAATCTAGGTTAAATGAGGTTTAGGGTTAGAAGTCAGAACGCTGAGGTTTAGGTTTACGGGTCGGATGGAACTTTTTTTTTTAAATTTTACAAAAGGTGAGTATGTTTGGGGGTGTTGTTGTTGTTTTCTTTCGGTTGTTTGTTGGGTTTGTCGTTGTTTGTTTGCATTGTTTTGTTGGAGTTGTTAATGAATTTGTTCTTTGGGTGCTTCTTGTTTTGTTTTGTTGTTTGTTTGCTTGCTTGCTTGTTTGCTTGCTTGCTTGCCTGTTTCTGCGTTTGCTTGTGTGTTTGTAGGGGACGCATTTAACCGTAGACACTCACCTACGATAATCACCAAAGACTGCCACCAACTCTATCATCATGGGACAACACAGGTTCTTCCAGCGAGATAGAACATTCGGTGGCACTTCATCTCGTAATAGTGATTGCATGGGAGTCTCTCCAAGAATCCGTAGTGCCATCTTCAACTCCCGACGCCTCTAAAAGCAGACTCGGTCCAAGCAGACTCGGTCCAACGCAGAACCTCGTTACTGGAGTTGCCGCCTAAGAACAGCTAAGAATTGCTGCCAAAGAACAGCTCGCAGTCTGCTGCCGGTAACCGTTGTCGGGTGTGAAATTAATGTTCTACCCATTCAGGATCGTGGGTAAAAGTCGCGCTGAACCAGCCGTACCAGTAAAGGTATGTAAGGTAAATGAGAACTGCCACAATTGCTATGCCATCAATAACCTCGTCCATTTTCATTTTCATTTCTCTTGTGGCGTGGACTGCGTAGAAACCTATTATTTACAAGATCATGTCAACGTTCAAACGTCCGAAGTTCACCTGTTTTCTTGTGAAATCCCTCCAACCTGAAAGTGCAATATAGAAGCGCGATCTGAATTGAAATATTTTTGCCTTCCGATACAATGAGGCCGTCTTCATTCGCGTGTTACACAATGACGCGTCTGATTTTTGACGTCACCAAAAACTTGCGTCAGAAACCTGCCTCGTCTTTATTTGCAAGGCTCTGTTTGCGTGCGTGCGTGGGTGTGTGTGTGTGTGTGTGTGTGTGTGTGTGGTTGTGGCCCAAAGCGTGGAATACCTACACACTCATTTTGTGTTTATTTCGGGGCGAAACACCCAAGCTCATACTGACTAGAATTCAGCATATGCTGTCTGCAGCGTTGAAAGGAAGCCGATTTAAAATACTGACTGCACACACACACACACACACACACACACACACACACACACACACACACGCACACACCTGCGGTGACCCAAACTGCTATATTGTCTGCATTCTGCAAGGTAAACCATGCAAGAAATTCAGCTGGCATCAGAATCAAATTTTATTTGGCATACAGTTGTAAACAGTGAAAGAATAACCATGCGGTATAGAGGCACAGAAAGGTCAAACAGTCAAGCGTCTTTCCTGGGAATGTCCATTATTTCTTAAAAAATAATTCTCATGCTCAAAATGTGATCGACATAACTGAATTTTTTGGCTTGACAAAAGTAGTCAAATCTGGAGTTTCTTAATAGCAGCAACAACAAACACCCAGTGATTTTTTAGAACAAAAATTCAACCTAAAATCCTGACAAAATCATTACGCACACGCATATACAAAATGGAAAATCCGGATAGATCTGCACTTTGATATGACTTCCCTGATTACAATGTACAAGAAAAGACAGAGACAGAGAGACAGAGACAGACAGAGAGTCACAAAACATCAGCTTGCTGCCCCGGAAAAACATGGACGGAACTGATCATCAATACTGCCTGTATATCACGAATGGAAAACTCCAACTACCCCCCATGCCCCTAGCCGCCCCCAACTCCCAAAAGCATTAAAAAAAGAAAGAAAAAAAAGGGGGTGGGGATGAGCATGGGGTGGAGGAGTTCAGTCACACTCATTCTATGTCCTTGTGATTCGTGAAGAAAAATACATCAGCCAGCAAAATTTCTGACATGAAGCAATGTGCAACATCGTAAACGAAGATTTCCCGAGAAAAATAACACAGACTGATAAAGTAATACTGTTTGTGCTAGTTAAACAACGGTGCATGCCGCATGTGCAAAATAAAGATGTAAAAATGTATATAATAAAGAATATCACTTGCAAATTTCATATGAAATCATATGAACCATCTCTCATATGTTACAACGGAACGTATTTGGTGACAAAATCTGTCAAAGGCTTATTGTGAGAATCATACAAAGCAAACATACAGGCGTGCCAGCTGTCTCAATGATATTTGAAGAGGTGTGGAGGAAGGGGGACGATCGATAAATGTATGTTCTAAAATGAATACAGCTGTATTTCATTATTATTTTTTTTCAAATATGTCTGGATCAAATTCCTCTGCAGTCCAAAAATCTACAAGAGGAAAAGAGGGGAGGGAGGGGAGGGTGAGGGGGGTGGGGGGCGCTGGGCAGATTGACAATTGTCTGCCCTAAAACTGAATATTTCAATTTTTGTCCAAACACGTCTGGATTGATTCCAAAGTCCAAAAATCCAGCTGCGTTACTCTTCTATGAACTGTCGTCCACTAAACACAAGCGGACAACTGGCACCCCTATATATGTATGACAATACACAAGATACATGTAAATGATTTTTTTTTTAAAGTAGTAATAATGAACTGTAATTTCAAACAGCATGCTTAGGCATATCTGACCATGCCTGTCTGTACATACATGTACCTTAAAACAGGAAAAAAATACACACACACACAAACAAAAGAGCATCATACCACATAAATACAAGCCACATGTAATCTAGTCATTTGGTAAAAGGGCTTAAGCACTATGGATCTAAGTAGCACTTATGCCCTTTTTCCATCTGATATTTCCATCTTAAATTTTCTTGGACCTAAAAAATGAGTCTTGAGGCAAGATTTCCAGATCAACACCATCAGATAGAAAAAGGGCATAGGCGCCTCTCACATCCATTTCTCTTTGGCTGTTTCTCCATCTATTGGTATCAACCTGAAACATCTTTGCCTCAACACTTTTTCGAGGTTCCAGAGACTTCAAATGAACAGTTATGCGCAGTTTTGAACAGGTCAAAATTTAAGCAAAATAGAAATGTCACTGACCAGAACATTTCAAAAAGGCCAACTGATAGAGCAGTGCCCATTTGGCTAAAACTTTTGCAACTCAATGAAAGTTTCAGCAAGGATTTTTTGCCATGCACTCCTAAGAGTTGGCTGTATCACCAGTCGAGGCACTGCTCATGTGGTCTGTATCTGCAGCGGTACAGCTGAAGTACTCTTTGATTATGGTTACTGGCCCATAGTACGAATGTCCGGGTTGTGATATTGGAACGTCATGAAAAGTTAATACTGATTGTAACTATTTACACACTGATTCTAGTGCCCCTGTCTCATTTGCATAAGAAGCCCATAAACACACGCATAGACCATGACATCTGTGCTGAAAGTGTATGGTCACTTTACACTTACGGCCAAGACTGGCACACACACACAACCCTAAAGCTGCATGCTGGGGACCTCTCGGTGCATAAAATAGGAAAAAGTACAGTCAGCATCCCTGGTTTAAAAAAAAAAAAAAAAAGCTGGTCTCCATAGGCCTCCTCCCATCGCCACATTCCATACAGCCCCCCCCCCCCCCAACCCCCCCTCCCACCCCCAAATAAAAACCAAACCAACAAACTAATAGGTAAATTCATCCAGTATTTCTATGATATACTATGCACAACTGCCATTTTAATAAATGACATCAGCACATCAGTCAGCTGTCTCTTTTCTGCTTAATTTTTCTCCCACAATCAATGAACTTCAGCCTTCAGAACAAAGGGTTGCTTACACTCATACTGTTTCCATCCCCAAGTATCCATTCTTAAGTACAAAATCGGTGTGGGCCTCCTATGCAAACAGAGACCAAGCGCTCGAATGTGTCAGAAACTGTCATCCTGAAAAAGGGCTTAAGCGCCATGGATTTCTGAGGCACTTAGGCCTTTTTTCGCAGTTAACAGTCACAGATACTACAGTGATCAAACAGTAACTGCTACATGCGTATAGAGTTCTACAGAAGAACAGCTCGATCCTGCTCCGAGTCAGTCACGCTCCTGTGTCGCTTTCTTCTGAGGTGAGGTTTTGGACGATCATGGGTTCATCTTGCAGGTTGAATCCTCGTGAGGGACGTCTCTTGTGGTATTCGGCAAACAATTTGCCCGAAAGGATTTCCCTGCAGCACAGACAAGATGATGTTAGGTGTGCAATGATCACACAAATGAAGATCGGTGGATTTTCTTTCTTTTTTTTCTTCTTCTGTTAGTGACATTTTTGTACATATCAAACAGACTATGACAAAGATACAGTACATGCGAACTTATAAACATCAGTAGTCTTTGGACTTTTACAAATATACACAGGTATACATCCAGGTATCAGTGAATAATTACATTGATTTCCTTGTGAGAACAGCACAAGTGCAGTGTGGAATGTGTATGATACTGAGCTATTCTAAAAAATTCTCTCGGAGTCTAGTACTAGCCACTGTGTGTGCTGCTTAAATTTCCCATAACAAGGTATATCAGTACAAATGAAATATATACAGCATCCTTCCGATGAGACCTCCAAGCATTTTTAACTGCACTAACACAGAACTATTAAACAGAATAATGCCATCTTTGCTAAGTCAACTTATCTTTTGGATCAGTTTAACTTGTGAGTGTGCCTTGAAATACTCCATCTTGATGATTAGTACAGCTCTAAATGCGATACAATGTTGTTTATACTTTATGCCAACGGTCAAACATTCAAATTCTACAACTGTTGTTACACTACTAGAGCGCTCAGTGTTGTCGCCGCATCATCAAGTACGCTCAGTGCCAGCATTACTGACATTGTCACTGTCCACGTGTCTGCATGGTGAAAGATACCACAAAAACAGCTCAGAAAGATCTGTGAACATGAAAATGGTAGCCTTAGCCAATTTAGTACCTGTATCTGATGTGACCAGAATGTGAAAAATCAATTTCCTCTATCAGCAGATCCAGCTGTCTCTGAAAGAAAGAAAAACATAAAATAAAGACATGTAAAACCATTGCAGTATGCTATGCATGAACAGATTCATACACACACGCACACACAAGCATGTGCACGCACACACAAGCATGTGCATGCACACACGCACGCACGCACACACACACACACACACACACACAACATCTACCCACTCATCCCTCCTCCCAACACACACACGCATACCCCCCCCCCCCCCACACACACCACACACAACCACTCAATCTATCCACTCATCCCTCCTTTCAACACCCCCCCCCCCCCCCCACACACACACACACAAACAACCACTCAATCTACCCACTCATCCCTCCTCCCAACACACACATGCTCCCCCCCCCCCCCCCCGCCACCACACACACACACAACCACTCAATCTACCCACTCATCCCTCCTCCCAACACACACACGCATAACACCACACACACACACACACACACACACACACACGCATTTTCGTCTACAGTCATTCCCTTCCATTAACACAACCTGATGTAATGTACATCACACATGTACATCACAGGTACACACAGCATGAACTGTACTGGCAGTCACATCAATCAGCCCCCATACACCTGTTACTTCTGTCAATGCAGGTTATGCTGAAGCTGAACTTTCTGTGCACTGGTACAGAGACACAAGTTTGCGGCTTACCCCAGTGAGACGCAGACCCGCTGATCTCAGGCACATTTTGGTTTCTTCGGCTGTGAGAATGCCACTGCGTTCCTTGTCCTGGCCTTGGAAGGCTGTCTCCACATCCGCCATGTGCTCCCTCGCGAACTGCTTGAGCAGACGCAGCACACTCTGCAGGCTCTGCCAAAAATTATCAGATATGCGAGTTTGCGAGACACGTTCTGAGAAAACCTTTACTCATTGCAAACAGTGTAAACAGTTGTACCTGTACCACCACTTACTGCCACCAATACACCATTTGTTACCTGCCTATCACAAAAATCCACACACAATTCTGCTCTGAAAACGAGAGAAAAAAAAATCAAAACTACTCTGATACGTTTCCTTAGAAGCTATTCAGTCCTGCCTGTAGGTAACCTCACCTCACAATATGATATGGTGTTCAGAACAGATAGTAGTCTAACAGAGGGTAGGTGGGTGGGTGTTTGGGGGTGTAACATCCTTTTCCACCACATACGGGTGATATCAAAGGCAGGGCAAGATGAAAACGGCAGCACAAATATATTTGACCCCAGCCAGGATACGAACTCACGACCCGAGAATTAGTAGTCTAACAGGAGCATGCTAGTTTTGGAGTACATGTACTTCGTAACTCCTTCTTTGTACTGTACTTGCATTTGATCAATGCACAAATGTAGGTCTCAAACGTAAAACTGCAACACGTACTATTAAGGTTCATAACATCACAAAGGAAAAAGAACTGTATTGTTTGAATCGTTCCAGCTCTCAGAATTAAGTAATTATTGGTTCCCCTCCTTTGCTTTGGAATCATGCAAGGGTTTTGCCCCTAGGAAAAAAATAGAAAAAAAAAGGCTGCAGTGTTACGTGAAATGAAGCGAACATACTGTGTTCCTCTGGTAGCCACCTGACCCTCCATGCAAAATGATCATCCCCCTCTCGTGCTGTAGCTGCATGATGTGGTGCAAGTTCTCAGGGTTGATTCCCATTTCCTGTCAGACAGTCGGTACACAGAGTTAGATAGTGTGTGCACAACGACATGTATATGACAGCAGTGACAGTCTTATGGCTGGTCACAGCTTTTATGGTTAAAGAAAACACACACACACCTGATCTCATTCTCACTGTAGTCAAAGGGACAGTCTGCTGCATCATCACAGCGACTTAATCTACATCTAGAATTTTTGGAATTCCTTTAAATGTTTCCAGTACACACACACACACACACACACACACACACACACACACACACACACACACACACACACACACATGCATGCGTGCGCACACACACACACACACACACACACACACACACACACACATACACACACACAGAGCAACACACACACGCATTTTAAGGCCTCCCTGATCTGTCGCATGTGCATGTGTGCACACATGCAAAAATCACATATTTGAACCACACTATACCACAAAAAATTAAAGAACCAGACAGAATTTCTGTCCACTGAAAAGGATCACGGCCGGTACCTGTTCTCAGTCTCAACAAGCAAGTCTTGATCTTGAGTTACAATAATGACACAGACTTGACAGAATTATAAGTGTCTGATTCCATTGTTGATTCATTCTTTTTCTAATCAACCACAAGCTTCTGCCACGTCCCCTCCCAACATGTCTCCAATGTTATGTATCAATGGTAGCTACTGGTAATCTTGTCATCACTAAGGGTAGCTACTGGTGATCTTGTCATCTCTAACGGCTACAGCAGGAACCGCTGTCAGAGAATTTGCGTCATGCAAAAAGTAATGAGATACTTGCCATGCAATTATATGTCATATAAAAAAAGGTACATGTACTACAGTACTGGTCATGCACAAGTACATGACTGGCATGCAAATTACACTCTCATGCACAAAACTGCTGCGGAGCAGACTACATAACTACAGCACAAAATGAGTACAGAAAATTCTGGGATTTTGTGGGAGTTCTCCTTCATGCCCTTCCCCTCCCCCCCCCCCTTTTTTTTTTTCATTTGATATCTGAAATTCAGACTCCAGATCAACATGTGCAGCTCTGGGTTAACAGCTAAATATATTCTATTTAAAAAGGTAAATTTGACTGTACAAACAGACTGGTATATACCTCTCATTCCATGGTGTTCTTACGTGGTTTATTTCATCACAGCGCTAGCCCTACTAGAACCTAGCAAAAACAGTATCACTTTTGGAAATACGTCAATGAATCAGTGCAAGCAAAAATACAGTCCAACAGGGCACAAATTAAGATTAGCTGACACAACTTTTAAACAGGTTAGATTCTGCAAATAGTTTGCAACACTTTCACATACACATACTAGTATCAATTCAACTTACGCACAACAATCAACATACAAAAGCACGAACCAGAGACATATACGTATCATGTTGTGCATGTCTCTGCACAAACTTAGATCAACATCATGTAACACAACAATGTTCCTGCAAACAGGCCAGTACACTTACACATGTTACAAAGCACTTGCAGAGTGTGGACAAGACGCTGCAAGACATTCACAAGCAAATCTATGACACAAAACTTCTCGAGGAGCAATATTTCACAGACAATCTACACCAGTAACCACGGCAGAGAAACCTTTGAAATTATTGTTATATTGTATATGTTATATTGTACATTTTTATCGTCTCATTGCTGGGAATCTCGGCTTGCTCCCTCCCGGGGGATGGGGGGGGGGGCATTCCATAGTACAGCACCACCATTTTTTGCTCCCCTGTATGCATGGTGTGTGGTTTGTGTGGTTGTTTTCCATTTCGCGACCTCTCTCACATGGAATTGGATCTTTATGTGCACACTTGATACTGTGCGTCTGTGTGTTCACGAAGGCAAGACTAGCACTGCAAACGAGTCTGCATATGAATTTGATTCAAATTGGCAAGGAAAAATCCAACCAAATTCCTGCACACCAAAAATTTGAACTTGCACCTCAGGATCTGTAGCAGACACCTTAGCCTAAATCCCCTATTGAGGACAACAGTAGAGCACAATGAAGTAAAGGAAATATCGCTCCTCCAAGACTTAAGGTGGTATCACACACTGCATATGACATCAGCACACAGTTACAGTGATTAAAATTGCAAACGCTTCGTGTATTTCATTGTGCAGCCAGCTCTTGCTAGGACTATAAGATCAGCAATACTGCAACCGCTGACTTACCCCGCAATTCTGTAATATGAGAATCCAGCAGCTTATCAAACAGTTCACGAACAATCATTTCAACAAGCCCAAAATACATACACAAAACAGGTGACTGCCACAGTGCAGAGTACGAAACAAACAAAAAAAATTCAAAATCGAGACTTTGGATGCTGCGGTTTTCCCTCTGCTCAGCGTCTTTTAGTCAAAATGTCATCATGTCCCCATACAACACAGTTTTCTCCCCTGCAGTGTCCAAAGTCTCAAATTTGTTTTTTTCAAACCAAACTGCAAAATTCGCACTGAGGAGTCAATTTTGCCAATAAGTGTGAATTTAACCCAAGGTGATGGGATATTATATGTACGCGTATCACTGTGTATACATGAATTCCACTAACTGACCACACAAGGAGCAGGGACATCTGATATTCAATTTCTCATAACTGAAATGGAAAAGACGGGATTATATGAGGTGGAAAAAGAGACCAGAAAATTGATGGGCCCCGTCAAGAAAGAAAAGTAACTGGAATTCCATGCACCACCACCAAGGCATATGGAATGGGTGGACGTAAAAATTAACTGCCTCTGAGGTGGCAACACACTACTGTCAAAATCACATCACATGTATAGCGCATTTTGTCCTACACATGGGGATTCCCCATTCTTCAGGCTCAACTGCGCACAGATTTTCAGTATGGGTCGCTATATACGAGAAATGGGCAACAGTAATGCTGAAGGTTCTTGAACAGTTGTTTTGCAAAGGAGACCAACATACACCACTGGACAGATCTGGAAATTTTCACGTTGATGTGTTGGAGAGAAGATGAATACCAACGAGAGCTGGGCTGGGTAATAGGTTCCTGAATGGTACAAATTGTGTTTAACGAAGGGTACACGCTCAGCAATGAAGGCACAGTCAACCTTTATCCTTATACCTTGATAAGTATACTACCTACCTCCACAGAGAGAAACTTCAGTGAGGGGTGAACATCGGCTGCCTTCAGGATGGACTCAATCCCCTGGTCTCCTAATGGGTTCAGGTTCAGCTAAAACACAGAGCTCAATTACTCAGTGGAAGTAAGGAAAATTTAATGTTTGTCATTAGTATGAGTATTATTCAACCTAATCAACAGTCAGTTGCTTAATTATTTTCGTCAGTATCTCAAGCTTAGACGTGTGTAAGAATAAATTTGTTGTTTGCTTGATTCAAACTAATTTCCCACTAGTTCCCATGAAAAGGACACAGTGGGTGCAAAGAAGTCCACAAACAGGACACAGTGGGTGCAAAGAGGTCCACAAACAGTCCACTCCACGTGTGCACAGAGGTCCACAAACAGGATACTTTGGGTGTGCAATGAGGGCTACAAACTGGATGCTTAATGTGCACAAAGAGGTCAACAAGCAGGATGCTTTGTGTGTGCACTGAAATACACAAACAAGACACTGTGGGTGTGTACTGAGGTCTACAAACAGGACACTTTACTGTGCACTGCGGTCCACACACAGGACACTTCAGGTATGCAGAGCTCCACACACAGGACACTTCAGGTATGCACTGAGGTCCATTTACAGGACACCTTACTGCACACTGCAGTCCACACACAGGACACTTCAGGTATGCACTGAGGTCCACAAACAGGACACCTTACTGCACACTGCGGTCCACAAACAGGACACTTCAGGTATGCACTGAGGCCCAGCAGCAGGACACTCAGGTGCGCACTGAGGTCCACCAACAGGACACTTCCGGTGTGCACTGATGTTCACACACAGGCCACTGTGGGTGCGCAGGAGTTTCCACACACAGAACACAGTAAGTGTGCAGGGTTTTCCACAAAGGAGACATAACTCAGTGGTGTGCAGCCCGTTCAGTGGGTAAGGGACAGGGGGGAATCTGTCAAAAACATGAACTTACAATAAGTGTTTCAAGACCGTAGTTTTTCTTCAGAGAATTCCCGAACTTGATGGCAGTGGGTTTGTCAATCCTGTTATTTCTGCAAAACCAGAAAATACACACAACATAATCATGGCGTGTTTACATACATAATAAAATCTTCTTGTTCTTCTGAAACCTGAACAATATTGACCGCACCTATAGCGATAAAGCCCCCTATCGAAGGCCTATGCATAATGTACAAAGATTTTTGTATTGTTTTTTCATTTTAAACCTCTACCTATGATGCAATATATATTTTATACATGCACTTTTACTACGGCAGCTTGCACTTGACTTACGTGAGATCAAGGACCCTGATGTAGGTGTTGACCATGAGCGCTTGCCCGAGGGCAATCGTCCCGTCTCCACCAAACCCGTTCCAGGCCAGGTCCAAGACCTCCAGGAATGTGTTCACCTGCACAATAAACCAGGCATGAGAAGTGTTCAGAATGTTTGCTAGGAACTGACTGCAAACAAATCCTGAAAAATGTTTCCACAATCAGCTGAATTTACCACTCGGCAATCTGTCAATCAACACGCTACCCCAAGGACGACATTTTACATCTCCCACGTCGGCTCCAAGTGGTAGTGTTCAGACTCTGCAGTGAACACAACAGACTGAAGAAGCACCTGTACCACAAACTGAAACTGGCTACAACTCCCCTCTGCCCGTGTGGCCATGCCGAGCAGACCGGACGACACATCATCCAGGACTGTCCACTATACCATCAGCAAAGGATTACTACGTGGCCATCGAAAACGCCTCTACACACCAAACTGTACGGCCCTCAGCGGGAGCTGGAGAGCACAACAAACTTCATGCTCGGAACTGAACTTCCAGTGTGACCAAGAGACGAACAACAACAACCGAATCGGCAATGAGGAAGGTTACTGCACAACAATGCATGTATTTTTAGCTGTGGAGAAAACTGCAACTCTCCTTACACAGCTGCAGCCTGGGGAAGGGATGGTGCATTGGTTTTGTGTTGGGAGGGAGTACATTAGGTCTTAAAGCAGGAACGAAAATCATAGCAAAATATTTGCAACATTCCCACTCAAGATCAACACTTCAGATCAGAAAGTCCTGATCATAAATTCTTTGCTTGGTCAGCTCCTTTCTTTCTTCCTTTTTTCTTTCTTTTCATTTTTTTTTTTTTTTTTGTTGGGTTTTTTTGTGTGTTGCTTAAACTCTTTGGTGCTTATTTTTGCCATGGATGATTATACATAACACTATCCATTTCACAGATCAAAAGATGGCCACAAACCACTTCCCCGCCGTAATAGAGAAGAGTTAAATTCAGCCACGACACTTCAGTCAAGCGGTTACCTCAAGCTCCAAGCTGCAGTTTTGCCTCTCCTAATTTATGTGCAATCCCTATAATTCATGTCTCAATTTCCGCGCAAACAAATCAATCAAAGCAAAGCTGCTTCAAAAGGACAGCTGTCACCAGAAGCAGAGACATACATAACATGTCTCTGCCTGAAGCATTCATTAATGTGGTTTACTCTCTGCGTGTGTCTCCTTGCTGGTAACAGGTGCACTGTGTGAACAATCCAGCCTGTCTGGGTTTATGTAAGTGTGGAGAAAGGTGGGGAGGGGGAAGGGAAAGTGGGACATCGTGGGGCTGGAGTATAGGATGGGGGTGGGGGGGGGGGGTTACAGTGATTAATAATAAAGAAGATTTATACAGCGCCTAATCGCCAAGGAGCTGTAGGCGCCTTACAAGCAGATAAATAAAGAAGTAAATGAAAAATAGATAAATAAACAATCAGTTACAAAGAAAACATACATACAAACACGCATGCCTACATACATAAACACTACTTACTCCAAACAGGCTAAACTGAACATAAACTAGTGCTGTGGGTATAAACAGGGGATGAACAAACTAACTGTACGCTGAATTGAACACGTCCGTTTTAAAGGCAGATTTGAGCGACTGGGCGGACCGACTGTGAAGGATTTCCTGATTACATGTGATTACATGTAATGCGAAGTTACAACAGGAAAACACACAAACAAAGTTCATGCCTGTGACTTAACACTTGGATTCTGTATGTCATATGTGTAGATAGTGTATACTGATCTTCGATTAACGTGAGCATTTAGTTGCAACATCTGTCCTCGCTCATAAAGATCATTTTGTTAGGATAACTCTTTTCTATCCAGTAACAGGTTTACAGTTCAACTCTCTCTCTCTCTCTCTCCCCCCCCTCTTCCCTCACCCTCACCCCTAAATAAAAACGTACTGTTGCGTAAATGCCACCAGCACATGACAGAAGTGCGAAGTCCATATCACAACAAACAGTCTCTCTGTATCAATGATAACCTTGCCCTTAAAAGCCCTATACCTGCCTACCTCTTACGTCTATACCCCTTATCAGTCAAGGGCAGACACCATACACTAAAGTCAATGGTGAAAACAGCGTGTGTATATCACTGTATCTGGAGCCCAGTCACCTTGCCCTTAAAAGTCCTATTCACCTACTTCTTTGGACCCTATATCATTGATAATATCAGTAAAGGGTGGACTTGATTTTAGCTAATACACATCCACAACAGTCAATTGCGAAAAGTGTGTGTGTGCCGTTTGCATGGTTTTACTGTAAGGCCTCCGGTGTGCACAGCAATACTTACAGCGGGTTATCGGGTAGGTAATCTAGAGAGGATAATCTGGGATTAGTGGTTAATGTGTTTGTGATAGGCGGAGCAGTATTGTTTGGGACTGGTAACACAGAATCAGTTGCCCATGAGGATTTACTTGTACAGTAGGCGGTATCAGATAGCCTTGAGCAAGCATTATACTGTGGAATCATATCATTTTAAGTTGAATTAAAGTACCGGCAGTCCAAATTTCAGTCTTTCTTTCGTCAAGATATGATATTTACACATAAGGTGTGAAGAAAAAAATCCACATAGGATTTATACCAAAGTGCAAATCTACAAACAAAAGTAGAATGCAAATATATATACACAAATCAGTTGCCTGATATGGTTTACAAGAGATCAGATAGCTTTCAACACCCATTACACAGTAGAAGCATAATGTTGTGCTCACAACAGTGCAATTTTTATCTTTCTTTTAATTATCTATATCTTTCATCAAGATACCTTTATACAAGTGTGAGAATAATTAGCAAGGGATTAGCAGATGTGAATATGCACACAAAACAAAATTTTAACGGATGAAAACCGTCAACAACAACTAAAACTACAATGCAAGTGTGATATTTTCGTCAGCGTGGAGTTTCCTGCCAGTCATGTAAGGATCGAGTTCTGTCGTTCAGTCAGAGTTCAAAGTCCTAGCTTCCATGATTAGGCAACAACAGGCATGCAATTATACACGTCATCTAAGGAGACCCCAACAACACTTGCTCGATCCTTGTCGGAGTTCGAAGTCCATCCATGATTATGAAAACTGATGTTTTACGCAGTTGTTGTCTGGCTAACATGACAGCATAGTCTAAAGTTGATTCTGTTAAAGGTACTGGTTTCTTAACCCCCTACCCTTACGCCATTATAATGTTGATAAAGTTAGAAACACGTTTACAGTGAGGCTCTCCGTCAAGTACGCATATTACACAATTTAGTAACTCTTAACTTAGCTTCATGCCATAGGAAAGGGGACTAAACCAAGCTTTAAAATTTGCTAACTAAAAGACGCACCGAACCACAGCCAGTGAGAATTACCGTGATAACAGAAAAGATAAAATCAAGACAACCCAGGTATGACCACCAGTTAACATACCCCATGAGAATACATGTACAGGTGTCTGCAAGAGGCCTGTGACGCGCGCACACACACACACACACACACACACACACACACAAAATGGTGGTGTGGACAATCAGGAGAGAGGAAAAGGGCACTCAAATCTTTTTTTTCTTTTTTTTTTCTTTTTTTTTTCTGTCCCAGCTCTTTGCCAGCTCCAGTGGTGTTCCTCCCAGGTCATGGGTGGAACCCACGGAGGACTCGGAAGCCGAGACAATTTTTATTATGCATGATGATGGAGATGAGGATGATAGTAAGATGATGCTATGGGACTGCGGGACAGGGCCGCATTCCACGCTTCCTGTCATAAATATCCCGGCATTAACCAGGCCCGGGAACTACGGCACCTGCGGTGCCGGCCGTGTAATCATCCACATCATACGACGTGTCATACTAAGGGAAGCACCCCCAAAGTCGCACCCGTGAAGTGGGTGAATCTCGGCTGTGTGGCAACAGCCTCCCCATCGGGCCCATAGCACACCCGCTCTGGGTAGGAGCCGACCTAGGTAGGAAAAATCCCGCTTGTCTCGGCTGGGACTCGAACCCGGGTCTCCCGGTCCATGGTCCATAGTGCTAACCACTACACTACGGGGGCCGGTGAGCACTCAAATCTTACTACACGTCATAAGTACAAAGTCTGAGTAAAAGGATGATTTGGTCATATCAATACATGTATAAAGAAGCACTGAGTTATAGGCATCAATATCAAACGCGCGCACACACACACACACACACACACACACACACACACACACACACAGCCAAAGGTGGTGTCAGTTTACAAGTCGACTTCACAGTATACATGGTGTACATGTTCAACTTTAGATGTGACCATGTTGCTTATGTTCAGCATAAGCAGAAGCTGACCCTAAAATGTGGTAAACAGGAGTGTCACACAAGTAGGGCAATGAAGCTTATCTCTAGACTCTGTCCCCATTCTAGGTTTTTCCATGACTCCCGTGTCACTATATATACAGCTTAGCTTCACATATCAAGATCACGTCACAAGTGCTGGATGTGTACCATTTGACACCACATCATCACGCCATCTCACGGACTTACTCAAGCACGATGAACAAGCCATACCACTTAGTGAAATGGAGCTTGGGGAGTTAAGGGTAAGTTAAAGAGACAACTGATTGTATGTTCAAATACAGACACATGCACTCCAGTAATGTGCTGTTCACCATGTATTTCTAATGAGAAGGCTGAGAATTTCTCCTCACTGATCCTCAAGCATATCTGACTACTACTATGATTACATGTATATGCCGAATATTTTCAGGTTCGTAAAAATGTGTTCATGTTTAGTCTCAGAAATGCAGGCAAAATGAAAATCAGCATGACATGAATTTGTCTTTTTCAGTTCTGTTTGGTTTGTGTTATACTAATGGTGCCAGCAGGCAGAGGGTATAAGGAAGGGGGAGGGGATGTCTGATTGCATCATGCCCAGATTACTGATACACTGTACTCAGATTCTCGAAAAGGCCCTCACAAAGGCAAAGAGGTCGCTCACTCAGAAAATAGTCAAAACAGAGCAGATTTGGGCCATGACTCAGAAATCCTGCTTCTGAAATGTTCTCTACAACAATAATACCAATACATCGCTTTTTTATAATCCATCCAACGTTGAATCCACCCAACGCTGGCTCAAATTGCTTTACAGACACAGACACACATACACGTACTTCATACAACACAAATAACTTCTAAAAACATACAGCTGGGTTTCCAAGAAACTGAGCGATAAGTGTGTGTGTGTGTGGGGGGGGGGGGGGGGGGGGGGTATTTGAAGCTTAGAGCCGCACAAGCAACACAGACTATTCAGTGGCTAAGAAGCTGACTGGAATAAATGGGTTTGGGTCTGCTTTTGAAAACTGTACAGTATACTAGTAACTAGGACAGCAGCTTTCCAATCTGTTTTCAGTTCATGTGACAGTCATCTTAATTTTCCAGTATTCAAGTGCCTTTCTCAATCAGTATTTCAAAGGCAAATGCCAGTTAGGGTGTCAAGGTGAAAGGAATAGAAAAACCACCATGGAAGCAATCTAAAAACAGGTCAAACAAATACATGTATAAACAATACCTTCAGAGCATTTGCAAACGCGACAGCACCCCTTCCACGGATAGCATTCCAGCTGAGGTCCAGTTCAGAAATTGAATCATTGCCACCCTGAAATGGCAAAACACTAACAGACTAGATCAAATGACTGAACAAAAGGAAAACCGACAGTTGTAACAGCAGTAGATTTGATAATGCATCGCAAAGGTTTGCAAATAGTTGGTCATTTAGCATACGTTGCTGTCAGTGATGAATCCACAGTGTACAACTGCAATATGCATAAAACAACTAAGCAACAACACTAACAAAAACACTAGCTTAAGTGAGGAGAGCAACACTGTATTCCGAGTCTCTGCCTTTCAGAATCTGTAAATTTGTCCATCCACATGTCCACGTTTTCAGACCCTTCACCATTTCTCAGGCTCCTTAAATTTTACTTGGCCAGGGAACCTGTTGCCCAACAAAAATCCCAACATGAGAAACCTCCTACCTCTTCCCCCACCCCATTTCATGGACGCTAAAGTTGAAAAAGAGGCAAAAACAGAATAACATACCACAGCAGCACCAAGGTGGAGACCACCCATTTCTCCAAAGTCATTGTTGCTGAGGTCAAGGCACACCAGTGACAAATTGTTTTTTAATGGTTCAATGAAGTAGTAGGCATCCCTGTCCATCAGACGATTTCCTGGGGAAAGGAGATTAACAAAACGGTTCAGCACGGTTCATCACGCGCATGGGAATCCCACTTTCTTTTCATTTTCTTCCCACTACCCACGTACCCTTAGTTCAAGCCCGTATATGAGCAAATCCAAAGAGAGTGAGAGTTCTTTAGCAGTTGTTTTGCGAGGGAAAACACAGCCTCTGTCTGTATGCACCACTGCATAGATCACATTCCTGCATAGGAACAAAGATGAATATTGACGGTTGCTGAGCAGCGGAATAGGTCCCTGCATAATTTACATGGTAAGAATTGTTGTCATTACTCTAGGTGTCAGTCTTTGATATCTGGACGAACATCAGTGTCAAAGAATAAAGAAATAATGGTGGCAAAAAGATGAAATGCCACACGTTGCCGGCAGCTAAAATCCTCATGCAGTGACTAACTTATTAGATGCCTTTCTCCCTCCTCATTTTTTAACTATGATACTCTGAGTTCATGCAAATTTGAAGTATAAATGTACTGTATCACCAAAACCATATTATAAGCTCATAAAGCAGCTTCGATGTAACACACTATGTTGCCAAAATGATACGAAAGTGACAATTATTTTCACCATTATTATGTTCTTATTGATAGTCTTACCTGCCAGTGAAAGGGATTTCAGTGTTGTGTTGCTGTCCAGCATATCAGCCATTGCTTTACATCCGTAGGATTCAATGAAGTTATTGGACAAATTCTGAAACAAATTAATATAATTGGAGAATTATACCTGTAATCTCAATATAACAAATTCACTGAGTATTGTGCACGATGTTTGGGGACTGGCATAAAGTGTGAGACAATACTGATCACATGCACACACACACACATGCACGCTTACACCCACACAAACACACATGCACACACACACACACACACACACACACACACACACACACACCACACACACACACATGCACACTTACACCACACAAACACACATGCACACACCACACACACACACACACATACACACACACACACACCTACACACACACATGCACACTTACACCCACACAAACACACATGCACACACCACACACACACACACACACACACACACACACACACACACACACACACACACATGCACATGCACACCCACACAAACACACATGCACACACACACACGCACACACACACACACACACACGCATGCATGTGCACACACCCATGCATGCACACACGCACACACACACACACACACACACACACACACACACACAAATTTGTATGAGACAAAAGTATGACAGACCAAGGTAGTGATGAAGTTATTGTCTTTCAGCATCTCAGCAAGGCTAACAGCACCAGTGGACTCAAGGTAATTGTCGCTGAGGTCCAGCGTCTCTGTGATCGTGTTATGCTGTGAACATGGCAAACACCAAAACCGCTTTAACGCTAAACATTATTTTGTGCATACATGTGACTGTTTGGGTACATATATCTTACTCATAGCCAAGTGCCTGCAGAACCATGCCAAGAGAAGTAGATTAGGGGTTTGAAACTGATTTCTTTCAATATCAGAGACTGGCAAGTTCCAAAAAGTTCAAACGTCTCAACGGAGCACCATTTCATTTGTAGAGAGAGTGAAAGCTTAAAACATGGCATGATTTTTTTTTTTTTTTTTCACTTTATTATCCCTTTCGGGAAATTCGGGCTGCTTCCCCCGGGGGAAGCGTGTCACCGCAGTGCAGCGCCACCCAATACCTATCTTTTTTTATTTTTTATTTTAACAATTTTGCAACTCTCCATTGTTAGTTTGCATCTAGTTACCTATCATTGTGAACGTGGCTTGTGGGTACATGAACTTAATGAAAGGCTTACCCGAAAGGCAGCTGCCAATGGCCGAGCAGCCCTGCCCCCAAGGTAATGGTGGCGCATTCTGATATTGCGTTTTCCAAGATGTCTGCGTAGGTACGAGATGGGTATGAAACCTTGCACAACAGAGGACAACAGCGAGGATTGTTTACCATGCCTTGAGGTAGTAATACAGTAATAATGATAATAATTACCTTAACCCTGGTCTTGCTGAATTTAATTTGTCTCATGCTGAAAGAGTCATAGAGGCAACCTAAAATATTCCGGGCTACCGGCCCCCGTAGTGTAGTGGTTAGCACTTCGGACCATGGACCGGGAGACCCGGGTTCGAGTCCCAGCCGAGGCAAGCGGGATTTTTCTACCTAGGTCGGCTCCTACCCAGAGCGGCTGTGCTATGGGCCCAATGGGGAGGCTGTTGCCACACAGCCGAGATTCACCCACTTCACGGGTGCGACCTTAGGGCTGCTTCCCTTGGTATGACACGTCTTCTGATGTGGATGATTACACAGCCTGCACTGCAGGTGCCGTAGTTCCCGGGCCTGGTTAATGCCGGGATATTTATGACAGGAAGCGTGGAATGCGGCCCTGTCCCGCAGTCCCAAACCACACGGCCCTCACCATCATCCTCATCTCCATCATCATGCATAATAAAAATTGCCCCAGTTTCCGAGACCTCCGTGGATTCCACCCGTTACCAGGGAGGAACACCACTGGAGCCGGCAAAGAGTTGTGGCAGCCAAAAAAATAAATAAATTCCGGGCTCAGTGGTACCAGGGTTGCAAAATATATAGGCACTTCACCCGGACACTCTACCAACCACTCCTTTTATAACATGTTTTAATTCAATGCGAAATAAAGTACATGTAACTGAATTGTGGCTCCCAAGAGAAGGATTAATTCCATCCACCAAAAGTCGCACTGAAGACAAATGGAGCGCAACAACCAGCTGAAAACAAAATCCACAGGCACGTCCGTGCCCAAAGGGTATAATAATCATCATAAGACATAATCAACCAAAGATTCATGACTTTTTCAGTGCAAAGACCTAAATTGAATATAAATGAATTAGATATAGAATATAAATCTCGCTTTGTTTTAAGGAAGCACTGTCTATAGAAACCAGCAGAGACAGACAGAATGAATGGAACACATGACATGTACAAGTATAACTATAAATTTGAGTCTCACCATGTTTTCTGCACAATGCTTCATACTGAACTGCACCAGTTCCATCAGATTTGGGAGGCGACTTCTGTTTTTGCCCTTGTGGGAGAAAAAAAAGAAAATGCATAGTATATTTTCTCATATTCATAGTAAAACACAGCGAACCAAATTGCACATCTGGACAAACTGGTAGTACCATTCAGCAGTTGGTTTTGACAGTCACAAAAATCCGGTATTTTTCAAGTATACATGACAAATGAGGTGTGTACACCTTTTCCATTTCTAACCTATCTACAGCTACAACTTTATCTACCTGGCAACTCTCTCTCTCTCTCTCTCCCTCTGTCTCACACAGACACAGACACAGACACACACACACGCACACACACACACACACACACACACACACACACACACACACACGCGCGCGCGCTCTTACCCAATTTTGCTTCTTTCTCTTCTAAATCTGTGTCATATTCATCTGAGTCATGTGGGGATCCTGAGATCCATGTATCAAAGGATGGGTGCCTTTTCACTGGACTATTTCCTTTCACATCAGCCCCAACCCAATCCTGGTCCATGTCATCTTGTGGACTCTCTGCAAAGGAGAGTGCTGAGGGTTCCTTTCTCAGGTATGGTGCTGCAAACGACAGTTTAAAATAAAACCACACTGCTTTTAGGCTGCAGTGGTGGCATACTAAAGGTAATGAAAGATCATCAACCTGCTCTGAAAGTTATACTTGAGTTGTGCATGTACATATGGTTTTTACACTTAATTACAGTTGGCGTGAGTTTCAAATTACTATTTCTCAACTGAGATCAACTGAAAATATTCTGAATTGGAATTTGACAGGAATTAAAAAGAACTTTACAACATGTATATATATATAACAAAATAATAACAAAAGAGCTGGCATTACATGACTGCACTCCACCGATTTTCGCCATCCTTGTCCCCGATGATCCAACCATGGTCACAACTTCTAGTTCTGTCCTGCTGCTGCTGTGAGACGTATCTGTCAGTCCAGTGTCTGAACGGAGCACCTGTAAGGTTTTTGCACCCGATGCCTCCTGGTGGCGTCCTTTGGCTTTCAGATGTGGCTTTCGTAAGTTTTGGCGAATGACTCTCTTGTCTGACACTTCGGAGCGCTGGCGAGGGTGAGCAGTCCATGGTCGCTGACTTTCAGCTGATTCTTTTGAACTTGCCACACTCAAAGACTCTGATGACTGCCCCTGCACTGGCTTAGAATTTCCCAGGGCCGTCTGTGGTCGTAGGAACGGGGACAGTTTTGCGGTCTTGCATTTTCCATACGGCATGGTGAAAAACTGTTGATTTAAAACAAGTAAAACCGGTAATCTTGAAGAATAGTATACGAAATTCTGGGAGCTATTTGCACGCACTTTTTCGGGTGCTTTCGGTTCTGCTCGATGCAAAGAGACGTAAGACACCCTCATCTACTCACTTTGACTCTCCTTCCAGACATGTGGGTGCAAATAATTTATTTCATTTCACAAGTAGGGATATGAATGCAAATCCAATGCACCAGTTTGGTTGCTGATCACATGGGCACAACGTCATCACTACTGGAATTTCGTATACTATTCTTCAAGATTACCATAAAACCTGTGAATTTTATATTAAGACACTGATCGACTGCATGGACATCATTTTAACAGAATGAACTCACAGATAGTCTGATGCATACTGTTCACTTTGAAACGTTTTGTAATTATGCGTAATTAATGACACACTGTGAAAACTTCTAATACAGACTGTGGTTCACTTTATTCGCAGGGGTGGTATGTGTTTACCAAAGTCTGATTACAATGTACACAAGATGCATGTCAAGTCATGCGGCTGCTTAGGCGTTTAAAAAAAATTATGTCTCAGTGTGTGACTTGCACAGCATAGCCGCAAGCACTGTAGCTTATGATTACTAACAACATAATACATGCACACTATCCTTCTTTCGCTAAAGCAGAACATCTCAAGCACAATTTACAAAGAAAGTGAAGCAACCCCGTGTCTTACCTTTTCCTTCCTCAGTCCAGTTTATCAAGATTAGACAGTCCCTAAATTACAACGGTAAGTTCCACTGAGAAAACTGGTCGTTGATCTTCTATGTACATACAATTTAACAACCGTCGGATCCCGATAGCGACCGTAGCAACGATCCCGCTCTCTGGACTGCTAAAGTCAATTTTCCGTCGCCACACGCACTGTCGTCTGCTATTATCTAGCGGTGTTAGGGAACTGTGCGGACGAGTGGGTCACGGATCGGCTGACAGGTTTAAGAGCTTTTCCAGCCGTGCCCTCCGGTTCAAATCCATTGCTATGCCACTTCAAGCATATGTCAATATCGACTTTATCCTATCCCTCACTCTCTGCACGAGTGGAAATGTTTACTTCAGTCTGTGAAACAAGTTGGCTCACGATTACCATAGGCTTCCTCGCTATTGTGGACGTCATCATTTCGTGGGCTCGTTACTTGGTGACGTTTCATGTGTTTATTGGCCAGTGGTGGTACGATAGCCTGACAAGAGAACCGTTTCCGCTCACTTCGGGCAGGTGTGGGTAAAGATCACGAAAGAATGGAGTCCTAGGTCTACAAAAGCTTTCAACGGAGGTTTGTATGCTATCTACATACGTTCTTTGACATCCAGGCGTAATTCACTTGACATGTTTCGCGAACCTAACTGTTATTTTGGTGAAAGTAACACACTGCGACGTAGAAGTCAGTGTCCGCTGATGTGGATTTTCATCAGGTTCTGGGTCTTCAGTTGATATTGTTTGTCACGATCACGCTGGTTGTATCAGAAACTGGCCATGTCTGAACAGCATCACGTATAACAGAATGTAAGAAAAGTCAAATGGTCACGCATTGTGAAGATCTGAATTGTGTTGTCACACAGTGTACTCGTGTAAACAACAAACCACACAATGGTGCGTGCAAACTTCATGGACAATTCACTGGTTAGCGTGCAGTCAGCATTGGTGTGCTTATGTAATGATTTATTCATAAAGTGAGGGTCACGTGTATACAATTAGACTATCACCCAGAGCAGCCTGCTAGTTGGTTTTCTCACCTGTTCCCGCACACCTTCGTGAAATAAGCATCACATGCCAGTTGCCATTGTTTTGATCAGTAGGTAGGTGTTGGTAAGGTTGGTATCTCCCTGTCAAACATGTCTGTAAATGAGGCTTACACAAGTTCTTGTGTGTAATATGTCTTAGTGGAAGGGGAGAAATCCTTCATTATGGTACACTGTAGTACATACATGTAATACTTTCACCTGATCAAATTCGTAAAATCAACAAGCGGCAGTCAGACTTCCTTCGCGTCCACCACTTTCTTTATATACGTGTGCATACAGACTCATCAAAATTATACCATTTAAAATAATGTGTGCATTATCCTCACAGGCTTATTTTATAGACCATGGCAGTTATTTTTAAACTGATTGGTTTGATTAAAATTTAATTGATTAAAATCCTAGGTCATGGTCATTTCATCAGTATATCAATTGATAATACGGATGCATCACTTGAAAGGAACTGTTCTATACGTACTGTATGTACATGTGTTTTTATACAGACTGTGCAAGCTGTTCACTGTTCAGCTAGGTAGGTTAGTGCCATATATGGTCTCAAATAGTCCATCATTCATTATGCTGGCATGGCATCTGCTTCACAGTTTAGTTTTATTGACATACAGATTTACAACAGCTTGTCCTATCATACGTGTGTGGCTGTGAATACCATTGAAAAGGGAAACTTGTTTGTCTCAGGTGTCATTTCAAAATCAGTTCAGTTCTGTTTATACATTACAGCATTCAGTTATTTTCAAGGTCATTGGTCCATTACAAAAAAGGGATTTTGACAGGCAGTCAAATTCCATGTGAAATGAAAGAGATGGACATATTATACTCACTGTCAGTTTTGCTGTTAGCTTTGCTGCACTACACGAGGCATCACCTGTTATTAGCACTTTCTCAGGTTGCTCCAGACACATACTTTACCTCCCACTTAGTTTTTTTTTTTTTTTTTTTTTGCTGCCACAACTCTTTGCCGGCTCTAGTGGTGTTCCTCCCTGGTAATGAGTGGAATCCACGGAGGGCTCGGAAGTTGGGGCAATTTTTATTATGCATGATGATGGCCGAGATGAGGATGATGGTAAAGTGATGCTATGGAGGTCCGTGTGGTTTGGGACTGCGGGACAGGGCCGCATTCCACGCTTCCTGTCATAAATATCCCGGCATTAATCAGGCCCGGGAACTACGGCACCTGCCACTTAGTTTTTGTTGTTGTTGGGGCAGGGCGCGTGTGGCAGTGTGACAACGGATGTTTCTGCAGACCTACCCTGTTTTCTTGTTTCAGGTTGTGAGGTGACGATCACTGGCGCAGGAATAAAATCGGAAAAGCTCAGCTGCTGATTGGGATCGTAGGAAGAACCACCGGGTTCTGTGTAAACTCAAGTGCAACTGTTACCAGCTAGTCCTTGTTGTTTGCCTAGTCATCGTATTTCATCCCTCAGTGCCGTGCTAGTGCCAACAAGTGATAACATAACGTGTACTCAAACAACTACCTAGGGAAAAAAACATGGATCAGTCACAGTATTCTCCTGATCTTCAAGCCAGTACCTCCCACACATCTTGCAGAGGGGGGGCAGGGCTGATATATTCAGACACGGAAGGTGCAGTAGCTGGCCCTAGCCGAATGTCAGAAGCAAGGGGCAGAAGTCCAGCCACGAACTCTGACAGCTGGCAGTGCATGGGGCTGGATAGTGACTCGTATTCTGATGCTGAGGAGGACTTCCCTGTCCTGCTGGGAGCTGGACACCCAGTTTGCAAAACAGAGGCTGGCCCTCTTCTCCACAACGCTCCGGTAAGTATGAAGATATTCTTTCTTGAGGTAAAATAATTAAGTCATTGAAAACAAGTAGTGTGTGTGTGTGTGGCGGTTCACGTGTGTACAAAATTGAAAAATAGGATAGGTTAGTTCGGTGTACACTGCACCGCAGCAACATGCTTTCTCCGGGGGGAAGTAGCCCCGAATTTCCCGAAAAGGACAATAAAGTAGTCCCCCCCCCCCCCACCCGCCCTGAAAAAAAAAATGATTCAGTAAAGTCAGCCAGAATACTTTGTGCTTAAACACAGACATACACATACATATACCCTTAATATCCTTGAACAGTATGCTTAGTAACGCATCTTCTGTAATAACTGAAAGTTTTTTCATTGTTTGTTTTTTCTTCTTCTTCTTTTCTTTTTTTTTTTTTTTTTTTTTTTTTTCAAGAACGGATGGTATGATCCCTGACATAACTATTAAGAGATCTGGGCATATACATGAATAAATTTTTGAGATGTTCATGTATGTGTGCAGCCCACCATCCTGACAGACGATGAGGACCTGGGAGAGCCGGCCATGTCTTTCCTCTCAATGCCTAGCAAGTGTGCCGAGCAGGCGGAGGAGTTCGTAAGGAAGGTGTGTACATGTACTGGATCTGTCCCAGTCCACTTAATTCTGCATATATTATTTATGTGTGGATGATTCAGTTCATAAATCAGCCTTACTTGCTGCATAAAACATACTGACGTGTTATGTTGTTACCAGAATAGCCTCATTCATGGATATACTTTCACAGATGATGCTTTGTTTCCGGTTAGACAACAAAATGGGACACCGTGTGTGGGATCATTGCATGCTAATTACATACACACACAAAATATCACTTATTTCCCAAAGAACTAAAGAGGAAGTTTTTTCCTTCAAACTTACACATTGTTTGCATGCACATGAGACCTGATTTTCATGCATGCCACGGTGCAGGTCCTTGGTCACCTGGGAAAATGTCATAAGCACCAATCAAACGTAGGCACTGACACCCTTTTTCCAAACAACCATAGAGGCTTCAGCAGTGACTGCGCTAGGCATTTTCCAAACCGGTACGACGTCACAGTAAACAAACCTACTCGCACGCGAACCGGTAGGCCAGTCACGGAAACCAGCAACTAATTTTGTCACCGAAAATCTGCTGACGAATGCAGTGATAAGTTAATTGCTAACTGTAACTGTTACGGTGTTTGTCAATTAATTAAATGACAGGCGTCATACACTCACTACTACATCTCGGCACGGCTCTCTCTCTCTCTCTCTCTCTCTCTCTGTCTGAGACTCGTATACTTTTTTTCCTCTCTTTTCCTTTATTTTTGAAACCAATCAAACAAAATAAGAACCGGTAGGTTCTACCGGCTACTGATTTTCCAACCAGTATTTTCCTTTTCAAACCAGTATTTTACCGGTAATTACCAGTTAAATCCATCCCTTTTCAGGGTCAGTAACATCAGCGGGCACTCTTTACTGCCACCTTTGAATCCAGATGTTGCGTAGCGAATGTGATAACGGCTGACTTTTGTTTGCAGGTGTGGGCAGCAGGGTGGAGCGTCGTCAATCATCACACATTGCCCGACTGGTTGAAAGACAACGATTTCCTGCTGCGAGGACATCGGACGCCCACCAACTCCTTCCTCGCCTGTTTCAAGTCCATCTTCCGCATCCACACGGAGACAGGGAATATATGGACACATCTTTTAGGTAAACCCTATTTTAACACATTTCGCGCCACCCGTGGAGATTCCCTGTTCTTCCAGTTTTCTTCCGACTGTCTGCATTCTTTGGGTTTGGGTGGAATATGAGAATCCAGCAACTTGACTTTAACAGTCGATTTGCAGAGGGAGGACACTCTGCCTACATGCGAGTATACATGCATCACACTCACAAGTGCAGCTGTTTCAACTCTTCTTTAAAACCTGATAATCTGGGAATATGTGCAAGTAAAATTATAGCTGTTTGAATATTTAATCTTTTATGCTGTCAGCTGATGGCAGTGCTCAAGACTTTAAATATACTGTTTCAGGGTTTAAAATCGTCCTTTATTTGGAGGATTTCCTTTGTTGGCTAAATAATTTCTTTTAGAAAAATCCTCAGAAGCACTGAAAACCATGCTTAATATGCACCAGACTTCACAGATTTTAGCGTAATATTTTACCAAACAAACAAAGAAAAATTCAGTGTGTGTGTGTGTGTGGGGGGGGGGGGGGGGGGGGCTTGCCCTGGTACCCCTACAGCATAGCGTGTAGTCTTTGGCAACATGTGCTCATGGCTTTGTCATTAACTGCTACAAACTTTTCCTTCTTTTGGGTGATGTACCATTTTAAGCCCTGTGTTTTTATGAATATAGTGGTTTCTTTTCCTGTGGTTTGCACCAATTCTTTGGGTTGGGTTTTTTTGTTGGTGGTGGGGGTTTTTTGCTGGGGTTTTTTGGGTTTTTTTTTTTTTTTTTTTCGGGGGGGGGGGGGGTGTGTATTTTTTGTGTTTGTTGAACTTTCTTGTATACACATTGTATATATATTTACCTTACAATTTCTTCCAGGGATGATAGCGTTTCTGGGTATAGCTGTGTACTTCCTGACGCGGCCAACAATCGAGGTTCAGTGGCAGGAGAAGGCTGTGTTCTCGGCGTTCTTCATGGGCGCCATTCTCTGTCTTGGCTTCTCCTGGGTCTTCCACACAGTATTCTGTCATTCAGAACGTGTTGGGCGCTTCTTCAACAAGTGAGTACAAATTGAACCCTCGTGGTTTGCAGACATGAGTCGCCTCTTGGCCGATTTCTGCCCTTTTTTGTTTTGCTGCCGTTCCGCCATTGAAGCAAAAAATTTAAAAAAAAAGGGGGGGGGGGGGGGGGGAACAAGCAGGATAGTTTATCAGTATCTCGTATCATTCAGGCATGATTTTTTTTTTTTTTTTTTTTTTTGGCCTTAGGCCAGTGTCTGCCGTTCTTTTATGTGTTCCCTGTCATTTTCTACCGTTACAGAAGGAAAAATGAAAACCAAAAAGTTGGACTTGGAAGACAGTCCACATACTGTTTTCCTCTTTTATGGGCAGTGGGAAAAGGGACATTCTGTATGGACACTACCACTGTTCTCTGAACTGTACAGCCCTGTATAAAGAAGAAATTTGGTGTTCTGTTGGCTAGAGCCCTCTAACTTTTCTTGGGTAGGATGTGGTACTTGTCTGTAAACAGAAAAAGCTTATGGTAAGACTGCACAAGTTGAACACACAAGAACCAGTTGAAACCGCTACCTACATTGCCTTCACCTTGTTCCCAATAATTTCATTGGACAGTACCCCCTTGCTGTGCACATGTGGAACAAGCATGGCCTACTGTAACAAAAAGAGAAATAACCTCTTTGTTCTGTCACAAGGCACTCTCTGGGGCACAGAGTCTTTCAGTGGAAAGTACCTCTGTACACGGTGGGGAAATGGCGCTCACTGCGCTACCGTGACGGGCCTAAATTGTCTCGGTGCTCTCAAACACAAGGTCGCGCACTATGTCATCCTTGACCAGCTTTGAACCCAGAGGGATCCTCAATGGCGCAAGTGATGGCAGGCTGTCCTCAGTGTGAAAGTAGGCGTGTTTCTGAATCAGAGACACACATAACATGTCTCTGTCTGAATGGACAGATCTATTATTACATTCAGTCCTAGAGCACGGGTGTGTATGCTTTTGTAATCGTCTCTTATTCCACCACAAGGCAAGTACGTGATCGTCTGCACTGTGCAATAATACTTGCCTGTAGAGTGCAACACCTTGGCCTGTCAGAGTGCAACCCCCTTGCGGTTTACCCACATCCTGTTGGATCAGTGTACCACGTAAACAGTGCCATCAAAGCGCAACAATAATTGTCCGCTAGCAAAGATTTTGCCCAAACGAAAAGTGGTCGGATATTCAAGACTTCGTTTCAAATCGATTCATATGACACACAAGTCTTCGCTTTTCTAAAAAAAAAATCGCCATTTTTGAAAATGGCGCTGGCTGTAAGCAGTCACATTTTCACGCCCCGCCGAAAGGGACTGCACTCTGGAGTCTAGTCACAAGGCAGTACTAGTTGCTTCCCATGTTGGCATTGCTTTGCTGTCAGGAGACTGACTTGCCTCAAAAAAGGCTTTCTGTCCATAGGTTAGGTCCAGATTTTCATTACCATACTCTGTTTCTTATGAAGGGGACATGGTGGTGCTACTAACCTATTTTTCTCTGTGATTTGTTCTTCTTGTTTTTTTGTTAGTTTTAAATTCTTCGTCCGGTATTGCAGGCTTGACTACTGTGGCATCGCCCTCCTGACCATCGGGTCGTTTGTGCCCTGGCTCTACTACAGCTTCTACTGCCGGATCGAGCCGAAGATCACTTACATCGTTCTCATCTTCGTCCTTGGCTCGTGCTGTATCGTTGTGTCCATGTGGGACAAGTTTGCTCAGCCCAAGTTCCGCCCTGTCAGAGCTGGTGGGTTTTTGTTTCAGTTTGCTGGTTTTTTTTGTTGTTTTTTTGTTTTGTTTTGGGATTTTGTTGTTGTTGTTGTTGTTTTTTGTTTTTGTTTTTGTTTTTGTTTTTTTGGGGGGGTGCATATTCACAGGCAGTGTTCATGCCCACAAGCAATATTTTTGTACCATTGAAGTTTTCGATGAACCTGTTCCACTGCCCAGCACTCGTCAATATTCATCTTCGCCAAAGTTGAACTGTGAACATTTCTGCATCCAACAGTGCATGTGGACAGACTGTTTCCTTGCAAAACATCTGCTAGGGAAGTAGCATTCTCACCTCATTCCATATCATATGTAACCAACTTGAAAGTATGTGGATGGAATCCCCATGCAAACTGTGTTAATGTGACGTGGGTACCAGATTCACGAATGTTGACTAGGAGACACCACCAGCATTAAAAGTGCCTTGTAAAGAGAGGCGGTATGCATCAGGGATTCAGTTTGAATTCATTGGTCAGATTTTTTTTGTCATCATTTTCATCCAAAGGTTAGTTTGCTTGGTGGAAACATCTCTGCGTTGCTACGTGATGATACAAAATCTTAGCATGTGACTCTAGAACACATCCTTTTCACGCCATTTGTGATCGAATATAATTATGCAGCTTAGCTGCACAGCTGATGCAGACAATGCACCATAAAAAAAAATAAATAAATAAAATAAAATAAATTATATATATTTCTGGTAGCAGTGGTACTTCTTTCCATGTAGCAGTGGTATTAAAAGTATACAGTGTTTGTATGTGAACAATTTCAAGAGAATTTAACGTTCGAGAGTTAATGCACATAGCAATGCATGTCCTGTTTTGTGTCTGTTGTTCAGGTATGTTCATTGGCCTAGGATTGAGTGGAGTGATTCCTGCGCTGCACTATGTCATCACTGACGGTTTTTGGCACGCGATCAACAGGGCGGCTCTAGGCTGGCTCGTCCTCATGGCCTTCCTTTACATTTTTGGTGCAGTCATTTACGCCGCCCGCATACCTGAACGCATCTTCCCAGGCAAATTTGATATTTGGGTATGTATAAGTATGATGCATGTATTAGGTGTCATAACCAAGAAAACCTACCAGCATGCCAGGCTGAAATGTAGGCATTCTCACATAAAGTATTTGAAATCCCAAAGAAAATCTTAAACACTACTTACTGTTGACATATCCGGCACATCTCTCAGTCATATTAAGTGATTTCCGTGCTTACTTGATGGTTCAGGTATTATGAATTTAAAAAAGGAAATGTTGATTCGCCACCCCCAACTACTATCTCTCCCCCACCTCCCCATTCCCCCGACTCACCCCCAGGGCCATTATCCCATTAACAATTTTGAAAACACACATGTGGCCTTGTGTTGTGTATGAAGACTAACATGCAGACACTCTCTTTGTTCAGTTTCAGAGTCACCAAATTTTCCATGTTTTTGTCCTGGCTGGAGCTTTTGTGCACTACCACGGAATCTCTGAGATCGCCAACTACCGTCTCACCCTCGGTGACTGCTTGGAGACGGAGCTCGCGTAGCCTCTGACCCAGCTTCAGCCACCCATCGAAGAGGAGCGTGTCCATTTCCAGTGGTGTTGTCCGTCTTCCCATCTCATCCCTTGTGTTAGGACATCATCAGGCTGTCTCTCCGACACCGGAGATAGATTATTATTTCGTCCACTGTGGTCTCATGGGATAAGTGCTAAACTTGTTTGGTATTTGTTCTTTTTCCATTCTCTCTCTCTCTCTCTTGTTCACTCGCTTGCTCACATGCACACTCACTGTTGCTGTTTCCTCTGCCACCCCCCAAACCCCCAGCCTGTAATTTTGCATTCTTGGGGAAAGAGTTGCGTCCTTATACATGTAATTACAGCTTTCTCTGCCTAATAGTTTTCTTGATTGCCAAGTTGTATATTCTTGATTCTGTTGTGTGTATGCATGTGTACTTTGTTTGTTTTGTAGCCAGTCTAGGGTTTAAATATTGTGTACATTTGGCCACTTCTCGGTTATTGTTATCGGAATCCTTTTCGGGTTTGAGATTTTTCAGCGGCTAGTTTGTTGCATGCAGACTTTCTGGAGTCCCTTTAGGGGCATTTTTTAACTGGAAATGTATACAAAGTTGCAGGATGTAATGCTAGGGTCTCATGCCGTTTCTTGTCTCCCGTTCATATGTAGAGTTTCACATTCATCTGACCGTCCTAGACCATGCTTGGGCCTTTTTTACCTGTAATTTTACATATCAAATCTCTCTCTCTCTCTCTCTCTCTCTCCAAAAAAAAAAAAAAAAAAAGGAATCGTTTTTTTTTTTTTTAAATCAAAAAGTGACTATTTGTAGTCTGCAACTATTTCAGTTTCTGTTGCTGGATTTGTTTATGTGTGAGAACATGATGATTGCTCATAAAGAGTGTCAGTGAATTAAACTACTACAACCCTTTTGTCCAAGCCTTTATTTGCGCAGTTTGTGAAGAACACTGCAGCATAAGAAAACTAAATCGGTTACAGTAATTTGCCTGCCTGTCTGTAGCTGCTTTTTTTTCTTTATGTGTGCAGAATTATTCTTTTGGGAAAAGGTGCTTGTAAAAATCTGAAATTTCATTTTCATCTTGCCACAAGATAAAACTGAACTTTTTTCTTTTAATTAGAATGACGATTATGACTGAAAATGTGTTTCGGAGCTCCTTTGTTGTTTACCTTGTCTTTCATGTACACTGTTCATGTTGAAACTCAAAATATTCAAAAACTCAAAATTATGATGTCACTGGTGAAGGGGTGTCATATTTTGTGATAATCGTCTGTGTATGTTTTGTTCTACGTTTAGGATTAAATGTGTGAGCACCTTTCCAGAGTGTCTGTGTGTGCACGTACAGCTGACATGTTTGATGGGCCTGTTCTTAAAATGAGTCTTCGTGATTAATGAAAAGAAAATGTGATGTTTATCCCTAGAAAGTATGCTGACAAATCACAAATTTGAAGGGAGAACATGCTGCTTATTCCAGACAGTAGGATTTATAGGCACTCAACACTTCATGCTTGTAAAGGCTGCACACGAACTGTGTTATGTAAAGCCCTGTTAGAAGAAAGTTGTGGAACTTAATTTTGAAATTGTTTTAATTAGACTCCGTGTCAGTCTTTGGGAACAAATTCGCGCTTCCCTGCAACTTCTGGCTATAGACTTCATTATGCTTTTTTTTTTTTTTTTTTTTTTTAATGGACCTAGACCAGTCATATATTATCTTCTCTCATTTTTCTATAGCAAATTGTCTTCAAACAAATGAAACATTGTTCTGGTCTGCAAGAGAACGCATCTGTGGTGTTATTTAGTAGAAAGGCCTAAGCCCATGGATTCGATAGGTAGTTACGCTTGCTTACCTTTTGACAGTCAATCTAAAGAAGAACTGTATGCACAGGAGAACTTTCTTTTGTGTTTGTTTTCAAAGGCCGTCGACTGCAAACAGGAATGACTTCCTCAGTGGTCATTTATCTATTATCGGTCATCAGTGCTTTCTCTCTTTGCTTTGTGCACACTTCAAGATTGCACTTACTGTCAGATTGTAGGTCTGAGCTGTTACCATGTTTCCCGTTGAATGTTCAGCCTTGTGTTGTTACTAGTATGTTTTTTTTTCTGTTAATTGTTCTGCTGTGCGTTCTCACTTCAAATGCCCCCCTCCCTTCCCCTCACACCTTACCATCCCATCCTCTGGACTAAGTAGTTATCCAGGTTTCCTTGTATTCCGTTCATCTTGTCTACGCCTGTTTTGTTTGAGTTTTGATGTTGTGCCGGAAATCATGTCATGCAATTCAAACTACAGTTTTATCGATTGTGTTGATTGGTTTATGCTAACACATTTGGATGTTGATCTGTATTTGGTATTGTGGATGTTTGGTACTGGTACTGGTATTGATATTGATTGATTATACTCATGCCCCTGAACTTGACAAATGTTCTACACACATGCACGTACACATTCACACAACATTGCACAATTTTTTGCCTGCAGTTTACACGTCTTACTGGTATATGTTAGTGGTCTGTCCAACATATTTTTCACAGCACACAGTTCAGTAAGTGGCGTTGGGCGTTGCATTACGTTAACTTAGCTGCAAATACTGTGGTCTTTGTTGCTTGTGTGGCCTAAAGCCACAAATAACTAAATACATGTTATAACACTACGTATCAGCTGTCTACAAGCAGATAAGTTTGATGAAATTTCATTCACAGTTTCAAACTGTTGGTGTCCATGTGAAATTTAAGCACCTTTTTTCTTCTTTTTTTTTTCCAAACAACATACATGTAGTTCATTCACAAAGAATATTTGCCTTGTCTGGATTAATTCATTGTGTTACTGCTGTCATTTCAATTTGTTTTACGTGTCTTCTCTGGAAATGTTTTGCTTTCAACTCCTCCATTCTGCTGTTGTCGAGCATGAGGTTGTTCACTGGGATGTCTCGCGTTCAGATTTTGGACCAGAGTTTGCATCAGTGACATGTTTGTCAGAAATGGCTTTGCCTTTTTCTTCAGGATGTTACTGGCCAAATCTGAGCACATTTGTTGGTGTGTCTTGTACATTTCAGTCACAGTAGCTGGGCAAGAGGTTTCAAACGTAAGCAATAATTTCAGGCTGTGTTCACAAAAAAAAAAAACCCCTGACATGGAAAAACCTGTGCTGTGTTATTTTGAGTTCGCACAGTTGCTGTCACTGAGAAGAAAAACACAGAATATGCAGGTTTGTGAGAAGAAGCAAAAAAAAAAAAAAATGTCAGGGCTGGTTTGTGTGTTTTTCCTTTGTGTGGTAAATATGAGTTTGGGTCATGCTACCTAATATCATTTTTCCCAGCACATGGTCCACAAACGAAATCGTTCAGTGGTCACCGTTATGCAATCACACTACTTTTCCAGATACCCATCGAGTTGGCAACAGGGTGAAGGACTGTGGAGGTAATAGATTGATGATGGTTCTTGTTGCTGCACCACTGTCAGCTGACTTTGCTCTCTTTCAGTCAGTTTGCTGGTTGAATTTTTGCAGAAAGAGTGGCGTGCATTTGTTTGGGTTTTTGGGGGTTTTTTTGGTTTTTTTTTTTGGTTGTTTTTCCAGTCTAGCCTCTTGAAAGTAATGTTACCTAACATTCCTGATCCTTCCGTATCTTATACTCAGTATACCCGTCTCTTTGTATCTCAATCATACCAAACTGGCAGTACGTGTATCGGCATGCCGCATTGTACCCATGGTATAATAGATCAGCTGGTTATTTATAAGACCAGCTCATTCCCATGTCCACTAAAAACAGATTCTTTTGTATTGATAGTCAAGCAGTTTCTGCTCACATGAAACGTACAAAATAGTTGGTAATTATTTAGGCAGACCTTGCCATGTCAATACGGATCCCGTAACCCGTCCCTCCAAGTTCTTTAAAAAAAAAAAAAATCTCCATCTCCCATAATATTCACAGCTATTGGGTACATTCGCAGCCTCTGTCTCTCTCTTAATCTCTATCTGCATCTGTACAAACATTTTTTAGACAGCATGTCATAGGCATGTTGTACCTGTTTCCTGTAACCTGTCTCTGCATGCAGTTCGCACAGTGTAGATTTTGGTATGATCAAAGTCTGATCATGCAGTGAATGTGTTCATGGGTGTTTTGTATAGTACCACAAACCGAATTCATGCTTTCTTTTTTTTTTCTTTTTTTTTTTTTTTTTTTTTGGGGGGGGGCTTTTTTTTTTCTTTTTTCTTTTCTCCTGATATTTATTATTATTACTTCCACTGTGAGTGCGGCTGTAGATTATCCCAGAATCGGTTTGTATACCACACACACGTGTATCTTCCGTAATGATAAAGATAAAAAGAGTTCTAGAGTCTGTTAAAAATTGTTGAAAGCAAAAGAAACATTAAAGGATTCGTGTTTCGTGTTTATTTCCCAGTGTGTGTGTGTGTGTTGCGTTTTACTTATTACTTATAAGTCTTCTTTATTGTTATTATTATTACTGGTATGACATTTGAAGCAGCAAGAACGAGGATGCTTCACATCGTCGGTCCCCTGGTGGATACTGTGAAAACTGTATGGATTTAGTGAAATCACTATTAGTATTACGCTTAATTCTTCACTGTGCACGTGCTGCAGGTGAAATTTCTTAAGTACAAGTATTTTGTCAAGTCACTGGTTACACGGAATTCACTGCAACGTATACGTGTACACTGTATGTGCCAGTAAGTATCAGTACACATAGACTGGGTCAAGTTCAGTACTTGACTTACTTAGGCCCTTGGCTCCAAGTGGAGCATAGGCCATCGACAACCCTTCGCCATCGCACTCTGTTCTGGGCTATTCTTGCCATTCCAGTCCAGTTGGTCCCCTGCTTATAATTATAGCTCTGCCTCAGTGTCCCGCCTCCAGCTGTTGCGAGGCCGGCCTCTCTTCCTTTTCCCCTGCGGGTTCCATGTCAGGGCTTGGCGTGTGGTGCTGGATGCTGGCTTCCTGAGGGTGTGTCCAATCCAGCCCCACCTCCTCCGCAGGAGTACTTGACTGATTACACATAATATTTACAGTAATGCATACATACATGTACCGCATTTGCCAGTAAAAATTTCGGCACACGCAAAGTAAAGACTAAATCAAGTTCAGTTCACGTCAAATTATATGCACTAATATTCACAATAATGTATTCAGACTGTATGTGTTGATAAATTGTGTCACTGCTCGCGCAATTTAAAGACAAGAATCTAGAAATCACTGATTTTACACTAATTCACAGTAATAAGAATAATAACTTAGTATTGCGTAGGCGCTTTACTCAATTTCTTGATTTGGCTCAAAGCGCCGCGAGCTGAACCTGCCGCTAGTCATATGATTTAACTCCTACAACCTTGAGAGATAACGCAACAGATCATGAGACACGATTATCGCTGTTGCTGCTAAGTATGATACGACTGTGTGCTTACTTTCTATACTCTGTGTAACGGTACCTGTGAATATGAGACTGTGTTGTGCTAGGGACGATTACGTAAGCACACTGAGAGCCCTAGGGCCCGTATGTAAAACTCGAGGCTACGGGCCTAATCGAGACTACGACAAAAGAAACCCAAAAAGCAAAATTAAATAAGAAAGGAAGCGAAGAAAGGAAGAAAAAAATCCTATAACGGCTTAGACACCTTGCTGGAATGGACCCGCTTCCTGATTTAAAAAAAAAAAAAAAACTTTAACCCCTAGAGCTAGTTTAGTTCGAGGTTAGACTTTAACCCGGGGCTAAAATCCCTAACCTCGACGTTTACATGCGGGCCCTGGAGATGAATTAAAGGCCCTATGATCTTAAGATCTTAGGCTCACTGCTCGCTCCGAGCTTTTTTTTTCGTGGTGTCAAGCATCACACTCAGTACTAAGTCTTAGACACACGCACAAATACATGCACAGGCAGGCCTTCGTTCAGCTGACTGAAGCAAAAACGCAGTAGCCGGTGACAGTGTTGCAACATACAACAGATTGTACAGACTAACTTCTCTACCATCACTTTCACTATCATTGTCATTTTACGATGTTGTGTTAGGATGTATCATAGCTGTGTGTATGTGACGCGTATTTCATGTGTATGTAATGTGACATGTATTTCATGTGTATGTAATGTGACATGTATTTCATGGGTATCTCATGTGTATGTATTGCCACTCTACTATTGTGAGACGCCCAGAGCAGGACGTTGGGCGCCAGACAAATTATTATTATTAACAACACTCGCACCTGTGGCTCACTGAGCTTGAGCAGCCGACATGGGCAACATGACTGACGCCGTTGACGGACGGCTAAGTTTTCCTCCTTTGCGCGGCCATCAAACGTCAGTGTGTTGCATTGTTCAGTTGCTGCTAATGTCTACGATGGACTATTTCGAGCACTCGGGCGCATTCACAAGCGCAGCTGGTCCCTAGATAAAAACCTAGTAATGGGAGCAATAGCGCCTTTAAGAGCGGGGCGCCGGGATAGCCGAATTGCAGAGCTCGGGTCGTGAGTTCGAATCCCGGCTGGGGCCAAATAATTGTGCTGGGCTTTTTTCTCGTTGCCGCGTCTTTGATATCACCCATAAGTGGTGGAAAAGGGCGCTACTGAAACTCCCGAACAACCACCAACCACCACCACCGCCTTTAAGGGCACTTGTAAGAAATGGACGCTGTTTTTAGCTTTCTGGTTGTCGGGGTGTTTGGTTGATGTGTGAGATTGAGTGTATGTTGGCTGGTTCGTTCGTTTGTTTGTTTGTTTGTTTGTTTGTATGTTCATTTGTTCGTTGTTGTTGTTGTTTTCAGTTTGTCTGTTTCTCAGTTGGCTTGTTCGCAAGTTTGTTTGTTGTTTAACTGTGAACTGCATTGCAATGACGGACGGCCGCCTGAAGGCATGGAATGTTTCCGTTTCATCACCAGTAACTTGCGGAGTAATGTCTTCATGATCACTGGTGACCGATTCAAACTTGCCAGCGTTGAATTATTTATAAATTCCTGTGTTATCACTGACGTGCTTCAGTCCTCTGGTGGAGATAATGTGTGTTTGCCTTTCACGTGATAGTAATTATGTCGATAGATACAATCTCTCTCTCTCTCTCTCTCTCTCTCTCTCTCTCTCTCTCTCACACACACACACACACACACACTGATCATTTAACAGGCACCCTTCTCCTGTTAACAAATCTTAATGTTTATGATGACAGTTTCAACTAAGGTAGCTCATCACCTCCTTCTCAGTGTCCGTGTATTCAGATTTTCGCCACAACTGTCACCGAAAAGTACATTAAGCCGCAGAACAAAATTCAAACTAACGACAGCAGTCGCCGACATCAATACCGTGCACTAGCTCCGGGCCAAATCTTATCACGAGGTGACTGAATTACAATGACACTAGCATGAGCAATATAGACGAGACATCCTTCGCTGCGGCCATAGCCTGTATAATCTAACTTGACTATTGATGAGCAGACCTTGTAGTGATTCATAATTGAGTCTAATCGTGTAGCTGCCATGGATCATACTTGAAATTTAGACAGGTGTTCAGTGGGTGTTTCTGTATAATAAATCTGTACAAAATCTGAACGGGAGACCACAGAGAAACACGATCGAAAAGGTAAGAGCTTGTTGTTTCAAGTTGTTTAATGATAAAAATATAAAACAGGAGTTGTGTGAATTGTATTTCGAGGTATGTGCGGCTGACGTCACTGGCTTGTCTATTCTTGTCTAGTGAGGCCTTGGTGAGTCCGGGTTTTTTTGTTTTGTTTTTTTATTCAAAGCCAGTAGTAATGTGTATTGCGATATGTTCATTACGTAACGTTGCGCCTCAAGAGTGGGTGGGGGTGGGTGTTTGGGAGTTTAACGTCCTTTTTCCATCACGTGTGAGTGATATCAAAGACGGGGCAACGAGAACAAGGTCAGCACAAAATTAATATTTGGCCCCAGCCGGGATTCGAACTCACGACCCGAGCATTGAAAAGTCCAACGCTCTACCATTCGGCTATCCCGGCTCAAGAATACGAAAGTTAAAAAAGAAAGAAAGTTGCAGTTGATGTCAATGGCTTGTCTATTCTTGTCGCCAGGCCTTTTCTGGGTGCGTTTTATCAAAGCAGTGGCTGTGCTGTGTATCGCGATATGTTCACTGCTGTTTCGCCTTAAGAATACGAAGGTTAAAAATATACAAGGTGGAAATGAATAGACTACTCATCGTTGTGTTCAGGTGTAACCAAGATTTCATACACACTCTTTTGCAAATTATTATATGTTAAAGTAATTTGTCAAGACCAGAAACAGACATACCATGATTATAATTATTACTGTATGAAGCAGTTTTGGGAATAGCCCGGGAAGAAGCAGTCGAGAGAAGGGAGGGATGAAGGGTGAGTCGGGGGGGGGGGGTGGTGGCGGAGGAGGGGGGGGTGGTAATGGGTAATATGCCTGTAGTCGATCTCCGACTACGACTGAAACCGACTGCGATGATGATGATGATGATGATAATGGCGACGACGACGACGACGATGATGCTGTGAAATATAAGATACGAAAAACTCTGTGTCCCAAACCGCGGAGAAATTTGTCTTCCACACCCGAAAGTAAAATAAAGACTAGTAGTGATTAAGAGGACAATAATTATTTCAATTATAATGATACATGTAGTGGCAACAAAACAACGACGACGACGACGACGACGACGATGATGATGATGATGATGATCTTCTATCGTCAGATCTGATATGCCAAGGACCAAAAACGGAAGCTGACAGCGACTATCATCACTGGGGAGTCACAGCAGACGACATGCCCCCCAGCCGCCTCTCCCGCTCTTCCTCTAACAAGGCCATCGATCCTATCGGGGACCAGCTGCTCAAAGTTGTCGTCATCGGTGACGTCACAGTGGGCAAGACGTCACTCATTCACCGCTACGTCAACAACACCTACAAAGATCGTTACGTGGCGACCATTGGCGGTGAGTTCTTTTCACTGCTTGATCAGGCGGCTTAACACGGTACAGACTTGGTGAATGGAATCATTTATAGGGTCTCTCACAACCCGCATGCAAGACTACCCGTTCACATAAACCCAGTTAGCTACAAGCCGGGGAGAACATAGTTCGAGCATTTTGGTGTGACATCATTCATAGTTGAGATCAAATGGTGTCCCTTGTGCATGGTGTGTTGGCTGATTGTTTATATGTAGGTAAAAGTTAGTGACATGCTTTGTTTGTTTGTTTGTTTGTTTGTTTGTTTGTTTGTTTGTTTGTTTAAAACAAAAAAACAAAAAAAAACAGTGATGGTGACAGACTCATTAATACTGCGTTCTTGTCGTTTTTGTCGTTGTCCTCCTTGTTGTCTCCCCCACCTCACCCTTTCTGTTCTCTGTAACTCAACTCAACGCCATTGTTGTTGTTTGCTCTCTCCAGGAAATTAATACTAAAATTACAGTTGATCACATCATTATGGATGTTTGTGTTTGTCCTTGGAGGCGGAGGGGGGGGGGGAGGCCGGTGTAACACGACAAGCGTACTCCCACGAGGGCATTTACGTCGGAGTAAAAACCACTTACGACAGAAGTACTCCCTTGAATTGCGAGTACTTCTGTCTACTCCCAAGATTTGGGAGTACTTCTGTCTACTCCCAAGACAAGCGAGTACTTCTGTGTACTCCCAAGCCAAGGGAGTACTTCTGTCTACCCCCAAGCCAAGGGAGTATTTCTGTGTACTCCCAAGCCAAGGGAGTACTTCTGTCTACCCCCAAGCCAAGGGAGTACTTCTGTCTACCCCCAAGCCAAGGGAGTACTTCTGTCTACCCCCAAGCCAAGGGAGTACTTCTGTCTACTCCCAAGCCAAGGGAGTACTTCTGTCTACTCCCAAGCCAAGGGAGCACTTCTGTCTACTCCCAAGCCAAGGGAGTACTTCTGTCTACTCCCAAGTCAAGGGAGTACTTCTGTCTACTCCCAAGACAAGCGAGTACTGCTGTGTACTCCCAAGCCAAGGGAGTACTTCTGTGTACTCCCAAGCCAATGGAGTACTTCTGTCTACCCCCAAGCCAAGGGAGTACTTTTGTCTACCCCCAAGCCAAGGGAGTACTTCTGTCTACTCCCAAGCCAAGGGAGTACTTCTGTCTACTCCCAAGTCAAGGGAGTACTTCTGTCTACTCCCAAGCCAAGGGAGTACTTCTGTCATACGAGGTTTTTACTCCGGAATAAGAATTTCTTTGCGATATTTTCAAATCCCTCAGGGATAGGGCTTGTCCTTTTTTACAACTACGTGACATCAGGTTGTCGTTCTATGCCAGGTGGATGACTGTCCCTGGGCGTATACAAATCTGAGAAAATCTGACTTTCATATGTATGTAATTATGTATGCGCTGATTAACGTATTCTTCCCCCCGGAATATCTGGAATGCTGGAATATCTTTAGATCTAGTAAAGTTTGTACATGTTAATTGTTAGATGCGCAGATCTGAACTGACATAATAATTGCTAATGTTGGCGGTTTGATTTGTTTGTTGGTTTAACACATCTTGTACCGCGCACGAGTATTCCACGTGTTTTTGACTCTTTTTTCGGTTTTGGTCCTGTGTGCAAAAATCAGGCAAGATTAACGTTTCCTTGACGGCTCTTACTGCAGCAACCACGAGTTTAATCAAAGTGCAACACCCCCTCCCCCCCACCCCCTCCCCCCTGAGCCAAATTTAAATCCATGCAGACATTAATTATGATTTTATGAACATGAATTAATTATGATTTTTTTTAAAACGAGGCCACTTGTGTACAGCCTCCAACTTTCTTGGTACGAATTGAGTTAATTTTTTGGGTTTGTTCTTGTTTGGTCGATTGTTTGATTGCCTGCTTCTTTGGTTGT